>SNVD02005874.1:1200000-1800000 GCA_013180625.2 Boswellia sacra
TTAGGCATTAATAACGAATATTTTCGGTGTTAAGATGGACAATGTCGAGTAGATTATACGCCCAAATTTTGGCCTTCATTCCATATATATTAATTCCATATGTCCCCTGGCCGTCGTTTAGTTGTTGATTGTTTATGGTAGCCAATAGGAATTAATATGAAGACGGTGTTAATTTCTTCTATTCATCTAGCCCATTCAATTTATATAGCCCTCGGGCTTCCATTACGGCGTATATACCCATATGGTAGTGTGAAAATTGTTCAATGAATTAATTATATGTACGCTTATTTCAATGTAGAGTAGTTACGCTTGGATTAACATAGGCCGTCTATGGTATGCGTTATAAAATGTAATGGCATTACATCGAAGTGCCACGTCTAACTATATTGGACTATAAGTCTAAAAAAATGAGGAATCGTACTTAGTACTGAATGAACTAAGCAGTGCATCTCCCATGTTAATCTTACGAGGTTGAAAGGAGTAGATAAATGGAAAATTAAAAATATTGGCAACTTAAAGAAGGTTGCACATCATTCTGCGTTGAGGCAGGTGAACAAGAAAAGGAAAGTGGAATGCGACTATAGCTATAAACTATTTTTACTTCTGCTGGAGTAATAGGCAGTCAAAACTTTTCAAAACTTTGGCGGCAAGTTCCAATTTATTTTGTCAGAAGGAGACGCATCAATCATTGGGCAGAGACGCCAGAGAAGTTACTGCAAGTATCCGACGGGATATATATTCATAAATATCATCCACCTTTTATTTTTTCGTTTTCTACGCCGGTAAAACCTTTGGACAACCAGTGGAATACACGTCATTTAGTCATAAATTTACGTCGTAAGTTTTAGACCTTCTACCTTATACGGTGGTCCGGTTATAGCAGTTCGGAGCGGGGGTGACAAGGTTTAAACGAAAAAAGAGGCAACAGAGCATTTTCGAGTTTATCTAACCAATGTATCCCAAGATTTGAGAGAAATGCTTTCGCACTTCCACGAATTCAGCCATAGATTTTTCATTATTACGGTCACGGGAATGCTATATTTTTTATTGTTAGACGATGATTGTAAAAACAAATATAATCTCTACAAGGTCCTCTGGCCAGGAAGAATACGAAATCAGATATGGAGGATACACAACGGTTGCATAACAAGGTTAGAGCAAGAACAGAGGGATGCAAGAATGAAAAACGAGGTTCGCGATGGATTAATTTTCCTTAAGTGTCCGTTTGCAATGACCTTCATTTGCCAAATACAACTTTGACATTGCGGCATTTCAGCAGAACGCCCTCATTGATGTCCATCATTATTTTCGTGCATTTCATCCATTCTTTAACATTATGGAATACAAATCAAGTTTTAGTATAAAACCTTGTGTAAAGGAAACGCTAACGTGGTCAAAGTATTCAGTATTATAATGTATAACCGATGTTGTTCCGCAGACGATATAAAAAAACTTGTATTATAACCTTAACTTTCTTATAATGTTTGCATAAGTGTCTTAAAAATTGACTCAAACCATGGGTGACTTCTTTGCAGAAGGGAACAAATACTGCAACTACGAGAGAATGACAATGGCATTATATTCTAGAGTGAGGTGAGACAAGTTCGAAAATCGAACACTGAAGCGAATGAGTTGTCTTATGCATTTAACTGGCATTAATTTCTTACCTCGTAAGGTAATTCTCTGGTATAATACAGGTGGAGAAAGGAATTAGGGATAGGTGGAAAGCACTTCTAGCCTCTGAAAAGGCGAGATATGCCACATATCAGGACCCTGTCAAAACGTCAGAATCAGGGCCCAAAAGTGTAGTCAAAGGAAAACCTGTCGTTACTGTTAAGCCATTGCAGACGCGATGTAGTCCACATCGGTTCCACCGGATGGTATCCAAGTTTTTAGGGGCACAGAAAAAAGCAATCGAGGAGATCGGGTTTGGCAACCTCTTACATATCAGGGCTGGCCGGCTGCGGCATCGATTATGTACGTTGTTATTGGAAGCCTTCGACCCTGAGACATGCATATTACAAGTTGATGGCCAATGTTGTGTGCTGAGTTCTTGGACATTTGCAGAGACCATGGGCATCCATGACGGTGGAATGCCAATGCCCGTTCAAGGCCATGGTTTCGATGTATCAGAACTCAGAGGGCAATTCTGCAGTGGTGGGAGAGGGATTTCGGTTGCAAAATTGGAAGAGATGTTGCAACTAATAGTAGACGCAGGGCACAACTTCGTTGTCACCTTCACGTTATATGCATTAACCATGTTACTGTGCCCGATGTCAGGCTTGGTGTTGGATCCAAGGCATTTACACACGGTGGAAAATGTTGAGAAAATAAGGCATTACAACTGGGCTAGTTACTACTTCATGAGATTTGTAGCTGCGGTGCGAGCCTTCAAGGGACGCGAATGTAGACATGTGGGTGGATGTGTTCTATTCATTGAGGTTCGTGGCTTCTATAACTACCGTTATATTGGCTTAAAAGTATTTAATATAAATGTTAATATTGGTAACGATTGAAAAAAACAATTTATCTAGTCGACCATTATGATGCCACGTCGATGTCGATGTTATGCAACTACTTCCGATATGGATGATGGCGATGTTAAAGACATAAGGCCACGGGGAATGATTATTAACTGTGGTTTGTGTGCAGTTAGTCATGATTCAGACGATGGGTCAACGGCTTGGAAGACCACATACACGATCTGGACCTCTTATATCGTGGTCGGGGAAGGACATTTCAAGGGGTTTACGTGCAGTAATGGTACGCATGACAATACGGCCAAACAAGGTACTGGGTTTACTATGGATACAATGGATAGTCCTTCCATTTGGTAAAGCCTGCTCTGGGGCTGTTGACCACAGTAGGCCTTATGTAAAAAGCTTGCATTTGTAGAAAGTAACTAATTTATTTTTTTTCGTGCAGGGGAATAGTAATGTGCACCAGGGTGTCGACTTACCAGGAACTGAAGATCGAAACAAGGGAACCACAAGACAGCAAGAGTTGTTACAGTGTGTGAAGATAATGGAGAACTCTGTCCAAGCATTGGTGGTACAGGAAAGGAGGTGGAAAGACATCATCACAGCCACTCATAATATGATTAAGGATGTAAATGAGAAGCTGTTAACCCGAATGCCAATGGATGGTGCGGCGACCACTGATGTACAAGGCAAATGCAAAAGGGGAAGGGACGTAGAATGCAAAGGCCATCAAATGTCCTCCGACGGAGAAAAAGCAGCTCAGCGTCCAAAGGTCAAACAAATGGTGGACATGAACGTGATTCATACTGTCGTTGAAGATGATAAATTGAAGTCTGACGAGAATGAACCGAATAACAGTGTACGAAATGGGTCGATGAACATCCAGACGAAAGTTGAAGAGGACGGCATGGAAAACAGGAAGGTCCATCGGTGGGGAATCGAGGATAGTAACGGAGATACTGACCTCAAAGCATCTCATCATTACAATGAGAGGCCCAGGCTAAAAGATTCTGACGAAATAGACGAAGACAGACAAGAAAAAGGTAAGATGACGAAGCTAAGGGAGTTGGAAGAAGGTAAGATGACGAAGCTTGGGGAGTTGGATCTAAATTTGAATGTAGAGGAACCGCAACATACGAATGACAGGGGTGCCCCACCTGTGAATGTACTTCTGGGAACAAATACCATGAAACCAGGAGTGAACTGCAACTTTCAAACTCCATTCCCTAACACCAAATTTAATGCAACAGAAGGAGCAAGTGGTGTAGGATCAAACAGGGAGGACCCGACTACAAAGGGTGGGGAGATAGCAAACCCGGGTCAGCCACATGTCACAGGAGTTCATATTCAGAAGTAGGCTACTATAAAGCGGGGGAGGAAGGGCAAAAGGGTAAGGATGTGTGTTTCCATTAGAAGTGAGAACGATATAATGTTGATCGCTCTCGTAAAAACAAGACAAATGTATTTAATATGTCCAATATGTTGCAAACATATGGTAGTCCGATAGGCAAAATAACTATAGTCGATATCAAATGTCGTGCAGGGTAGGAAGAAGGCCACCGTAGCAACACGGGTTGTGGAGATTTCTTCAACGGAGAGGACCTCGGAGGAGATGAAAGGATAAAAACAACGACTACGAAAGAGATTCATACATAGGGCAAGTCCATTGGTAAGAGCAACTAGTAGTAGAGGCAAGCAAGGATATTGGGCTGGACCATATGTTGTTCCACAACCAGTGACAGAGAGTCAATTGAAGATAATTGAATATGTTATGAACACGGCCAATGAGCCTTCGTATGTAAACTTATTGCCACAAGTTCAACATGATCATGTGATATGATTGAGGACTAAAAACATAATTATTTATATGCAGGGAAATTCTGGTCAGGTATCAGTTAACGCATGCAACCCGGTTCAACATGCGAACGTTGTGGCCAGAGTCATGGGTGGACAATATGGTACGCTTGGAAGTACGTTTTGTAGTTGAAATGATTTAAAAAATAGATGTCTCTAGCACTTACAAATTTCACTAAGTGTACACCCTTTGATAATTTCATTGGTTCTTAACGCTTTGTGCAGGTTATAGATGTGTATGCCGAGCTAATGGCAGAGGAACATCGAGGCAGCGATCGGATGGTGAAAGACATGGTACCTACCACTTGGATTTTCTGTAAGTGGGATTACAAGTTCTCAAATTGTCAATTACCAGTAGGACACTGCGGTCTACGCGGTTTAAAAACTTACGATGTTTAAATAATATATCAAAGCGATGATACAGGAAGCGGTTAGGCAGGCAGCAGACCTGGATGAAGTAGCTTTGGAGACGGCTAGCCATTTTTGAACTAGTTATATGCAGAATATTGGGAATTGTACTGAGGTAAATTTGTCAAATATTGGAAAAAGTACTTATGTTGTTATACTTGTGTTGCGTAGTTTATGGTTGTTGCTTGGTGAAGGGAATGACCATTTACTTAGACCTGACACGAATGTAGAGTTTAGCACCACGCATGGACTCTATATTCGAGTCAGGGACCGTCAGTTGAAGACATGCTGCATATTGTACTATAGTCATGCTGTATCCTACCGTATAGAAAAAGTTTAGTGTGCATGAAGGTTATAGGTTATCGAAAAATATTGTGCGTTTGGTTTTACATGTGCAACATGAAGGTTGTAGACTGTGATATTGCCAGCATCCAGAAATACAAGGCTGAGCAAAAAATTTAAACAATGGATAGACAAATGCAAGACTGCATATGGTAGTTAATGTTATAATTGTATTGAGTGTAGTTCAATTACATGATAATGGACTTCGAATAGGGTAATCCCCTGATTATTGCCTGTAAATAAAGGAGGTTTACATGTGACAGATATATGTGCCAATGTTTGATGGTAATGCACATTGGTTTGTAATGGTGGTGCGCATTGGGAGGAAGACAGCTGAGATTTGGGACTCCCTACGATCATCTGTGCCGAATAGGTCAAATGAGAGAATGGGATGGAGAGTGGTAACTGCCTTTTATTGTGATCATCTGCCCTTATTTCATGTAGTAATGTTAAATGGACTGATCGCATAAATATGTCGTTTGAAAAACTGTTTCAATATTGTAGCTACGTGCGCTAGATGTGGTGTTGGCAACCAGAGATCGGTGGTTGGCAACGGCGACCTCTGTTTTGCGACCTTCGACATATCGACCAGCAAAGAGGTACCAAGGCAGCAAAACTCCTATGACTGTGGTATTTTTGTTATGAAGTTTATGGAAATTAGGGGATCACTCCAACCGACAGGGACTGTGGTAAGATAATCACATATGACTTTGTGGATAAGTTGATATAAGCTTAATATAAGACATAAGCACTTAACTATTTTTAATTCCCATTTAGGAGCATTCAGACGCAACACGGGTAAATATGCTTCTGAAAATGGTAATGTCACCGCGAAACCTTGAACGGGCACGTGTGTTGGAACGAGCAGAGATACAATATGAACGCATGTGTTTGGTAGGTGGAAAATAAGAGGAACACGGTGAAGCACATAAGGTTTTGTAACTGTATGACTAATGTTGGAGATGATACTAAAACGGTTCGAGAGGCAACTGTTTAAGTAAGGTTGGTGTGTATATTGGTTATATTAGAACGGGTGCACTCCAATTTTTGGTTTTGTGTTTATATTATTTTTTGTTGGAAGTGTGGGAGCAGGACAAATAGCATTGTGACCCAAAACGGGGTCGTTTTTATTTAAAAACATTGACGAATCTTTGGGGGGGAAATTGGACGCAGGAAATGTCTGAAGTAGTGATGTACATAGCTGTGGGAAATGAGTACAGAGCATCTAATTTTGGGAACAAAGGAGTCATTAGACACAGCTTCCATGTAGTCGATGCAAAATAATGCTGATTAGTTTAAAGATCGTTATTATATTAGCAAAATATAACAACGCCATGTGAATCAGAGATTAAAAATGTATAAACAAATTTACTAAGCCATGTGAATAGGAAGCTCAGTCGAAATGGAAGAGCTGATTTGGTCATTAGATTACAATGGCTCGGAATATTTAAACTATTACTATGGATGCCTTAATAGAAATTGTGTTTAGTACGTTATTTGACTTAGTTGGATTGCATTAATAGGATATATTTTGTCCTCAACTTTGAAATTACGGTATGGATCCCTATCATTCGAACTACTTTGATGACAACAAGTTAAACGGTGTAACTATCTTGTCAATGACAAAAAGGGCTTCGATCAAATATAGTAATTGTAGCTAACAAGTATTTAATTAACTATTGCGTGTCGTTGCCCAATGTATTTATGTGAAACATTTGTGATCGTGCAAAAAAGTATAGAAAAAATTGAATCAGACGGTATTCAACCTTTTGAGTTAATGCTGTCATATTGTAGCCGAATATGATCTAAATTCGAGGTTATGCAAAGAGGTGAATCAGAGTTTGAAAAAAAATAGTCCGAGGCTGGAGAGCTAGTATAAGAGATGTGGGCTAATTTATTAATTGCACAAAAAAAAATATTAATCGTTGTTGTATATTATCAACCTTTGCTATTCCGTGTGAAAGCTTTTTTAGCAACCAAGGTTTGTAAGAGAGGCAACCCAAAACGTGGAGTCGCCACTCAGTTACTATATAGGCGGTTTACGGACTTTAGAGTGGACTTAATGGATGAGAACAAGAAAGAAATCATGTAGGGATTTAGTTTAGTATTATTTTAGTATTCAGGCTTTAATATATGTGCGTTAATGGATTAAAAAAAAAAACCACAAAGCAAGTACCTACATCAAGACATTGATGAAGTGTGGAATAAGAAACAAGATTGCATGAGGATGAAATTTAAAGCGTATTGGAATATACCAAGACTCTCATAAACAGCAGGAGGACCACATAGCTTCGAAAAGAATTAAAGAGAGAGCAAAAACAACCATTCAAAGGCCGACACGTGGCCAACGAAAATTATCAATAAATTATAAGAACATAGATTCGGAGTGAGTAACTTAATCTCCAACGCTATTGCTATCGTCGATGCTAACGATGTCGCCGTGTTCAAGGCGTAGTTGACGATCCTGCAGAAGATGAAATCGGTAGTGGCGTCGTTGTTCGATTATGAGTTGGTGCTTAAACCATTGGCGTTCGACTTCATGAATCTGTTGTCGGAGTTCACGTTCTTCTACACTGCGCTCTTGGAAATTAAACACAATCGTCTGTTCATCCCTGAGTTGGTAGAAGGCGAACATGTCCATGACGTCGTCATCAGATTCTAAAAACATCGTCTGACCATCCCAGGGAAAATGGACCTAAAGCTGTAGTTGCCTATAGTCAGTAAGGGTGAGAGTAGGAATCCTGGCTGATATAGTCATAACCAAATAATATAGACAAACCCGGTCAGAGTTAATTGTTAACAACGGCCACTGGCCTTCGCTAGTACGAAGGAAGAGGAAAAACGTTGACATCTTGCTTCCAACCTGGCAAACACAGAAAGCAAAGTCAATGAAGAGTCTATGATAAACACACAAAAGTTGTTATCCAGTGCAACTTCGGTACAAATATTTGACGCCGACAATGTATAAGGTGGGTACATAGGACGAGGTAATGGCACTAGAGATTTAAAAGATCATCCGTATACACATACAGAAATGACAATGCTAGAAAAATCTCACAATGGAAATAATGAAGGAAATACTAACGTAACAATTCAGATATACAGATTAGCGAATGAAGATGACAATTCAACACCAGACGCACACATGTCGGGGCGTCAGGCGATTTTTATCCATACCGTGAAAGTTAACAGCCAATGTTTGTGATTAAAAACTTACACGAATGAAGCTGGAAATAGATGGGTAGCGAATAATCCACAAAGTGAGAGTTGACGAGGCTAGTGAAACATGCAATATAACGGCCAGGTCATTGGATTGCAACAGTCTTGAAATGGGTGGAGGACTTATTTGTGAAATAAATGTGGAGATGAATGGGCCTAACTTGGTAAGTGGGAAAGGCTCATAAGTCATCCCAGTGTGCGTGTCCTATATTAAAGCACTCAATGGTACGTGCTATACATGCAATGAAGAAGCATTCCCCCTAGCCGTAGCCATAGGGCAGGTTAATGCTATATATGGGTATATCATTAAACTCCCAGACATGAAGAGACATAAGCTACTTTATAACAGCCATTTATTAAATTTTTTAGTCAGTCGAATCCCGTCAGTATAAGCGAAGTTCATATCATCATCTTGCCATTCAACTCCATAACAATGTTTTTTTTTTGTTTTTGGTAAATGAGTTGTCGCAGTTGCTTTTAAACCGATGCTCAAATCGATAGCCATAATAAAATCCATTATAAATGTTGACCAAATTGGGTTAACTTATTGGAATCTCTTAATTGGGCTTAAAAGGCCCAATGTGATAAGGTACTGAAGGTTTGTTTATGCAGTTCAGTTAAGCTTATCGTCAAACTTCAAGGGCCCAACTCCACACAGCTTGCCATGTGAAACAGTAGGTCTGCAAAATTGGGCCATATTTAACTTGTGCATAACATAAAATTCATCCGTAGGTAATTCTAAATAATGCAAGTCTATGAAAGGTAGGGGAAGAAGAATAGGAGGACACTGTTAACAACACTGTCAGGTCTTGCTGGTAACTATGAAGCCTCTGGCTCCTCGCAGACCTTAATAAGGAGCGTTTGTAATTTCATTGAGTCATGCTGACATTGATGCCAAACAACAGAACCTAAAAAAAAGAGATTTGTTACCTAATGGGTCTATGGACTGTATATCCTTTAGTTGTATATGATAGATGTAGCCACCAAGTCTATGACAAAATTTCAGCAACTAACCGAGATTTGCAATTGTTAAGTAGATACTATGAAACTCATGTGAAAGCAAAGTCCAGCATTACGTATAGTCCTTTCATGCTGAAAACCACACTAAATGGAGGACTGAAAAAAATGCAAGGAAATTCATACTAAAACGGTAAGAGCAAGTAGTTATGCAATATGAAAACCTATAACATAGCCACAACTACAAGAGAAAATGTGTATCCAAATGCAAAATGTACTACATGAAAGTAAACTTTGCCATAGAAAGCATGCACTCATGCAATAGATAATTGCATGACCATAGCCAGAAAAACAAATATAACTGTGTATCGTATGCAAAATTTTCTACCACAGTTCACCAAGGAAGAGGATTCGCCATTACAACTTAGTCATGACATCCATGGCCAAGAAGGTAACTTTCATGGCTGCATTAACCGCAATAGGAATGCATAGAAACATCGAAATGACGTAGCCATTGTTTGATATTGCTGGGCAACTTATGCATTAAGTTATTGTTATTCTCGTTTCTACAATTACAGCAAATGAGGGAACTATTTAAATTCAAATATAATAAATTAACGAAATAACTACACGTACAAACAAATGCAAAGCAAGGGAGCGTAAGATAGGTATCGCACCTGTATTCTCCCAAAGAGCAAGTTTACTATTTAGGTTCATAACATCTGTTAAGTCCATCACGTATTACGGAATCCACCAATGCCAGTATATGAGAGGTAGTCGAAATGGAAATATCAGTCCCTATGAGGAGATTTTGGTTATAGGCAACCGTTCATGACTGAATGAATATGGGTGATTGTTCTGCAACAATACAAACCAGAAACATGTCCCCAACTGCAACAAAACCAACTTACCTCAACCAACGAACGTACTAGACCACGTCACTACCTTATTGCATAATATGTCTTCGAGTTCCAAATAGATGAAAATGTTACAGAGACGTCGTCGTGGAGGTCGGAATCAGGTGGGTTAAATTGAAGCAACAGGATGGGATGTGAAAACGACGTTATTAAACCAAAATGAATAAAATCTCAGAGATGCTATTCGGGGTACAATCAGATAAATTCCATCTTCTTCAAAACGATAAAATAACTACCACACTCGCCTATATTACTGTCAATACGCACTGTCGAACCTATTTCTTTGCCATTTTTTTTGGTTCATCCTTATCTAGATTCGTATAAAACTGTGAAAGGGCGTATGTATCTGATTCGAAGGTCGCCCTGTCGGGAAAATATGTCGCTTTACAAGATGCTGAACAAGAAAAATTGGTAGGGGTACCTTTCCAATAGATCTTGTACTTTACATCAGCCATATCATAAGTTAGAGAACGATCGCCTTGGTTGAAGGTGTTCGTCTACATGAGATCAACTGTTGTAGAGGTGGCCAAAGCATGGAAGTTGGCAATGCGTTCTTTGGGTGGGATCAATTGCAGCTCCTTATGGTTTACACCATTCATTACTACTCTTTCAAATTTTATTTGGCTTTACTCGAAATAAATGAACAATTTTTTTGTCTCCAGATTCACGATACTTAAACTTTGGCTTTCTAGTTTTATTCCAGGTTTACTAATTTTACACTGTAAGAGTATTGCTTGTTTTTTTTATTAACTTCCTTTTTCGTAAAAAATGGACCAACACATTATTAAATTTTCCGACAACTTTACGACTTGTACACCCAACTTTTCCAGTATTAATTCATTCTTCATTTATCCAAAAATTATAATTTCATCCCCTTTTTTGGAACAGTCAAGATATAACCACTATTTACTCCAGATTTAGGACTTTTGTAGGAACAGTCAAACATTTACATCTTTTAACATTATGTTTACAGCTTTTACACCATAATTTACAACTTTTTTACTCTTATTTACTACTTCATAGAATATTATTTTTAACTCACTTTGATAAACAGTAAAACATTACAACTCTTTATATTATTTTTACGATTTTTATACCATAATTTACAACTTTTTTACTCTTCTTTACCACTTCATAGAATATTGTTCTTAACTCACTTTGGTAAACAGAAAAACATTACAACTCTTTATATTATTTTTATGATTTTTATACCATAATTTACAACTTTTTTACTCTTCTTTACCACTTTATAGAATATTGTTTTTAACTCACTTTGGTAAACAGAAAAACATTACAACTCTTTATATTATTTTTACGATTTTTATACCATAATTTACAACTTTTTTACTCTTCTTTACCACTTCATGGAATATTGTTTTTAACTCACTTTGGTAAACAGAAAAACATTACAACTCTTTAAATTATTTTTACGATTTTTATACCATAATTTACAACTTTTTTACTCTTCTTTACCACTTCATAGAATATTGTTTTTAACTCACTTTGGTAAACAGAAAAACATTACAACTCTTTATATTATTTTTACGATTTTTATACCATAATTTACAACTTTTTTACTTTTCTTTACCACTTCATGGAATATTATTTTTAACTCACTTTGGTAAACAGAAAAACATTACAACTCTTTATATTATTTTTACGATTTTTATACCATAATTTACAACTTTTTTACTTTTCTTTACCACTTCATAGAATATTGTTCTTAACTCACTTTGGTAAACAGAAAAACATTACAACTCTTTATATTATTTTTACGATTTTTATACCCTAATTTACAACTTTTTTACTCCTCATTACCACTTCATAAAATTAGTTTTTTACTCAGTTTGGTAAACAGTAAAACATTACAACTCTTTATATTATTTTTACGATTTTTATATCATAATTTACAACTTTTTTACTCTTCTTTACCACTTCATAGAATATTGTTTTTAACTCACTTTGATAAACAGAAAAACATTACAACTCTTTATATTATTTTTACGATTTTTATACCATGATTTACAACTTTTTTACTCTTCTTTACCACTTCATGGAATATTGTTTTTAACTCACTTTAGTAAACAGTTAAACATTATAACTCTTTATAATATTTTTACGATTTTTACACCAGAATTTACAACTTTTTTTCACTCTTCTTTACTACTTCATAAAATTATACACTTTCCGGGAACAGTCGAGCATTTACATTTTTTAACATTATTTTTACAGCTTTTACACCATAATTTATAACTTTTTTTTACTCTTCTTTACCACTTCATGAAATATTGTTTTTAACTCACTTTGGTAAACAGTAAAACATTACAACTCTTGCGTCATTATTTTTAAGATTTTTATATCATAATTTACAACTTTTTTACTGTTCTTTACCACTTCATAAAATTAGTTTTTTACTCACTTTGGTAAACAGTAAAACATTACAACTCTTTATATTATTTTTACGATTTTTATACCATTATTTACAACTTTTTTACTCTTCTTTACCACTTCATAGAATATTGTTTTTAACTCACTTTGGTAAACAGAAAAGCATTACAACTCTTTATATTATTTTTACGATTTTTATACCATAATTTACAACTTTTTTACTCTTCTTTACCACTTCATAAAATTAGACACTCTCCGGGAACAGTCAAATATTACATCTTTTAACATTATGTTTACAGCCTTTACACCATAATTTACAACTTTTTTTACTCTTCTTCACCACTTCATGGAATATTGTTTTTAACTCACTTTGGTAAACAGTACAACATTACAACGCTTTATATTATTTTTACGATTTTTACACCAAAATTTGTAACTTTTTAACTCTTCTTTACCATTTCAAGGAATTTTGTTTTTAACTCATTTTGGTAAACAGTAAAATATTACAACTCTTTATATTATTTTTACGATGTTTTCACCAAAATTTACAACTTTTTTCACTCTTCTTTACTACTTCATAAAATTAGACACTCTCCAGGAACAGTCAAACATTTACAACTTTTAACATTATGTTTACAACTTTTACACCATAATTTACAACTTTTTTACTCTTCTTTACCACTTCATAAAATATTGTTTTTAACTCACTTTGGTAAACAATAAAATATTACAACTCTTTATATTATTTTTACGATTTTTACACTAGAATTTACAACTTTTTTCACTCTTCTTTACCACTTCATAAAATTAGACACTCTCCGGGAACAGTCGAACATTTACATCTTTTAACATTATTTTTACAGCTTTTACACCATAATTTATAACTTTTTTTTACTCTTCTTTACCACTTCATGGAATATTGTTTTTAACTCACTTTGGTAAACAGTAAAACATTACAACGCTTTATATTATTTTTACGATTTTTACATCAAAATTTGTAACTTTTTAACTCTTCTTTACCACTTCATGGAATATTGTTTTTAACTCACTTTGGTGAACAGTAAAATATTACAACTCTTTATATTATTTTTACTATTTTTTCATCAAAATTTACAACTTTTTTCACTCTTCTTTACCACTTCATAAAATTAGACACTCTCCGGGAACAGTCAAACATTTACACCTTTTAACATTATGTTTACAACTTTTACACCATAATTTACAATTTTTTTACTCTTCTTTACCACTTCATAGAATATTGTTTTTAACTCACTTTGGTAAACAGTAAAACATTACAACTCTTTATATTATTTTTACGATTTTTACAACAAAAATTACAAAGTTTTTACTCTTCTTTACCACTTCATTCACGTATATTTTCAGTGTGTTTCCAACTTTTACACTGACTTTACCACTATTACACCCTTCTTCATGACTTCATCAAAGATTGGTATAGAACCCTTCTTTGTGAACAGTAAATATTTTACGGTTCTTTACTCTTGATTTACGACTTTTTTACATTCCCTCACAAATTTTATTCCTCCTTTACGATTATTACACTATCGGGATAGTGCATTTTTTTCATTATGAATTGTATCTTCGCTAAAGAAATGTGTTCAAAAAATAGTGCATGCACGTATATTTTTAGTTAGTTTCCAACTTTTAGGCCCAAATTTACTACTATTACAGTCTTCTTCACTGCTTCATAAAATTTTGGTTTTGACCCCTTTCATGAGCAGTAAATCTTTTACAACTATTTACTCTGGATTTATGATTTTTTGACATAATCTCACAAAATTTATTCCTCCTTTATTATTATTACACTATGGGCGTGTTTGGTAGCCCGCATAGTATAGTATAAAAGGATGTCGGGGTTGGTTGGATCTAATTTTTAATTCATGAATTTTATATAATATAATATTACATAATAAAATATAATATGATTTTAATAATATAAGATTATATTATATTATAAAATATTATATTTTTAAAAGTTTTAAATTATGCAACTTTATTTTTAATTCCAGTTTTTTTCAATGAATACTGCAAATATATATATAAATATTTATATATACTGTTTATTGAATATTTAAATGAATTATTTTAATAAATAAATATAATTTGTTAAATATTTAAATACTAATTAATTATCTAAAAAATTAATTTAATATAAATAATTTTTAAAATTATTATATTTCATAATATTTTACTAACTTTAAACCATTTTTATTATTGTAAGGAATTTAATATAGTTAAATGTAATGTTTTATTAAACACAGTATTATGTAATATTTATACAACACAGTGATAATCCAAACACAGCCTATACTATATAATTTTATATAATGTTGTCCGCTACAACAATCTTATACTGTACATCAAACGCAGCCTATAGGGATAGTGCATTTTTTTATTATGAATAGTATTTTCGCTAAATAAAAAAGTGTCCAAAGAATAGTGCATGTTTTAACCACCTCTTCGTAAACAGTAAATCATTTGCGTCTATTTGTTCCGGATTTACAACTTTTCAAAATTACCTTACAAACCATAATTTATTCCTTCTTCATGATTATTACGCAACAAGGATAATTGCTATTTTTAACCCCTAAAGCCTTCTTTATGAACAGAAAATCTTTTACATATTTTTACGATCAAAATTACGCGTTTTACACTGCTTCGTGGTTTTGACAGTGGCTATTTTAGTGGCCGTATACAGTAATTGCTTCTAGATAATCATTAAAATATTCGTATTATCATTGATTTCTCTCAAATGGTGTTTAAAATTTGGGCGGCAAAACTATTGCTCCTGGGCGGGAACACAGCCAGTTGCTGAAACCGGAAGCAGGCCTTCATCAATTCATCATTTTTTGTCTTTTCCCTCAGAATACTGCCAAGCGTCACCCATCCACTTGCCCATCCACCTGCCCTCAGCTGTATCGATCCACCTAAATCCACCTAATGTATTGTAGCCGTGGCCTTTTTCTTGGTCATAAAAGGAACAACAAGTGGTTGCTTTGTCGACAGCTGAACCCGAATTTATTGCAGCAGCTAACGGTGCTACTCAAGTTGTGTAGTTACGTAGGATGTTACGTCATTTGAAGCACAAACAAACCTACAACGATTTTTTTTTTTTAAATAAATCGGATATTGCTTTGCTCAAGAGTCCAGTTTTTCATGGCAAAAGCGAACATATATATCGACATCCGATTTCATTAGATTCATGACTTAGTGAAAGACAATGAAATTGTGATAGGATTTTGTTCCTCGGAAGATCAAGTTGCAAATATTTTTACACAGTGAATGTCTCAGAGCTTGGTTTAAAGGCGGCAATTTAGGATTTTAAACCAAGTATGAATGGTTTGGTTAGTTTTTTAGAAGGCTACACAGTTTGCTATGGCTTTATGTGTTTATTAGGAATTTTGTCTTATTAGATTTTTATTTAGGTGTTGGTTATTTTATTCGTACAAGGTTTCATAAATATATAAATAGGCTTTTTTATTTATTTATTTTTTACCGACCTAAATAATAGACTTTTTTTTTCCCAATTATTTTATTTTCTCAACATTATTTTCTGAAGTACATGAGATCGCTCTCAGATGCTCAACAGAGAACGGCCCTTTAAACTTAAAGCGGAAGTTCAGTAAATACGCCTGCAGATTGTCATCCCATCACCTAATGGGACGTGAGAAAGCTGGATACGGTCATCAGCTGCAAGTAATTTGTTAATCTCCAAAGTTGGCTGCCTTAATGATCTCAATGCAAATGGAACTTGCTCCTCAGGTATTGCCACCGATCCACCCCAGAGTGTATTGTCATAGACGACTATTCCACCCACCTTGAGCAATTTCATTAACCTCTCATGGTAGTTCCAAAAATTAACCTTGTCCGCGTCCACGAAAGCAAAGTCAAATGCGCCTTCATTTCCACTCTGCAGTTAATTCCAGAGATTTTTAAAAAAAAAAAAAAAAGAAAAAAGTTATCTTGATGGGGAAAGTAAAGTCAATATAAAGGGGAAGAAACTACAGGGAAAAGAAAGCAGCGGACATGGGTTTGTATCAGGAAACACGTGAATAAAAAGTAAAGATTTTGAGATGTTTAGTCTTACATCTTGTAGTAACTGATCAAGAACTGGGAGAGCCGCAGATTCTCTGAAGTCTATCTTGTGATCAACCCCAGCTTTTTTAATGACTGGTAATCCAATTTCATATGTTTCACGATTCATATCAATGGCTATAATCTGTAGTAATATGTATCCCAAGTCATTTATAGTTACTTGCGAAGCGTGAATGATATGCCAAGACCGATAAAGTAGTTTCAACAGAAAAACAGATAGTAGCATTCGTATTCATATTGATTATTTACCTTACCATCCTCAGGAATGGCAAGAGCAGTAAGGAGAAGAGAATATCCTGTGAAAACTCCGATTTCAATTGTTCTCTTGGCATCTACTAGATTCAAGAGGATGGACATTAACTGACCTACTTCTGGTGCAGTACTCATCAGGGCCCTAAAAAAATTAACAAAAAAGATAATCAACCTTCCAGATATACAAAAATGCAAAAATATTTGTAAAGGCATTCTGAAAATCTAAACAAATTCTGTCAAGTAGTTTGCAGATTAATCAAGGCCTACTAATTGACAACATAATTTACTGATATAAGAAACCGCTCCTGGAAGGCCACCTGTATAATCAATTTAGTTAAATTAAGAACAAGAGTACCATGGATGACTAGCAGTAACACTCCTTATCTCCTTCAGAGGCTCAGGTTCTCGGGGGTAAACACTAGTCTCCAGGATATACTGCCACATTATTAGAAAACAGCATCAAGAATATAAACAAACCAAAAAATAAGAAAAAAAAAGCAACTAAAATGGAGAGAGTTAGGTAATACTCTTTGCAACTCTTCAGTCTTGAGTAATCCCTTGGAATCAAGTGATGTTAGCTTTTTGCTTTTTTCCATTACCCTCAATCTGCTTGACACAAGATTTTTGAAAGAACAAAAGCCAGAACTAGAAGATCGGAGCTTCTGTACAGAATTTTACAATTCTAAATCCAAGAATAAATGCTTCGGTTTTCCAGACATAACGCTTATATCATTAACGTAAGACATGTTCACGGTTATAAAGAGAGTTGAGGTCTATATTAACTGGTGGAATTAAGACTATATTGACCGATCGATATGAAGGTCTGGTAGAGGTGCATACGCATGCAGTTACGTAATTGCTAGTCTCTTGACTTATCGTGTCATTGCCAGATTGTCTGGCGAAAGCGAAATCATGATTACAAATTTAGAAAATGGATATGATGCAGATGCATCGGCGCTACGGATTTTTACAACATTTATTTGCTTCGTTTACGCTTTTTTTTTTTTTTTTTTTTTTTTTACAATTTTTAAAAAATTTATTGAAAAAAATTGATTTATCAAAACTTGATATCTACGGTAGCACTCCGTAATTTAAGACCACAAAGCGATCGAAGAAAACATAATTAGATCACCAATAATGAGTGAGTCGCTCCTCTTTTTCAAATGGTTACAACAAGCTAATTAGGAGTACGTTTTCTGCGCTTGCATTTGCGCTTACGTTAAAGTTCACTCTCATTACCTATTTAGTTTCATCATGTTATCGGAATTCCCAACCTACCATTATTCATTAACAAATTTTTTAATTGAACAAATTCATATAGAAATTTCAAAATTATTGTAAGTACAACTATTTTTGACCTATTGAGAGAATTTTAAATACGTTAATATTTAATGAGTTTGGATATTTAACTTAAATTTAAACATCAACTAATAATTATTCATCTAACCAATCCAATGGTTGAAATTATAAGTAAAAAAAAAAAATTGTGTTTAATGATGTCAACTCATCAACAATCTCAACCATTAGATTGATGAGATGAATAGTCATTAATTGATGTCTAAAATTAAGTTAAAAAATTTAAATTAAAATATCTCATCCCATATTTAATATTTTCATAACCTATAAAAATACTATATCAATGTTTTAGAAATTATGTTTTTATATTAAGATTTTGTGTTAAAAAAAATGTATTAAAAGCTTATGCCTCATTTACAATTATTAGATGCAAAGTGAAAATTTAAGAATCTTTTAAAAAAGGTTATTTTTTTTTTAAAAACTTTTATAACTATTTGTTTAGGACGAAAGGCGAAATGATTGAAGAGGAGGAAGCACGATGGTTCGATGAAATTACAGGGTGGTGGTGCGCTTGAGAGCATCGTGATAGTCGACATTATTTGTAAGTTTTTATTCATTTTTTGAGACATTTTTTTATTCGTTTACATTTCAATGAATTGAATTTCTTTGTAACAGAATTCCTTTTAGAATTATTAAAATCGGTTGAATAAGAATATAATTTAAAATTATTTAATTATAATGTGTGCTTAGAAAACAGGTCTTGAGAGTAAATTTTTGAGTACAAATAGTCTCTTTTATTTTTAAATGTAGCATGGAAGAGTCATAGGTGGGTAAAAAAGTATTAAGGTTTTCTATCATTGTATTGGGTGGACAGAGAAAATTATTTTTTTTTCCAAATAGTCCCACCCTATAAATTGATCAACATCATATGCAAATGTGATATTACTCTGATAAGAAAAGTTAATGAGTATAAATAATTTTTTATTATGGATACTAGACAAATTTATGTACTAATTAAGAGAGCAAGAACATATTTAAGATTTCAAAAGTTGTGTTTTACTTAATCGATGAATATAATAAATTTAATATAATTCTTAAGATGACTTAATGTAGGAATTAAACCAAAATGGCGGATCCAAAATTTAATCCGGGAGGGGCCACCATCAAATATATTAGTAATTATAATTTTTTTTAATAAACCTTGATAGTACAAGAAATTTATATTATATAAAAAAAGTGCTTCTAGATAGGGAGATATATATAATGAACCTAGTTCTCAAATAATCTAAATACAATGAATCGAAGGTAAAATGCTAATATTAAATAATTACATAAATAAATACAAATTTGTAATTGTCTTTGAAAAAATTTGAGAAACTTCTTATTTTAATGGCATTCTGAAATCTGAATGAGTAAGGCTCAGAAATCAGTGGAAGAACAAATATATGCTTTGGATGGCCAGCTGTAATATCCCTTAACTCCTTCAAAAGCTTCAGTTATAGTGGGTAAACACTAGTCTTCAGGATATACTCTCACATATATAATTAGAACACACCATTAAGAATTTAAACAAACCAAAAAAAAAAAAAAAAGAAATGGAGAGGTTGGGTTAGTACCCTGTATAACTATTCAGTCTGTAGTCTTAGGACATAGTAAATCATGAGTGTAAACCTGCTATCAGCATACAAGCAGAGTTTAATAGTATATAATGCCACATTGAAATTTATCTCTCAATTTACCAAAACAGTTGATAGTTGCAAAATGATTTTGTTGTGACAGACCACGGATCTAGGCAACCAATTCCACCTAAGAGCCACAAAATACCAAGCACAATAATACCAAATCATAGCAAACAAACAAGCAAAGAAAAATAAACAAGAGATAGAACATCAAGATTTATAGTGGTTCGGCTAATTAAGCCTATATCCACTGGGAAGACTGCAAAAGAATTTTTTACTATGAAGAGACGAGATTACAAGGCTTACAATACTCTCTCTCACTAAGAAACACTCTTTTCTTAGCCCTCACCCATAAACCTTAGAAGAGAATATTAAGAAGTCTCTCTCAAAAATAACAAAATAGCCTTTATATAGAGTCTTGGTCGTGTACAATAACCGCTATTGGCACTGCAACGCAATGCACCTTTGTGCGGGAGCACCATATCTCTACCTGAACACGACCGTGTGTCCTCCATGGTTGTGTTTGCCTTGCGCAGGAGCACAAGATCTCTACCTTGAAGTAAAGCGTCCAAATCTCGTTTTTGTGCCACAGCACAACTCAACTCGCGCAGGAGCGCCAATATCGCGTAGGAGTGCCACCCTTCTTGCGTAGGAGCACAACATTGCTGCTAATGTCTACATCAACTTCCTACGATTTGAGAGCTGATTCTAACAATCTCTACGTTGAATCTCAAATCCTCTATCTTCGTAACACATTACAGTCTCCCTTCAACAAAATGTCATCAAGTAACCTCATCCTGGACCTTTAACAGATCCAGATAATGCAAGAACTTATTCAATGGTATTACCTTCGTAGCCATGTCTGCTGGATTATCTTTCGTCGGAATCTTCTTCACTTTAACAGGCCTTTTCGCTACAACATCACGAACAAAATGCAACCTCACATCAATGTGCTTTGTACGTTCATGATATATTTGATTCTTCGTTAGATGTATAGCACTTTGACTATCACAAAACACAGTCATAGACTTTTGTGACACTCCAAGTTCAGCTACCAAACCCATTAACAACAAAGCTTTATTTATAGCTTCAATGACAGCTATATACTCAGACTCTGTAGTTGATAAAACAACAATGGATTGCAACTAAGCTTTCCAACTAATACATCCTCCACAAATGTGAACACTTAGCCCATTTGAGACCTCCTTTTATCAAGATCCCCTGCATAATCTGCATCAACAAAGCCCTTCTAAACAGTTCCTTCTTGTTCTGTTCGACCAAACATCAATCCTCTAGTGATTGATCCTTTTAGATATCTTAATAACCATTTTACTACTTTCCAATTAACCTTATCTAGATTTGCCATAAACCTGCTGACAACTAATACAGCCTGTGCAATATCTGGACAAGTGCACACTATCAAGTGCATGACACTCCCTATTACATTCACATATGGAATCCTATCTATTTGAAGTTTCTTCTCATCTGTCTTGGGATACGAATAAGATGAGAGTCTAAAATGCGCTATCAATAATACACTAATAGCCTTTGTACCACCCATGTTAAATCGATTCAAGACTTTTTCAAGATAATTTTTCTGAGACAAGAAGAGTGTACCTTTGTCTCTATCTCTGTGAATGTCTATCCCCAATATCCTCTTAGCTTGCCCTAAGTCCTTCATGTCAAACTTTGTCTGCAGCAACTCCTTCAAGTTTTAAATTTTTGAGACTGCCTTGCTGGCTATGAGCATATCATCAACATACAAGAGTAAGTAGATCATATCTAGACATGTACTCCCTTCATAGTAAACACAACTATTATAGGAACTCCTCGAGAAGCCCTTAGTCATAATGAATGTATCAAACCGCAAATACCATTATGTTAGACTTTGTTTCAAACCATATAATGATTTCTTCAACAAGCAAACACTATGTTATTTACCTGGAAGTTCAAATCCTTTAGGCTGGCTCACGTAGATCTCCTTTTCTAACTTACTATGTAAGAACACAGTTTTGAAATCTATCTGCTCAAGCTCAAGATCAAAACATGCCACAAGTGATAGAAGAACCGTGATCGACGTGTGTTTCACCACCGGAGAAAAGATCTCGTTGTAATCAATCCCCTCACACTGTGTAAAACCCTTAGCCGCTAGCCTAGCCTTGTATCTAGGCTTATCACTCGACATCCATTCCTTGCGTTTGAATATCCATTTACAGCTCACAAGCTTTTACTTTTCAGGCTTCTCTACGATTTCCCGTGTTTTATTCTTCTTGAAAGAATTTATCTCATCTAACGTTGCCTCTTTCCACTAGACGAACTCATCACAACTCACGGCCTCAAGATATGTAAGTGGCTCATTCCCATCAATCACATCAGCCCTATTTAAAGCATAAGCCACAAAGTCAAAGTACCCATACCTTTCTGGAGGTCTAATCCGCCTTCTTTCTCTATCCCTCGCAAGTCTATAATCTGGTTGTGGTGGTTTTTGTTGCTTAACCTAAGGTGCATCCTCAATCACTTGTTGATGAATAATGCTTATAGGATCCACGTCAAAACCAACAGTTTGCAACTTTGAACCAGTCACCTCAAATTTGTCTATCCTAGAAACTCCACCATGCTGTGCAGTCAATCCCAGAATTTCATCTTCATTAAAGACAACATCTCTACTGATGATTGGCTTTGACACTCCCTGAGCTGTGTACTATAATCTATAACTGTTTGTACCTTCGAGGTAGTTAACAAAGATACATTTCAATGATTTAGGCTCTAACTTCCCATCTTTCACGTGTGCATATGTTGTGCAGCTGAACACTTTCAAGTTGTCATAACTCATTGGTCTACCACACCACACCTCCTCAGGTGTTTTACAATTGATAGCTGTAGAAGGACTTCTATTAATTAAATAAGTTGTCGTACTCACAACTTGTGTCCAGAACTCTTTTTCCAGTCTTACATTAGAGAGCATGCACCTAACTTGCTCCATTAAAGTTTTATTCATTCTCTCAGCTAAGTCATTTTGTTAGGGGCTATGCCTAACGGTTTTATGCCTCACAATCCTATGGTCTTTACAATAAGAATCAAACTCACGACTATAAAACTCAAGCCCATTATCTATCATAAGTTTCTTTACTCTTTTACAAGTCTGAATTTCTGCATGCTTTTTTCGCTGTCTAAATTTTTCAAAAGCTTCATTCTTATGTTTCAACAAGTAAATCCACACTTCCTAGAGTAATCATCAATTAAGGATAAGATATACCTGTTACAACCATGAGACGACTTGCTAGCTGGACCCCAGAGATCCGAATGCATATAATCAAGAGTACCCTTTGTAGTATGAACACCATTGAGAAACGTAGTCGACATTGCTTCCCAAAGATATAGTGCTCGTAAAACACAAGTTTACTCACTTGATCACCACACAACAACCCTTGATTACTCAGTTCCTTCAATCCTTTCTCACTGTTATGACCAAGCCTTTGATGTCAAAGCTTGGTTTTATCCTATCAGATGCCTCTCCGACTGTTAGTTCTTTAGTTAAGACTTCCCCTTGCAACACATACAAGCCATTATGAATCTTGGCTTTCATGACAACTAGTGCTCCCTTTGTCACACGTAATATTCTAGACGATGCCTTGTACTCACAACCTGTTTATTCAACGTACCCAAGGAAATCAAGTTCCTCTTTAACCTCGGAACATGCCTTACTTCCTTCAAAATTTTAAGAGTCTTATTAAACATCGTAAATCTGGTACAACTGATTTTCACCGCATCAAAAGCTACATTATTCCCCATTAGAACTTTCCCCTCATCAATTGAATGATAAGAAGCAAAAAATTGTCTCTTAGGACACATATGGAATGTGTAGCCTAAATCAAGAATCCACTCACCATCAAATCTCATGTCTGACATTGTCAAAACCTGTGCACCTTCATAGGCTGATGTTGATGTCATAGCTGTATCACTATTCACAATTTCGTTCTCATTTTTGTTCTTCTAATCAGGACAGTCACGCCTGAAGTGATCCTCCTTTTAACAGTGAAAACATCTCTTCCCTTACTTATATTTCGACTTTGATCTCGACTTGCCCTTGCCCTTTTGCTCTCTCTTTTCAGATTTACCCCTCGTTGTCAAACCCTTCCCATTATTTTTGATTTTTCTCTCAGTCCTAATCTCAAGCTCCTTAGATCTCAGAGTTCTAAGTATATCATCTAGATCAAGACTATCTCTATGACATTTAATAGCAAACTTAACTCCCTGAAATCATCTGGTAGAGAGTTTAAGAGAATAACTGCCTGATTTTCATTACTAATATTCTCATTAATATTAGCAAGATCAACAACAATCTTTTTAAAGTCATTAAGATTATCTTCTAGTGCCTTACATGGGTCTATCTTGAATCCAAACAGTTGCTTTTGAAAATAAATCTTATTAGGCAAAGATTTAATCATAAACAAAGATTCGAGTTTTAGCCAAACCTTTGCTGCAGTATCCTCTCCATCAATTTGCCGCAAAACATTATCTGCCAGGTAGAGTATGAGAGTGCTATAGGCTATCTCCATGATCTCATCTTTCTCCTTCTCAAATAGATCTTCCTTTAGGGCAATTTTTCTTTCAAGAGCCTTTGCGCACTTTTGTTGCACAATAATTGCCCTCATCTTCTTCTTCCAAAGACCAAAGTCACCCTTACCATCGAACTTCTCTATTTCAAACTTGGTTCCAACCATTGTTTCTCACTTGAGAATTTTCACGAATAGGTTGTATGCAATGCCAAGCCTAAACCAAGGCTCTGATACTAGATTGTTGTGATAGACCACCGATCTAGGCAACCAATTCTACCTAAGAGCCACACAATACCAAGCACAATAGAGATATCAAATCACATCAAACAAACAAGCAAAGAAAAATAAACAAGAGATAGGACACCAAGATTTATAATGGTTCGGTCAATTAAGCCTATATCCACTGGGAATACTGCAGAAGGATTTTTCATTATGAAAAAAACAAGATTACAAGGCTCGCAATACTCTATCTCACTAAGAAACACCCTTTTCTTAGCCCTCACATTTCCCCAGAAACCTTATAAGAGAATATTAAGAAGTCTCTTTAAAAAGTAACAAAACAGCCTTTATATAGAGTCTTAGTCGTGTATAGCAACCACTATTGGCTTCGTGGCACAATGCACCTCTACGTGGGAGCACCGTATCTGTGCCCGAACACGACTTGTGTCCTCCATAGTTGTGCAATGGTACGACTCACCTTGCACAGGGTGCAAGATCTCTGCCTTGAAGTAAAGTGTCCAGACCTCATTGTGGTGCTACGTTGCAACTCAACTCGTGCAGGAGCTCTAACGTCGTGTAGGAGCGCCACCCTTCTTGCACAGAAGCGCAACATTGCTGCCAGTGTCTGACATCAACTTCCTATGATTTGAGAGCTAATTCCAACATATTTGATATTCTTGTTGGACATATTCCAGAACAACATTCCAGTCTTTTGTCCAGGTTTAACAGATGGCTCGCTGGGGGTTATGTTGTACTTCCATTCCTTCAAGCGCCGGGGCTTGATTATTGATGTTGTGCAAGGTAGATGCTTCTTGCTTCAGTAGTGCTTCAATGAGATACCATGCTGATGCTTAACAACTTGGATCAGCTTCACGTTTCAACAAATATCAGGTCCGTGAATGAAGAAGGTGTTCATACAAGCCCTAGGAAAATAGGGATGAAAATTTTAGCTAGGCGGCTGCCTAAGTATCATTTTTACAATGCCAATATAATGCGTAATGGTGCAAATTATGCTGTCTTCATTAATACAACACAAGAGTTTGATGGTAGTGATTCTAGAGCTTGTCCTGATGAGGCTATCATGAGGAAAAATTTGGGGTTCTACTAAGAATGTTAAGGTATGTCTTCTTTTAGCTTGTCACTTTATTGGAGTAGCACTATAAAGTATTTAACCATAGGCAACCTCCAGAGTTGTATGTTCTTCTTTCCTGGCTAATTTGAGTTGTGTTATGATGCTTAATGGGAAGTGCAACAACCATGTGATTTCTTATTCTTTTCCCCCGTTTAACTAGGTATATTGTGATGCATCCATTGCTTTCCTTCTGCTGGTTGCTGAGACTTTCGCCTCGAGAAGAAAGAAAGGTGCTGAAACACTGCACTAATGAGATACTGTTCTGATGCTTAATAGCTTGGGTCAGCTTCCCGTTTCAATAAATATTATGTCCATGAATGAAGAAGGTGTCCATGCAAGCCTTAGGAAAATAGGGATGACAATTTTAGGTGGGCGGCTACCTAAGTATCATATTTACAATGCCAATATAATGCGTAATGGTGCAGATTATGCTGTCTTCATCAATACAGCCCAAGAGTTTGATGGTAGTGATTCTGGAGCTCGTCCTGATGAAGTTGTCATGGGAAAAAATTGGGGGTTCTGCTAAGAATGTTAAGGCATGTCTTACGTTTAGCTTGTCACTTTATTAGAGTAGTACTATAAAGTATTTAACCATAGGCAACCTCCAGATTTGTATGTTCCTTTTTCCTTGCTTGAGTTATGTTATAATGCTTAATGGGTAGTGCATCAACCATGTGATTTCTTAATCTTTTCCCCCATTTAACCAGTTATATTGTGATGTAACTATTGCTTACCTTTTGCTGATCGCTGAGACTTTCACCTCAAGAAGAAAGAAAGGTGTTGAAACACTGTAGTAATTTGAATTTTTGGCTCATTGAAGATACTAATTGTGCTAAACCTATTGGTTAATGTTGTTTCTTAAGCATTATAATTGGCCCAAATTATTGTAGCGTGGATAATTAATTTATGGAGGAAGCGATCATCTCCCACAGGGGTGCGCTTCCGGACAAAGAAGAAAGAATCCTGATGGTTGAAACTGAAAATTGATTTATTTTAATTGCTGTACCAAATGTAACTCATTTGATACTCCTAGGCATCATATATTAAGAATGCTTATCATTTTTCCAACTAGTGTTTATCTACTCTTACACACTATAATTTCAAATTTTTAAATCACAACTTGTGGAACAATATGTGGATGCATCATCCTTGATGTATTATAAAAGCGATATGGCTTTTGATACTCCTAAGTATCATATATTAAAAATGCTTAGCAATTTTCCAACTAGTGTTCATCTTCTATCATAGTTTGATAGTTTCCAATTTTAATTCACAACTCGTAGAGTAATATGTGGATAATAATCTTTGACGTGTTACAAAAACGATATGGCTTTTGATATTCCTAGGCATCATATATTAAGAATGCTTAGCATTTTTCCAACTAGTGTTTATCTTCTCTCACACACTATAATTTCAAGTTTTTAATTCGCAACTTGTAGAGCAATATGTGGATGCATCATCCTTGATGTATTATAAAAGTGATATAGCCCTTGATACCCTTAAGCATCATATATTAAGAATGCTTAGCATTTTTCCAACTAGTGTTTGTTTTCTCTCACATAGTTCCAATTTTTAATTCGCAACTTGTAGAGCAATATGTGGATGCATCATCCTTGATAAATTATAAGAGTGATATGCCTTTTTACTCGAAATCATATATTAAGAATGCTTAGCATTTTTCCAGCTAATGTTTATTTTCTCTCATGCATTATAGTTTCTAATTTTTATTTCACAACTCGTAAACCAATATGTAGATGCATCATCTTTGATGAATTATAAAAGCATTATGGCTTTTGATACTCCTAGGTATCATAAATTAATAATGCTTAGCATTTTTCCAACTAGTGTTTATCTTCTCTCACACACCATAGTTTCGAATTTTTAATTCACAACTTGTAGAGCAATATGTGGATGCATCATCTTTGACGAATTATAAAAGTGATATGGCTTTTGATACTCCTAAGTATCATATATTAAGAATGCTTAGCATTTTTCCAACCAGTGTGTTTATCTTCTCTCACACATTATATTTTTGAATTTTTAATTCATAACTTGCAGAGCAATATATGGATGTGTCATCCTTGATGTATTATAAAAGTGATATGGCTGACACAAAAATAAATTTCATCAGTAAAAAGAATTATTGAGTGGGACCAACTTATTTTGTCTATTCAATCTCAGATGTTCAATAGAGAACAGAAACAATATATAATATCATAAAGCAAGTAATATGTGGGGAAACTTCAAGCAGAAGTTTAGTAAATACGCCTGCGGATTGTTATCCCATAACCTAATGGGACATTAGAAAGTTGGACACGGCCATCAGCTGTAAATAGTTTGTTAATCTCGTTGGCTGCCTTAATGATCTCAACAACAATGGAACCTGCTCTTTAGGCATGGCCACTAATCCACCCCAAAGTGTGTTGTCATAGATGACTATTCCACCCACCTTTAACAATTTCATTAACCTCTTATGGTAGTTCCAAAAATTAACCTTGTTTGTGTCCACAAAAGCAAAGTCAAATGCGCCTTCATTTCCACTCTATAGTTGATTCCAGCGAAGTTTTTTTAATAAAGGAAAAAAGTTGGGATCTTGATAGCGAAAGTAAAGTCAACATAAAGGGGAAGATAATACAGAAGGAAAAAAAAGCAGTGGACATAGGTTTGTATAAGGAAAAATGTGAATAAAATGTGGACATTTTGAGATGTTTTAATCCTACATCTTGTAATAACTGATAAGAATAGGGAGAGTTGCAAATTCTCTGAAGTCTATCTTGTGATCAACCCCAGCTTTTTTAATGATTGGTAATCCAATTTCATATGTTTCACAATTCATATCAATGGCCATAATCTTTACTATTATGTAACCTAAGTCATTTATCGTTTACTTGCAAGTGTGTATGATATGACAAGACTGACAAAGTTTCAACTGAAAAACAAGGAGTAGCATTTCGTATTCATATTGATTACTTACCTTACAATCCTTAGGAATGATGAGAGCAGTAAGGAGAAGAGAATATCTAGTGAAAACTCCGATTTCAATTGTTTTATTGGCATTTACTAGCATTAAGAGCATGGATATTAACTGACCTGCATCCGGTGCAGTACCCATCAAGGGCCTAAAACTTAACAAATGTTAAGATTATGGACCACACAAAACTCCACATTGGTATGATATTGTCCATTTTGAGCCTAAGCCCTAATGGATTTGCTTTTGGATTTTATTCAAAAGGCCTCATACCAATAGAGATTTTATTCATACTTATATGCCCATGATCTTCCCGATGTCTGGCCAATGTGGGACTTTTGTCGCACTTCCAACAATCCTCCCCTCAAGCAAAGGACCACATCATTGTGATATTTTTTCGGGCCTCCTGTCCGCTTGCTACCTTGAGAGCTACTCTATCCGGTTAACTCCTTTTCGTCATGTTGGGGTCAGGACAATGTGGGACTTTGTCGCACTTCCAACAATCCTTCCCTCGAGCAAAGAACCACGTCATTGTGATATTTTTTCGGGCCTCCTGTCCGCACCATCGAGTTTCGCTACCTCGAGAGCTACCTTATCCAGGTCAACTCTTTTTCAATGTGAGACATTGATTGCACTTCCAACAATTCTTTCCTCGAGCAAAGGACCACATCATTATGATATGTTTTCGGGTCTCCTGTTCGCTCTGTCTAGTTTCACTACCTCGAGAGCTACTTTATCCAGGTCAACTCCTCTTCATCGTGTTGGGGTCAGGACACGTCCATGAAGCATCTGGAGCACACCACTTGGTGCAATAGAGCGTAACCACGAACCCAATCGTAAGCTTTTAACCACCACCTTATTTTGGCATAACCGGAGCCCACCAACCTTTGTTCGGCACTCCTAGAATTTCCTCCTAACTAAATCTAGTCCTGGGCTTTGATACCACTTATTAAGATTATGGACCACATAAAACTCCACATTGTTATGATATTATCCACTTTAGGCCTAAGCTCTCATGGATTTGCTTTTGGATTCTATCCAAAAGGCTTCATACCAATGGAGATTTTGTCCATACTTATATGCCCATGATCCTTCCCATCTCTAGCCAATGTGGAACTTTGGTCGCACTTCCAGCAACAAATAAGTTAAGCAACCTTCTAGATATAGTAATGCAAAAATAGTTGTAAAGGCATTATGAAAATCTAAATGAATTCTATCAAGTAGCTTGAAGATTTTGTAATCAAAGGGTGCCAATTTGCTAACATAATTTACTGCTATCAGAAACCATTTCCAGAAGGCCTATCTGTATATTCCATTTTAGTTAAATTAAGAACAAATACCATGGATGACCCACAGTAACATCCCTTATCTCCCTAAGAGGCTTCGGTTCCCGTGGTAAACAATAGTCTCTAGGATATACTGTCACATTGTTAGAACACAACATCAAGAATTTAAACAAACAAAAAAATTAGAAAAAAGAAAACGCAACTAAAATAGAGAAGGGCTGAATACACTGTGTAAGTCTTCAGTCTAGAGTAATCCCTTGGAATCAAGGATGGTGGTGGTTGCTTTCTGCTTTTTTCCATTACCCTCAATCTTCTTGGCACAAAATTTTTGAAGGAACAAAAACCAGAAGAACGGAGCTTCTCTACAAAAATTTATAATTCCTAAGTCAAGAATAATTGCTTCGGCTAAAACTGTAATTGGTGTTCATGGAAAATATATTAATAAAGAGAGAGAATAAATACAAATCATAACTATCAATTAATATTAAAATCCATATATCATCAAATCCGTAAATTTAGATGCATAGAAGATTCTAACTTATGTCATAAATATCACACATGTTCATGATTATTTGCAGAGTTAACTATCCTCTACTTGGTGGAATTAAACAGAGACGTTGAAGTTATTTAATTATATTGTGTGCTTAAAAGATAGGTTCTGAGAGTGAATTTTTTAATTTAAGTAATCTCATGTAGTTAAATGAAGCGTAGGAACATGAACATGCACCTAAAAGATACTTGATGAAAGAGCAGTTTAATATCTTGAAAATATAAAAGTAAAGATATTTGAGGTGTTTATGATAATTTCATAAAAAGTAATAATATATTCACTCATCCATGCGGTTGCTACTTTTTTCTTTTTGTGTTTGATAGTCACTCATCCATGCAGTCTCCCTTTTTTTCTGTTTGTTTTTTGATGTTTTTTGTTTTAATTTGATCAGTTGTTCCTGGTGCATTGATTGTCATATGACACATTAATTCATAAACATTTGTGCATGTGTTTGTAGAGTACATAAAAAAAATCATTTTGGTGGGATAAGATCAGAGGAGTGCGAGAGAACAATAAGAAATTAAAAGGAAATCAATTATATAACTGCTTTAACTTTTGCTTTATATCTGTAACTTCTATCATCTTTTAATAATCAAGAGCCACGAGAACCAATTTTCTTATATATAAAATTAATATATTGAGGCCAGCAACAATTCAAACTAAACATAATCATTGATTTTCTTCTTTGATTTTGATGACAGCTTGTATCATGAGCCAACACTGTGTACAAAAATTATAAGAGGCTATAGCACGCTTTACTACAATTTATTAACTTAAGGTTGATCTCACTAATGAATTGTAGAAACAAAAAATGTGTAAATATATGGTGCTTTGCTTTGTGTTTTAATTTGTTATCCTGTCTGTTGATAGTCAGAGTGTCGATCAGGCTATGATTTTGGTGATTCTCTAGTGGGTTTGTTTTGATTTGTGATTTTTTTGTGGATTTTTTTATTCAAAGGCTTTGAGGATTTTATTTTTTGGGTTTATGCGAGGAAATAGGGGTTTGATTTGTAAAAGGTATGACAGAGTTGAGGGTAATTGAACTCTGAAGATTTGTAAAAGGTCTTGATTAACCTTTATAAGTGGTGTTGTAGATTGTCATTGTTCAACTATAGAAAAGAGTGAGTGGAGTTTCATATTGTAAAAAATTGTAAATGACAGGGGCGAGGTGGACGGGTATGGATCCGTTGAGTTATCTTTTACCCATCGAGTCTCATACTGACACGTCGGGGGAGGGGATGCTGGATACCTGCTGCCCCGGACCCATTTCGCTGTATTGCCAACCCTAACAAGAATGTAAATAACAGTAACATAGGACAGAGGTGCATGTGCTTGCACTTATACGTAATTACCCAGGCTACCTTCACATCCAATTCAAGAGGGTCGTTTGGCAAAATATTGTTTTCAAGTATGTTTCAAGATACTGAATGGTCGGTTCTCTATTTCAAGCATTTACAAAATATGCTGATTAAGAGTGTTTTCTGTGCTTGCATTTGCACTTCACGTTGAAGTTCACTCTGATCACTTATTTTATTTCATCATGTTATCATAATTCCCAAGCTACCATTATACATTAACAAAAAATTTAATTAAAAAAATTCACATTGAAATTTCAAAATTATTATAACAATAATTATTTTTGACCTATTGAGAGATTTTTTAAATATATTAATATTTAATATCATGAAACTGGAAGTGATATGATATAGCTGAAATATAACCACGTGACATGTAAAATTGCAGCTAGAAATTCAAAAAGCAACTCTAAAGAAATTTCATCAGCTAACCAAAAAAAAAAAATGCAGATTGTGACCAACTTATTTTTGTGTATTCAATATGAGTTGTATTGCGTTCAATTAGATCCATGGTAAACTTTCTCATGATCAAGGGGCAATTTTTTTTTTTGGAACTCTGAATATGTCTAAATTAAACAGAAATTTGAATATATAAATCTGAACGATATGTTTGTTTTTTTTTTTTAATTTTCATATCTGAATTGAAATGTCTAAAAACTGATAATTTTACACGTATATCCCTATTTATATATATTATTTTCACTTCTAATTTTATTTCAAATAGTAAAAATATTTGTATAACAAAATTTATTATGAATTATATTTATTTAAATGTGTATAATCGGGCAAAGATTTAAAAAAAAAAGAATTGGATTATAAATAAGCGGACCACAAAATAATTTTAAAAATATATAGAGAATCATAATACAAAATTAGAAATAAATAATAAAGTTTCCAATTTTAAATATTAGGATATGTATAAATTGATCGTACATGAATTTTATAAAGGCATTTAAAAGAATTAGAGGAGTAACAAATAATTTAGATATTTACATTCAAATAATAGCTAAAATTTTTAGTTTTTTTTATTCAAATAAAAATGTCTTAGATTAATTCTTTAGGTCAAAAAAATAAAAATCATGAAAAGATCTAAAGTTTAAATTCAATCTTCAAACAAAAAAACAATCAGCCCCTAAGCTTTATTTTTCTAGTTTCAAAAGTTTGACAGAGATCAAATCGTGTTAACTTTATATAAAATCCTATAGCAAGTAGTATCTTGGGAACTTTCATGCGGAGGTTCAGCAAATACGCCTGCAGATTGTGATCCCATCACCTAATGGGACATGAGAGAGTTGGAGACGGGCATCGGCTGCAAGAAATTTGTTAAAGTCCAAAGTTGGCTGAATGTCTGGTCTCATTATTTCTGGGATTTCCTCTATGGGATTTACCACTGATCCACCCCAGAGAGTGTTGTCATAGACGACTACTCCACCCACCTTTAACAATTTCATTAGTCTCTCATGGTAGTTCCAATAATTAACCTTGTCAGCGTCCACAAATGCATAGTCAAACTTTGCTTCATTTCCACTCTGCGGTCGGTTCCAGAGAAGACAACATAAAGGGGAAGAAAATACAGAAAAAAAAAAGAAACAGCGGACTTGGGTTTGTACCAGGAAAAAGGGGAATAAAATGTGGAGATTTTGAGATGTTATAATCTTACATCTTGTAGTAACTGGTCAAGAACTGGGAGAGCCTTTGATTCTCTAAAGTCTATCTTGTGATCAACCCCAGCTTTTTTAATGACTGGTAATCCAATCTCATATGTTTCACGATTCATATCAATGGCTATAATCTGTAGTAATATGTATATATTCCAAGTCATTTATATTTTAGTTGGCAAGTGTATGAAAAGACCGACAAATTTTCAAACAGAAAAACAAATAGTAGCATTCCATATTCATATTGATTACTTACCTTACCATCCTCAGGAATGGCGAGAGCAGTGAGAAGAAGAGAATATCCAGTGAAAACTCCAATTTCAATCGTTCTCTTGGCATCTACCATCTTCAAGATCATGGATAATAACTCACCTTCATCTGGTGCAATACCCATCACAGCCCTGAAGATTGACAAAATAAATTAAGCAAACTTCAGGATACACTGTAATGTGAAAAATGTTTTAAAACTTTAATTGCTCATTTTAGTGGCGTTCTGAAATCTGAATGAGTAAGATTCAGTGATCAGAGGAAGAACAAATATATACTTTGGATGGCCAGCGGTAATATCCCTTAACTCCTTCAGAACCTTCGGTTCTCGTGGGTAAACACTAGTCTCCAGGATATACTGCCACATATATAATTAGAACACACCATCAAGAATTTAAACAAACCAAAAAAATAAAAATGAAAATGGAGAGGTTGGATGATACCCTGTATAACTTTTCAGTCTGCAGTAATCCCTTGACATCAAGTGGCAAATGCTTCATGCTTTCTCCCATTGCCCTCAATCTACTTTACACAATTTTTGAAAGATCCCGGCCAGAAACAGGGAAGCTTCTCTTTAGAGTCTAGAATAAATGCTTAGGTTTTCCACACACAACGCTGATATCGTATCTGTGATGAAACAAACAGATATACCTGGAAATAAGCAAAAGAAGCTTCAAACCTGATTACTAGCTAGACAATGATGTGAAAGGCTATATGAAGAATATATTATAGGTTCTATCTAGTTTGATGCAGGATGAAAAAGTAAAAGGATAGTTAAAGTGGAAAAATTAAAGGATAGATATTCGATATTCCGTTACACTTTTATAATAAGTAAACGGGCTTTTATAGTAAGTAAAAGGAAGTGGAAAAATAAAAGGATAGATATTCGATATTCGTTAGACTTCAATAATTTCCAGAAAATGAGAATATGCGAATTGTAAATATAACTCACATAAGAGTCCTTTGATTAATCTCAAAAAACTCTCCACCTACGATGGTTATAGAATTATTTTTCTTAAACTTACTTCAGAGAATATATCAAAACACTAAAAAGTAATAAAATAGATGATATATAATGAAACCTAAAATTCTATTATTCACTAAACTTGATCACTTCATGATAATTACAAGTGCATGTGAGATAGAAATAACTAAAGTCATATTTCTTATTATTCATCTATTAAACTTCCCTCATTTTTTCCCCTCCTCCAATGAATTTTTGTCATATACTTAAAATATTACATTAGGTTATAGAGTTTGAAGTAGTTTGTAGGTTTATCACTATTGTAATTAAAGTTACTTCTTTTAATTTTTTATTTTTTTAATTGTGAATTGTCCCCTTTTCACGTCATCATTTAATTGGATAGTAATATTGAGTTGTCTCTTTCTCCATTTTTCCAATCAACCTAAATAATGGATAATGATCCCCTCCTTATCTTATTTCTAGCTTTTTTTTTTTAACTTACAAAGGGTTGATTGATGATTATAGAAATTACATAAATGAGAAGAGAGAATAAACACACATCTCAACAATCCATTAATATGGAAATCCAGGAATACACATCTCAAAAGCCGAGATAATAAAATTAGATAAATATAGGATCCTTATTTATAAATAACAAGTAATTGAATAATTTGTATATAAACTATATGTGATAGTACTCATTTATCCATATATTATTACTCTTTCTTAAATGATTTTTAAATAATTTGACTTAAAATATTCACCACTGCAATCATTTTATATCATATCCGTTTGTATACAAAGTTTGTAAGATTAACATTATTCATAGTAATTTGTCACCACTTAATTGTTTCTTTGTTTTTGTTTGGTTAAAGATTTAACTTTCTACTGCCACATTATAAACTAAACGCTTTATGATTATCTTATTAATTGGTTTTAATTTTACTTTGTAGGTGTCTCAAAGTGAGGGTAGTCCTCTTCCTTGTTGTGACACACCCATTCTACTTCAAATTCATCCTAAAGCTAAAAAACAAAACTGATGATCAGATATGAATTATGTGATTATTGACTGATTAATTAGCATACATATATATAAATATGGGCTAATCACACAGACCCCCCCTAGGTTTTGGCTTAATTTCATCCAAAAACACTGTTTGTCACTTTTTATCATACGGTGCCCCTGCCTTTTTTAAAATTCATCATGGACATCCCTTCCGTCAGTTTTGCCGTTAAGTATATGTAAATAAATGGAATGAATAGGGCTAAAAGAGTCATTTTAATAGATTTGGTCAACCCTGTCCCCACTTCATCCCCACTTCGATCGTTGACAATATTGTCGCTGTCTTCTGCTCGACCGAAAGCTGACCCATAACAATTTTCAACTGGAGGAAGTTCGTGCAGCACTTGGATTAGTGATTCAGTAAGTGTTCTTGTAAGTTTCAGAAGTGTCTGTTTGTTTGTATTGGTTATGAAACGTTGCAAACATACGAAACTTCTGAACTCTATAGCTGATGGTTTTTTTTGTCATTCTACATATTTCAAGCGTTTTTTAGTGTGCTATTGTTAGATGTTACTATTATTCCAGTGTTTGTGTCGAAATCATTCTGTTGAAACCCTAAAATGGTGACAAATTTAGGGTTTTTTGTGTTTGGTAATAGAAGTCGGTAATTCATATCATAATATGTGATAATGACATGCATGCGTTGAATGTGTTTTGATTTGTCAGTTTTTAAGGTCAGTTTGTAGCCTCTGAACTGGTCGTTCAATTTTCAAGTGTTAGGGGTTTTTGAAATTAATGGAAGAAATTGATGATAGATTACATAACGTGTTGGAATAAACTGTGGTTAATGTTTATCTTGCATGCATGCTGCTATATTGTATATCTTGCATGTATGCTGTTATATTGTATATCTTGCATGCATGCTGTTATATTGTTTATCTTGCATGCATACATACATATTTTGTTTTTAATACTTAACTTCTAATGGATTCTCTCTCTCTCTCTCTCTCTCTCTCTCTCTCTATTTGTTTCAACTTTCTTCTTATACACTTGCGTATCTATGAATGCATATGGCAGTAGGATAGGATGGATCCTATTTATTTAACATTAAGACATTTAGAGTCTGAGTATCCTATTGGGCTTATTGACTATGATAGAGTCAGTAGGATAGGATTGTTTAATGCAGCTAATACGGTTTGCCATCTAGGGGTATATGATCATAGAGATGTTAAATTTAGTGTTGACTTACCTTGGAATGGGGATAAGATAGACATTGACACTGATGCCAAATTTCTATAAGTATTAAGAGAGTACCAGAAAAATAAGCTTTTCGAAGTAACTGTGTTAGTTGAGGTTACACCATTAGACACTGAACCTTTAGCATGTGAGATGCCTGAAAAAGATTATGAGTGGGAAAATGATGTTGGGGAGAGTGATGAAGGTGAAAATGATCCTACTAACACTAGTGAACCTCAACTTGAGTTGTCCCAAGATGTTGAAAATGTAGGAGTTGAACCTGAGTTGTCACATAGAGAAGAAGATGAGGTAGAGTCTATTGGTCATTCTGGTGGTCATTCTGTCAGCCACAGTGAGTATGACTCAGATGCAGACTACAGGCCTGAATCTGATGCAGAATTTGTCAACTGTCATAGTAATGAGAGAGAGAGCAGTGATAGTGGAAGTGGTGAAGATGTGTTATCACATGACAGCTCTCATTATCAGAGTGATGGTGAGCATTTTCATAAAATTATGAGCAGTTCAGATGAAGAGGTTGGAAGTGCTAGAATGGCTAGAGTTCAAAGGCAACATTTATTTAGGCCAACTGCAGATGGAAATGTAGTCTTTAGGGTAGGGCAGACTTTTGAGAATATTCACCATTTTAGAGAAGCCTTAAGAGAGTATTCTGTGAGGAGTGGAATAGTACTGAAAAGAGTGAAAAATGAGAGACAGAGAGTTACATGTAGGTGTACAGCTGCTAGCTGTCCATGGAGGATTCATGCCTCCTTAACCCAAGACTTAGTAACTTTCAAAATTAAGAGCTTTTATCCTGATCATAGGTGTGAAAAACAGCCTAATACTCCAGAATGCACATATATATGGATAGCCAAACAATATGAAGACATCGTCAAGGATAATCCAAATGTAGAAATTGAGTGGTTAGAGAAGGATATTAAGAGAAGGTTTGGGTTGGAACCTTCAAAACAGAAATTATACGTACAGGACAAAGATGAAAGCTCTTCAAGTGATAGGAGAAGATCACCAAAAAGCCCTTAACCTACTGCATAAGTATGCCAATGTAGTAAGACTAACAAATCCTGGTTCAACTATCTTTGTAAAGGCAGATTGTGAGTCAATTTCTGCATCTCCAAAATTTCAGGGCTTTTTCATTAGTTTTCCAATTCAAAGGATTGGTTTTAATGGAGGTTGTAGACCATTTAAAGGTATAGATGGATGTCATCTCAAGGGGCCAATGGGAGGAGTGCTTTTGACCGCTGTAGGGATTGATGCTAACAATGGTATGTACCCCTTAGCATTTAGGAATTTGTGAAGTGGAATGCAGCTCAACTTGGAATTGGTTCCTTGAACATCTAGGTGAGCATTTAGGAGGGGTTGATGCACCTGGGATGCCTATGACTTTTATGAGTGATAGGCAGAAAGGAATCCTTAATTCTTTAAATTTAAAGTGGCCATATGCATCTCATAGGTACTGTGCAAAGCATTTGTTTGATAATTTCAAGAAAGGACATTGTGGGCCAGGTCTTCAGTTGCTGTTTTGGAGAGCATGCAAAGCTAGTAATATTAATGACTTCCACACTGCCATGGAGGAGATCAAATCTGTGGATTACAAGGCATTTGAGTACCTGTCAAATATTCCTGCCAATAGTTGGAGTAGATATGCATTTGATGAAAGAGTCAAAGTGGACCATGTCACCAATAACATCACTGAATCCTTCAACTCTTGGATCAATAGGCATCGAGGTCAAACATATTTGACAATGGTAGAGGACATAAGAAGAAAGATTATGAAGAGGATGCAAAGAAAGTAAGTTAACTGCTCTTCATTTCCTATTTCTGTATGCTTATTTCTTCCCATTTCTGTTCGCTTTCTATTAGGCATAAAAGTGCATTTTGATTGTTGAAATGTAAACTACTTTGCTTTCCTTATCATTAACAACTAATTTCTGTTTTTTTTTTCTAATACCAGGTATAAAGAATGCCTAGGATGGCATTCAGATATTGGTCCTAGGATTAGGGAAATAATTAGTGATAGAGGTAAGTTCAGTAGAATCATGGAGGTGTATTGGTGTGGAGCTTTGGAGTTTGAAGTTGTGTGTAAAGGAAGAGCTTACATTGTTAGACTAGATGCTAGATTTTGCTCTTGTGGTTTATTTCAGACTTCGAGAATACCTTGTGTCCATGCAATAGCCTGCGCAAATGAAAGGAGGATTGAGATCAATCAGTTTGTGGATAAGAAACTATCAAGAGATATGTATATAGCTGCATACAACCACCACTTGAGGCCTATACCAGACCACAGTGAATGGCCTGAGGTGGCTTGTAACAATCTGGAAGCTCCAAAGAGAAGGACAAAGGCAGGCATGCCTAAGAAAGCAAGAAGAAGGGCACCTGATGAAGACCCTCCTGCAAACTCTTTGTTCACAATGCGATGTTCAAATTGTGGGGGATACAATCACAATAGAAGGTCTTGCAAGTCAGCCCCAAAACAGAATAAGGTCATATGCATAGAAGTTGTTTTTCAAAATATTATCATATTTGCAATATATACTAATTGTAACTGTTGTGTAAGTGTCAGAGACAGAGGCCATCAACAACAGCAACTGCATCAACAACATCCCATCAAGCTCCAAGCTCATGTCAGCAACCTCCAAGCTCATGTCAGCAACTTGCTAGCTCATCTCAGCAACCTGCTAGCTCATCTCAACAACCTCCTACCTCATCTCAGCAACCTCTTATACCATCTCAACAATCAGTGGCTTCACAGACATTAAGAAGAATGAAGGGTAAAAATTTCCATTTTGGCATTAAAATCATGCAACTTTTTTCCCTGTTTGTATCTCCCTTAACTTTGACTAATTATTATCTTTCTACCTATTTACACCAGTACCCCAACAATCTCCAACTGTAAGGCAGGCTGGATCAACATCGCTTCAGCAATCTCATATACCATATCATCAATCAATGGATTCAGGCACATCAAGTATTACCTTTATTGCATTTATCAATATTTGTATAATATCTGTTTATGATTTATCTTTTATAACTTGCTCTGATTTATCAGCATCCAACCAACCTCCAACTGCAAGGCAATTTACACCATTCTGTCAGCCACCAGCAACAACACCAGTACCACCCCAGCAGTCAGTGGGTTCAACCATGTTAAGGGCAACTAGAGGTACAAAATTTTGACATTTTGTCTATCACTTTTGCTTTAACCTTTTCTTTGGTAACCATGTGTACTTCAAACATGCATGCAGGCACAAGGTCACCTCTAGGAATGCAGTGAGACCGCATGACTGTATATAGCAAGCAATGTTTTTGTTTTTTGGTAGGTTTTAGTTTTACAGCAACCCAAAATTGTTATCACATATAGGGTTAAGGTTTTTTTTTGTACAAAGACTGTAAATTACAGTCCTTTAGATTCCTATAAGGAAACATTTAAGACAATGTCTCTTCATCTTGTATTTAACACAGTCTTTTCACATTGCTTCATGCATTTGCTGTAATTTTGTTGATAAGAATGATACTAATTTACAAGTAATGATATTGGGCAATGACAGAACTTTTATTTCTTTTTTTTCCCCACTACATTATCTTTACAAGGTATGCAATTAACAGAATAATGAAAATGTAAACTACTTTGCAGGACATTAGAGCATTCTCTAGTTTTTCAGTTCTTTGCATGACAATATCATTGTTCATGATCAATTGCTTTAGATCTCTATGCATTTGACTTATAAGTGCTTCACTACCATTCGTATCCATTTCTTCCATCTGACCACGACAAAATTCTTCAAACTTGTCAATTTCTTCATTATCAGGCTCCCACCATCGAAAATAATTGCATGTCCCTGTTTTGCATAAAAAATATAGTTTACCAGGATTCCTTGCTGATTCAGATATCATCACAACTGCTTTTGTTCCACACTTGCATCTTCTATTTTTAAACTTTGTTAAGTTGCCATTAATCATGTCATTTCTGCCATAAGTGTTACTTGAACCACTGTCTTGTTGCCTTGAGGTTGATTGACTCATCTTTTGGGATATTGAGCTTTTCTTGCTTTGCACTCTGAAGTTCTGACCTGTTGCTCAAGAGCTGCTTCTGCTTTTGTGCTGGTTTTGTTGATGAACTGCTTCTGTGTTTTTTCCCGTAACTGCCTTTGTTTTTTTGAAGTTCTTACCTGTTGGCTTGCACTCATGTGGGTGAAATGCTGTTGATAACTGCTTCTGTGTTTTTCAAGTTCTGACCTCTTGCCTTGCACTCATGTGGATGAACTGCTCTTGATAACTGTTTGTGTGTTTTTCAAGTTCTGACCTGCTGTTGATGAATTGCTGTGTTGAAGAGTTGTGAGTTTAGGTTTGTTTTGTTTTGATTTTTTTGCTTTTTGTGTGTTTCATTTGCTGGGTTTGTCTTCATTTATAGTGCCCAATACACGTTTGGCTTGCTGTATAAACGGTTCCATTCCAACGGCTACTGCAACGTGTATCAACTTAAATTCAAATTTTAAGGGCAACAAAGTAATCTCCCTAGTTTAAGCGCCAACTTTAGCGCCAACTTCGTAAGGCAGATTAAGTTGATTGACTACAAGGGCAGAATCGTCATTTGAACTTGCACTGATTATTTTATTTTATACAAGTTTTGTCAAACTAAAGTTAAGGCTATTTAGGTAAATTTGTATTTTGTGGATGGAAATATGACAAAAACTGATGTTACTTAACGGCAAAACTGACGGAAGGGGTGTCCATGATGAATTTTAAAAAAGGTAGGGGTACCGTATGGTGAAAAGTGACAAACAGTGTTTTTGGATGAAATTAAGCCAAAACCTAAGGGGGGTCTGTGTGATTAGCCCATATATATATATATATATATATCAAGATTTTAGATTGTTGTGCCAATTGATATTTGCTTAACGGGCAATGTTATTTGAAGTTCTTTTCTTCCCTCGCATTTGATTTCATCAGCTACATTGTGATGCAACTATTGCTTTTCCTCTGGTGACTACTGAAACGTTCGTCTCGAAAGAGAAAAGAGATCATGTGCTCAAACAGTGCGTTATTTCATTTTTGGCTGAGAGATTCTAATCGTTACGAACTAATTATCGGTTAAAGTTGTTTCTTGAGCGTTACAAATGCCCCAAATTATCATAAGGGCGATAATTTAAGGAGGACTTGATCATCTATGACAGAAGTGTGCTTCCCAACAGAGAAGTCTGCGACTGTTGGAAATGAAAATTGACAAATGCTTGGCATTTTTTTTTTTAACTTGTTAATCTTCTCTCATCACCAGTACTTTCATACTTCTAGTTCACACATTGTAGTGTTATGTTTGCATCAGCCTGGACGTGTTAAAAAAAAAAAAATTATATGGCTGAAATATAACCCTGGATTATATTTGCAGCTAGAATTTCAAAAAGCAGCTGTAAATAAATTTCATTAGTTAATAACGTTAAGTACGACCAACTTATTTTTGTTTATTCAATCTCAGTTGCGTTGCCTTTAAAAAGACAACTTTTTCATGACTAATAATTAAACATTAATTTAAGAAGCTGGACAGAGAACAGATCGTAAAATCATAGAGTAAGGGATATGTTGGGAAAATTGCATGCAGAGGTTCAGTAAATACGCCTGCAGATTGTGATCCCATCTCCTAATGGGACGTGAGAAAGTTGGACTCGGTCATCAGCTGCAAGTAATTTGTTAAGCTCCAAAGTTGGTTTAACGTCCGGCCTCAACTTTTCTGGAATCTGCTCTTCAGGCATTGCCACTGTTCCAACCCAGAGTGTGTTGTCATAGACGGCTATCCCACCCACCTTCAACAATTTCATTAACCTCTCATGGTAGTTCCAATAACTACCCTTGTCAGCGTCCACAAAAGCATAATCAAAGGCCCCTTCATTTCCACTCTGCAGTTGATCATTTTAAAGATTTTTTTTTTAATAAAAGAAAAAGTTTGATTGATCTCGTTAGGGGAGTAAAGGCAAGAAAATACAGAAAAAACGAAACAGCGTACATGGTGCATTAGGATAAATAGGAATACAATGTAGAAATTTTGAGCTATGTTTTTAATCTTACATCTTCTAGTAACTGATCGAGAACTAGGAGAGCGTCTGCTTCTTTGAAGTCTATCTTGTGATCAACTCCAGCCTTTTTGATTACTGGTAATCCTATCTCATATGCTTCACGATCCGTATCAATGGCTATAATCTGCAGTAATATGTGTTCCAAGTGGTACATAGTTTAGTAACCAAGTATGTGACACGACTGACAATTCGGATTGATTACTCACCTTCCCATCCTCAGGAATGGTCAAAGCAGTGAGGAGAAGAGAATATCCCGTGAAAACTCCGATTTCAATTGCTCTCTTGGCATCTACTAGCTTCAAGAGCAATGATATTAACTGACCTGCATCTGGTGCAGTGCCCATCACAGCCCTGAAAATTAGCAAATAAGTTAAGAGACCTTCTAGATATCAAGTAACGCAAAAATAACTTAAATTCTGTCAAGTATCTTGAAGACTCAGTAATCGAAGGCTACTAAATGATAACATATATAATTACTGATATTGAAAACCATTTCTGGAAGGCCCATCTGTATATTCCTCTTAGTTTTTAACTAAGAATACATACCATGGATGACCAGCAGAAGCATCTCTTATCTCTTTCAGAGGCTCCGGTTCTCGCGGGTATACACTGGTCTCCATGATATACTGCCACATTATTGAACACAGCATCAGTAATTTAAAAAATAAAAAAATAAAAATTGCAACTAAAATGGAGAGGGTCGCATATATAATATACCCTGTATAACTCTTGAGTCTTCAGCAATCCCTTGGAAGCAAGTGCTACGTTATTTGTGCTTTCTCCCATTGCCCTCGGTCTGCAGATTTTCCAATTCTAAAGTGAAGAAAAAATGCTTCGGTTTTCCAGACACAAAGCTTATATCATAGTTCTGACTCATGTTCACTGGTATATATATAGAGCTCAAGTCCGACATTTAGCATGTGAAATTAGAAAGAAACTTTGAGAGCCAGTAAATTGTGAAGTGATATATCCTAAAGCTAATTAAATTCTAATTTGTAACTCATGTTCGTATCTGTGATTTTAATGCTAGAAAACTGTCCCCTTTAAGCTAATTAAACGTCTAAAGTAATTAATATATGATTATCTTCTGTCTGCATTAGAATTCTTTTCTCACCTAATTTTACCTCAGCTTCTTTCGAGGATATGTTGACACATGGACTTTGATATTAATAGATGGTTAAGATGTGTGTATGTTCTCTTTCTTATTAATATATTTCCATAATCATCCATCACACCTTTATGAAAAAGATGAGATAGAGATAAGATAATAAATACAATTCAATAACCAAAAATTTAAAGCATTAAATTAGAAATTAATAAGAGCGAGCGTTACATTCGAGAACAAAACTGAAGCGAGCGTTACATTCGAGAGCAAAACTGAACTAGTATTTACAACCATATGAAACTCATGAATATGCCAAGACCATAAATATGAGTAATGCCGTCGCCTGCTGGAAGTACGGAATCGATATTTATAATCTTTATTTCTCTATTATATTGCTCAATACGTTCATGGATAATATTACTAATTTCATCGGCTCTAATTGTTATCATAAGTTTTTCTTATTTTTTTTCGAAGAAAAAAAACTAATGCCTCCTGTAAAAGGACTAATCAGTTATTTCTTTAAGCAAACCAAACACGCCAATATTAGCACTAATTGTAAGTAAATGTAACTCCTTGTTCAAACAACTATTCAGAGTTTCTAGAGCTTCTTGTAAACCTTGTTGGAAAACCTGTTGTCTAGCTTGATTAATCGCTCTTTTTTTGTTCAAAATGAATGGTTTTTGTAATTTTCTAATTGTTCCAAAGTCTTATAAGTTGAATTAATCAAATTCAATTTTTCTTGTTAACTGATTTGCCTCCATTTCGACTTTCCATAAGCGGGCCGGGGCTTTTTCCAACCATTCAATGGCCCCTTCCTGCAATTCTTATGAATTTCAAAAGTATTCAAAGTCCTCAGTTTTCAATTATCTAATAAATCATTGAATGAAAGTAGAGATTATATTTCCATTCATCCCAAACTTCCGTAATCCCTTCCCGAACTGAATATGAATTTTTTGATTCACTTCGCTCTCACACTCAATTACTTTAACTACTTATGTATGATATATGGGGGGTTCTCATATCCTTATTTTTTTTTCTTTTTAAATGCAAGGAGCCTATCCTTTCCCTCTCTTCTCTATTCAGATTCCAAACTGACACGACTAATCAATAGTCCAAGACTAGAATAGTCAGAGGACTCTTTTGACCAAACAAAAATAGATAATTGTTAGCAAAGTTGTTTCTTTTTTTCTTTAAATCCAAAGAATTCTTCTTACTTTATACATAGGTCATTTATTCAACATAAACAAAGGTTGGTTGAAATACCCATTTTTCCAATAGTTTCCAATAAAAAGGTCAAATCATTTTATTGACATGAGTGTTTTATATTAAAAAAGTTCTAATTATTTATTTTGAAAAATATTTCTATTCTCTATTAATAGAGTAGTAGGAAGAGTATCATGTTGTGTATGGACTTCAAATGGTTTAGCTTTAACCATGTTAATGGTTCCGCATTGTTGGTTTGGTTGATTAGAGAATTAAAGTCGATTTACCAATGAATCGTGAAATGCTATGGTTCTTGAATATGATTTTCAATTTATTCAGAAGGAATTCACGGAATCATGCACTTTTTTCCGTCCTAGTTATAACGAAAAAAAGTGTAGCTGGTTGGATCCAGCCTATTCTTGAAATAAACAACTCGCATACACTCCCTTTCCAAAAAAGATCAAGACACCAAGCACGATTCTTAGATTTATTGGATTTGTTGCTAATATATCGGTATTAACCTTGAAACTCCCGACAAATGGCCAGTGAACCAAGGAAGAAAGAATCAGTTACTTTTTTCATATGATCTCCTCTTTTAGATAGACTAAAAAAAGGAACTCTGTTTTTATTATTCTTTTTTTTATGTATCATTTCACCTGTTTTTTCGAATGATTCTATTTCTATATATTTTTTCTATTACTATCTATTTTATTGAATTTTTATATTTTTTTATTTACCTATTAGAAATGTTTTAGAAATGTTTTTTTCTTTCAGTTGGAAATTCCCAATAACAATAATAATGATACTTAATTGAAGTAGGGACTAGTTCTCATTTCAATTGTAAAAAAATCTCATTTGTTCCAACACCCCTTCTTTTAAAAAAGGTTTTCCTTTAGACTAGAAAAGGAAAAGAAGAGAGAGAGTCGGTATGCTTATGCTAATCCTCATCCTCAAATTAGTCATTCCCATGGAGTATTGTCCTAACGAAAAGGTAATTGTAGGAGTAAAATCTTGTTATAATTTATATAATTTGAAAAAGTAAGGAACATAGGTATTTAAATACGACAAAAAAAATACGTAATTTTCATATTTGTAGGATTAAATAAAAGGATTCGCAAAGAAAAGCGAAAATGCTACAACTAGTCCATGAATTGTTAAAGCTTCCATAAAAGCCAGACTAAGCAATAAAGTACCTTTTATTTTTTCCTTCTGCCTCATGTTGTCTCGTGATACCTTCTACAGCTTGGTCTGTTGTAGTACCTTGACCAACCCCAGGTCCAATAGAAGTAAGCCCAATAGCCAACCCAACAACATTAACAGAAGCAGTAGAACTTAGTGGATTCATGATAAGCTCCTCGTACTAAAAGAAAGAATAAAATAAAGAAATAGTTAATGATACAAGCGTCCAATGAATTATAACTTAATTATTCCATCAATAAGATTTATCCAATCAAAGGAACTAAGAACTCTAAATTGAAGGAATAATAATATTCTTATTCTTGTTGAACCATCAAAAGTACTTCGATATCTATTTCGTTCATATAGAACTAGCAATATCTAATATCCCATTTATGTGTATTTCTTCCGTAATGTAAACCAACTATTCATATCTTATATTCAAACTATTTGTATCATAAAGCTAATCAAATTTTAGAACCATTCTTTTATATGACATTATAATTGAATGAATAAACAATAATAGAAAGAGACTAATCAATGGCAAGAATGTAAGCATTGAAATTTTGCCGATAATTTAAGTGATCAATAATGATAGCCTAAAACACTAATCGGATACAGAACTCGACTAGAAGAGACATCGGAACCGCAAAAGAAGCACTTAAAAGGAGAGAGCGAAATAGTTAGGCAAGTTAAATAGGTGTGAGTCCATGTTGGGAAAGCTTGGTGTGAAATTAGGAATTGTGCTGATTCTTTACACTTCAATGCCCTCCACAAACGCATATACGGATCGATGGGCACACACCGTTTAGGATTTCACCTGAACTTTAGGTGCACGCCTGTTGTCTAGGTTTAGAAAGGTGCATGCTTGTTGGCACAGAATCCTATATTGCTTATGCATTGATTTACGAGTTGACATAAGAGCTATATAAAGAGGTCGGATACTGTTCACCAAACCCTCGAAATCTATTAATTCTCACACCATTTGAATGTTATTTGAGAATCTAGAAAGTAGGAAATTTGAGAGATTTCGTGTGTCTTTCAGAGTTCCTTGGAAAAGTTATAGGTGTCTCAGGTGCCATTTGGATTATTCTAGGGTCCTTTTTTGAAGTCAGGATTTCGCTTCTAGTAGCGACAGAATTCGGGTAAGTCCTAAGGGCATTTTTGTTTGATATGCTAGAATGCATGTATAGATTTCTTTATGTTTGATATGTTAGAATGCATGTTTAGGTTTCTTTGTGTTTGATATGCTAGAATGCATGCCTTAGGTTTATTTATGTTTTAATATATGCCTATATGTTAGAAACATGATTAGGATCTAAGTGACATGTTAAGGTATATTATATGACATACATATATGCTTTGTGTCATAATTTCTCTTTCTACTCCTTTTCTTTTATTTGGCATGTCGCGATAAGTGATGGTAGACTCACATTTGTTGGTGAGGGACCATCACCTTAATTGCTTTGTGCTTGGATTCTTTTTCTACTCTCTTCTTCCTTCTTTTAACTATGTTAGAATATGGTTGACAATATATGTGAGCGGGCCTTCCATCCCACTCCAAGTGCTTGCGACCTTGGCATTATTTTCTAAGTCCTTTTCAGAGCTTAGGGGTACCACAGGGTGGTCAAGTCACAAAGACAAGCTCAGAGATCACGGAGTTGCCACCCATGAATAATTACAAAAAACATGAGTGATAACAATCCGATCTCTTGCTTTTGGACTTAAAGTGCCTTCGTCCCTTCAGAGATGAGCTTAAAAAGTTATGTATGGATATTTGATTTCCCCAGACAAAGTCTGGCCTTCACCAGGGTCTATCGAGTCTAAGGTTTTAAATTGTTAACTATTGTCCATCTTGATCCTATTTCATTTGATGCACATAACAATCTTTTATTACATGTGAGGTGAGACATTTAATAATCATCCATAGAAAGAGGTAAGGAGAATATTGTACAAATTCTATCAAATATGGGGAAATGGGAAAAGGATTATAACCACGCTTCATAACGCATAAAATAAATGCATAAAGTAAATAAATTCAAAAATAAAGAAACAAAATTCAAATCAACATTTCCAATAGTAATCATTTCCTCCCAAAGTATCAAGAACAACGACGGGTCTACCATTGAAAAATGAATCCTTCATCAAACAGTGTGAATCCATCCATACTCTAACTACCCTTATGGCCATACTCATATCAACACTTCCAAAATGAAATGTAGCCTCCAATTCATAAAAAATGGATTCCTGACCAAGCAATGTGAGTCTATTGACCAACAATACTGCTAAAACACCATCAATACTATGAACAGATTCTCTACCAAACAAGTGGATCTATCTTTCATCGACAACTCCTACATATCCATCCTAACCTCCAATCTCCAAGATGGATTACTCACCACTAATGTGAGTCTATCCACTATCAATCCAACATATTTAGGCCAAGAATTCGATATCGATAAAGGGAATGTCATCTAAAGAATAATGGAGTCCACTTTTGAAAGGTAGGCCTTTCATCAACAACGTGAACCCACCCATCTCTCATAACTCCCACATTCACTCAAAATCACATCAAGGCATCATTAATCACATTTTAACTAAACTATATATCATGACGAGGATCCAAATCATCAACATTAATAGTTAATCATCAAACAAAAAATTAACCATGAGAAATTTAATGAAGCAACCTACTAATTTATACACTAATTAACTAACATGCATCATTAACTAATTAATCATTTTGAATGACATAATTGAGCAAAAAACTTCGTAATGTAAGGATGGAACAAAACATGGTAGCCACTATTTGTGCTTAAAATCCTCCTGTTAATTACTAATTCAACAAGCAAACTTTACATTTCATCAAGTGGCTAAAAGAAGCATTAATCCTACATGTCATTTCTAACATTCAAGCAAAGAAACTAACATGCCAACAACCAAGACAATCATGGAAGCCCAATAAAAACTCATAATCATACATATAACCACTCATTTAATAAATAAAAATGCATGCAAAATCAATATGAAACTAACACTACACTTAATACGACATTTCCTTCTATTGCCAATAATAGACATACTAATTAATCAAGATATTCATGGCAACCTCACACATAATTATAGTAACTTTAACATAAGAAAAATCATCAAAAATTCATATAATACCCACCAGTTTAATCATGAAAAGCTCACTACCCATACACAAAATATATCAAAAATCACAAAAATATAAGCAAAGCCAAGTGAAAAAAAAAAAGAGAAATAGGTCAATAATGTAAAAAATAACGCAATAAACGATATTGAAAGAAGTATGGCAATGTATCCATTGCCCTCGGGCTTACCAAAACCATCAAGATGGAATACCAGTATTTAGAAACTCATTTAAGAAACTCTCAAAGAATGGATTTTCAAGTGTTTTGGAGTGTTTAAGTGTGTTTATAAGCGATTTATGCAAGAAAAGTTGAACTCTCCTAAAAATCAACCAAATGTCCCTTAAAAATTTGAAATTTATGTTAAAGGCCTACTAATGTCTTCACGTGCACCAAGTGTTACTCACGCGCATGTGTAGCTACCCACATTTATGAGTGGCTGCTAGCACACATGGCTACCTACTGCTACATGGTTGTGGTGGATTTCAGACCCAGAAATAGCCCAAAACCATGAATTTTACCCTAACGGGTTCTAATTTGGGTTTCTAGTATGCTTTCAATGTCTTCTCTCTTAGAATTCCATCCTGATTTCGTATTTCAATGATCTTCATCAGGCTTTAAAACTATAAGCAAAATTTTATTGCTTACAATATGAAATGCTATGCCTTGTCTATACTTGAATCTAGAAACATCATTTAGGTATGATTTCTATTTAGAATATGCATGCTCTATCCATTTCCTTTGATTGTTAGTATTGTGATTTATTTTGTGTTGGAAGCATGTTTCTCTTTTTCTACTTTTCTTCTTTTCTTGATTTTCGAGAGATGATGAGTGATGGCAGACTCATAATTATTGATGAGGGGCTATTGCTTTGATAATATCTCATCTTGAGTGTTGTGTATATCATGATTATTTGCTTATGCCATGATCTTTCTACATTTCTTTTTTCTTTTGTGAATTCGGATTTAATAAGTACTCAATAGACTCAAAATTTATGGTGAGGAATTTATTGCTTAATTAAGTTCCACTTTGTTTGTTTGTGTTCTAATGAATAATTGCTTTATAACACATGTTTTATGATTTATTTAGTTGTCTTTATGATTTAATTAAATTATCCATTATTTTTAGTTGTTGGGAATCGTTATGTTTGTTCCCTTATTTTATGCATTTTGTTTTATGTACTTTTACAACAACTGATGTAATCCTCTTCCACATTCCTTCATGTTTATTGGATATGTAATTCTATTCTCCTCCCTTCTTTCTTTGAATGTATAACATGATTCACCTCACATGCTAAATAAGATATAACTCGTTGTGCGTTCAAATGAATTAGGATCAAATGGGATAACCATTAATGTGATAAAAACTTTGGACTTAGCAAACCCAAGTAGAGGCCAGATTCACATCTAGGCGAGTAGAATCTTTACCTAATTTTTTGAACTCATCTCTGAACGGGTGAACGTAGTTTAGGTCTAAAAGTGAGAGATCGGACTGCTGTCACTCAATATTTTCCCATGGTTTGAACATGGGTGGCGACTTCATTTTATTCTCTAAACTTACCCTTGTAGCTTGATATGTGTTTCCTTGGGTTGATAAGACCTTGACACAGTATCATAGGCGCAAAACACTTTGGCAGGATGAAAGTTGCATTCACAAATAAGCAAGACGTATGATATAATTGTAATAAGACCGAATATGAATTTCGTGAAAAAGATCTTTTAGATCTCTTTCATTTTTTGACAATTCCTAAATACCATAATTTTTTTTCTATGACTCTTGATCATATATTCCGTATTTGTCTATTTATTTTTGTATATTTTGGTTTCTTTATGTAGATTATCTTAAATTATGCATAAACTACATTGTTCTAAGCTAAAAAAAAAAATTTGAAAACTAGTCAATGGTTGCCCGCCATAGATTCTCTTATATAAGATGCAACTAAAGTTACAAAAATAAGAGCTTGAATGCTACTTGTAAATAATTCAAGGAACATGACAAGTACAGGAACTACTAAGGGTACTAAAGAAATGAGAACAAAACTACTAATTCATTGGCTAATATGCTCCTAAAAAGTCGAAAACTCAGTGACAAAGATTTTGTGAAATCTGTTAAAATATTAATGGATAATAGAATTGGAGTCGGTTGAATGTATTTACTGAAATAACTTAATTTTTTTTAAAAGACCCATATAAAAATATGTTATTGATGTGAGCAAAGCTAAAACAATGATAGTATTTATATCATTTGTAGGTGTGGATAACTTTCCATGAGGTAACTGTATGATTTTCCAAGGTAAAAGAGCACTTGACCAATTAGAAACAAAAATAAATAGAAACATAGTTCCAATAAAGGGAACCCATGGGCCATATTCTTCTCCAATATAAGTTTTGCTCATGTCGTGAATGAATTCAATGACATATTTGAAGAAATTTTACTTGGCAATCAGAATGGTTCGAGGATTTCGAACAACTATAAGGGATGCACCTAATAAGATAACAATTACAACCCAAGAAGTACTAAGTACTTAGGCATAGACTTAGAAACCTCCTACTTGCCAATAAAAATGTTGGCTCAATTCCATATCAGATATATTGTCTAACCCTTTTATTGTGTTGATGGAACATGATATAACATTCATATTTTCCTTTGATAGGAATCAAACTTTAAAAGAGGAATTATTTTGATTCAACCATCTTCCTTGTGACTTGTCTACTTGAATTATATGTTTTGAATACCGCTAATCACATAATATTCGTAGTTTGTTTATCTCTTCTCTTTTGTGCGATTCAAGAATAGTAATCGATTTCATAAATCTTTATCACTTGAAGATTGTAAAACTCACTCTTTATTATTTGTTGTGACCTACACATTTGCGGTGTTTTGTAAGTGTTAACCACGCTCCTAATAAGTTTTTGGTGCCAATAACTGGGAATGAATTATCTTTTTTTAGCTAATATTGTTATTAAGCAAGTTTAATCTTAATCTAGATGTTCAATTTTATAGTTGAATTGTTTTAATTCTTTTTGCAGCTAGGATTGATTTTGTAGCTTTTGTGTATTTTTTATTTGTGCTTGTTGATACTTGTGTGCTTTTTGTGTCTTTAGCAGTGGATGGAAAGAGTTGATAATTTGGATTGTTGCCATTTTGATTGGGAGATTGAAAGAAGAGACACTTTTAGAGTTAAGGAGAAAGAAAGAGGAAGAAGCTCTAGGCATGGCATTCAACGACTACTATTGGCTTATGAAAACAAAAGGAAAGATGTTCTAAGCATGGCATTCAACAACTATGGTCGGCTTAATGAGCACTATAACACAAAAATTTATTAAGTGGGTCCATAAATAGTTCCCGAAATGAGCTTGAACAAGTCCATGATCTCAATAACCGAAATATCAACAATTACAACTACAGTGGTAATAATGTGCCAATGTACTATCACCTAGAGTTCCACAACCATGAGAATTTGTTCTATGGTCATACAAGTGTTGGGCTTTCCGCCTCATGTATGGGTGGAAGCCAACATCTGGGCTTAACCCAATTCCTTTTAATTAAGCCCATGAAAGAAAAAAAAACAAAAAGTAAAACATAAAAGTAAAGTCAAATGTGGGGTTGATGGTAAAAGTAAGGGGTTGTGAAAGAAATTGAAATTGGAATTAAGAGAAAGAGTGTTCCAACCAAGAGGTTCTAGAGAGACATGGGAATAAGGGTTTCAAGCTTGATTGTCTTCATCAAATGGTCAAATGGTCTTCGATCTTACTCAAAATTGAAGGAGTGAACTTTTGCATCATCCTCTTCATATTTATCGGTTTCGTTTTTTTATTAACTCTTTCTATTATCTAATTTCTTAGACCCATTACTAGGAACACTAAACTTACTTTATGTTGAAACTGATTGTGGATGCCATCTTTTGATGATGAAACTTTGTTTTTGAGCCAAGATGTTTGTTCTTGATATTGTATACCCCCCATTTGTATTGGTGAGATGAACATGGTGTACCATTATTGCGATAGTGAAAGTTTTTTTGATATCGAACTATGGTCTTGAAGTTTTTCTTGTTATTTTATGGGTTTTCCACGTAAAAGTTTGGTGTTCTTGATTTGTGGTTGATTGTGATTTGATTGATATTTTAGTTGTCTTATTGTTTGGTAATTGTTGATTGGTTTGCTAACCTATTTAATTACACAAATAGAGGGAAAAAGTTTTATTGTTCTGTAATATTATTGTTATTGATTGAGTTTGTGGTGTATCTTTCCCAACAACAAGTTATGTCGGCAACATCCACCAAAATTTGACGACATGGATGCCGAAGAGAAACCATCCTTGGAAGATAACTTGAGAGCATTTCTTGTAGAAACAAAAGAGAGTTCCAATAAGCATGACGCGAGACTTGATAGCTTTGAACAACAGTTTAGTGACATGAATGCTATCATAAAGTCCATTCAAGTGCACCTTGGACAAATTGCTTCCTTCATCAATTCTCAACAAGAAGGCGGGTTTCCAGATGACACAAAGCTCAATCCTAAGAGCATTACAATGCTATCCTTCAAAGGAGTGAAAACGAAGTTGAGGATATGTGGTTAAAGGAGACAAAAATGGACCCTTGTCTTGGCCATTGATAAAGAGAAGGATCAAGACAAAAAAGAGTATTTGGTAGAAGAACCAAAAGAAGCTATAAAGTTTCTTAATGAAGATTATGGTGATTTCTATGAAATTGATGTTGTGAATACTTGTACTCATGGTGACCTTAAGGAGAACCTCCTTTTTGATCCACTTGTAGAGAGGACTCTTAATGCATATCTTGGGGAAGAAGCTAGTTGTTTAGAATATGTGCACCATTTGGAAGCGTCTTTATAAGTTTATTCATCCAAAGCAAGAAATTAAGTCAATAGAAGTGTCATCGCCAGTGTCACAATTTAAACCTTTTATTGATGAGCCATCATGGTCGAACCTAAAGCTTTTTCAAGGTCAATTAAGGTTTGTTTGCTTGGCGAATCTCTTGAGAATGCCAAGCTTTATAAAAAGCAAGCCAAAAGATGGCATGACAAGAAGATATTAGGGTAGCACTTGGAATCGGAACAACAAGTCTTGCTATACAAGTCCCAGTCGTAACTCTATTCAGGCAAATCCAAGTGAAAGTTTCATGTTGGGAAACAACTTTGCATCATAGCCTTATCATTTTAGGGAAATACTCTTTTCCCTACCTTTGCATTATTTTCTTACATTGGGGACAATGTAATTTTTAAGTTTGGGTGTGGGAGCATTACATTTTTTTCTATTGTTCTTTGCTTTGCTTAGTTCTTTTTTTTTTTTTTTTGCGTGTTTTCTTAGGATTTGAGGTGTTGTTTTAGTTTTGATTTGTTTGCTTGTTTTACTTCTTGTTATTTGCTTGTTTGCTTTACTTTGGTGTTGCTTTAAATGAATTCACTTGTTGTTTGTTTTGGTGTGTTTTAGTTTTGGTTCTAGTTAGTTGCTTGTTTGCCTTAGTTTTAGTGTTGTTTTGGTGTGTTTATTTAGATTTAGTTTTAAATTTTGTTTGTCTCTTTTAGTTATTTCCTTTTTGTTTTATTTTTGGTGCGATTGCTTGGTGTGTTTTGCTTTTAGTTGTTTATTTGGTTTCTTTTGTTCGTTGTCTGTTTTGTGTGTTTACATGAGTTAGAAAAAATAAGTTTTTTAGACTCTTGATGATCAATAGCCAATGATAGAACTATGATACTCATCAGAAGTAGATTATTCAGAGTACTTGATATTGTGTTGTTTATGTGCTTGATTCTTTTGTTAGTTGAATTTCATTCTTGATTCTTTAACATAATTAAGCATAATAGCCTTGACTTTTGACTTTTCGTGAACTTAAAGAAACTTTATGTGAATAGGGATATGTGATAATATCTCATAGGACTCTAGAACTTGTTTGATCGCCACTCAAGGTGAAATCCTAGGCTATACAATGGTAGGGAGATGATTTAGGCCTTCTTTAGACTGTTTCCTTATTCAAGCCAACCTTTGCATATTTCATTATCCTTTGTGCACCCCTTTTAAGCCTCATTAAGCCTATTTCTTTGTTAAACCGCTCAAAATTTTTCCAGCCCTAAATAAAATTTTTTTTCCTCATTACTGCCTCGCGTCATAACATATAAGCATTTTAGGAACAAATATTAAGAACTATGCTTATGAGAGAATGAGAGGAGTTGGAAAAGTTTTATTTTCAGTTTTAAAGTTAAAAAAAAAAGAAAAAGAAAAGAAAAGAAAGAAAGTGTTACACCCAATTGTTTATAAAGCATGAAATATGTCGATGAAACAACTTTAATCAAGTGTGTGTGTGTGTATAAAGAAGAAAAAGAACGGAAAAAAGGTAAAGGATAATGAGTGTAGTGAATGGCAAAGTGAATATGTAAATGAAATGTGGGAATGTACATAATAGTGTTGGTGCTCTCAACTAAGTTCTAGAATGGTTGTGACTGGGTGACTTAACCTTAAAGTTAACCTTATCATACCTTAACCCTAGCCTCACATTACAAGTTTAATAAAGCCATGTTGACCCTTAATATTTTGATTAGCTTACAATAGTGGAGAGTGGTATGAAAAATGGGCATATGGTAGTCCTTATGTTTCATCGTCTTTAGAGGTTGATCACTACCTTATATTTATATAAAGCTATCCAAGTTTCAAAAGGTGACGTATGCTTGGCTATGCACACACACAGACGAAGAATATTGACTTATCAACCCATTTTATTTATTGTGTGTTTTATTTTATTTTGTTTTGTTTTTCTTTTTTGCTCAACGAGTAGCAAAAGTTTAGGTTTGGGGATATTTGATGCGTTGCATTTTTGTAATACTCCATGCTTACATTTTGTTGGTGTTTGAGCATTTTTCATGCCATTTATGTATGTTTTATTTTGTTTTGTAAGTTAACATAGTGTTAGTGTGTTTTTGGAGCCTTCCAGGAACTGACAAAATGAAATTTGTAAAGTGTAGGTTGCATGAAAGAGGCACACAAACAGTTTGAAGCAAAACTAGTCATTTCGCACCTCTACTAAACAGTCAACTTCTTAGATTTCACTATACCAATCCACAAGGAACTAAATAATGAGCCAAATAAAAGCTTTGGAAGTCTAATTTTTTAAGAATTTTATGGTTCAAGAATCTGAGTTTTGAGCAGAAACTTAAGGCCGTTTGATCGCAGATGACTCAGGAGAAGACTACACAAAGGAGGCACTCAACAAGTGGTGCCCTGCTTCAGCACCACTAGGCAGAGAGTTGGCACCCTAGCACCCTCCTAGCTCGCTCCAGCCCCAAATGACGATTTAGGCTTCATTTTAGCATGATCTTTGGGGTATAAAAGGCCCCAAAACTCTAGGGCAAAGAGGAGAAAGTCCTTGAAGAGCTTTGGAGACCAAATTTGAGGCAAAACCAAGTGGAAAACAAGAGGAATACAAGCGGATTGAAAGATCTACAAAGGATTGGAGCTTATCAACCTTGGAAACAATTTCTTTCTCTTTACCTCTCTCTATCTTCAGTTTTCCTCGTATTTTCAAATTGTGTTGTGCTTATTTTTTAATATTGGTTTTGTAAGCTCTACTATGAGCTAAATGCTCTTAATCTAGAGATGATTATAGCCTAACACCAATTCTATTGCCTTGATGGTTTTATTTTGATTAAATGATTCATTTTGAGTTCATTTATATTTCCTTGTGTTTAATGTTTCTAATTAGTTGGGGACATTGATTAGATGAACTTGTATGTGAAATCATTGCTTGGAAAATGGGGTTTCATGTATGTGATTAGGAAATATGACGTAGGAATTATATAGCTCGGGAAAGTCCATAACCCTTTCTAATCAAATGAAATTAGGACTTAATGAATGATTGTTAATTGGTTTGAGATCGGAGATGAAAATTGGTTAATGAGCATTATTTCTACTTAACGCTTGGAAGAGGTAGTAACAATACATTAGAGTTTTAACTAAGGAACATGGAATGAATCAATTACCGACTTTGAACCGGATTGGCATAGATGTGTTTTAGGTGAAAATCCATCCTCTAGGTACTTTGCATCATTTAATTTTGCTCTTGTTATGCTTTCCAATTTAATTTTAGGGATCTTTCCATGTTACCCCCTAAGGTAAGGTCCAATGACACTTTTTCCCCTGAATTTTTTAATATTACAATTTACCCCCTCAATTCAAATAGAATCCGTTAACTCAAATGGTAAGGAAACCTATGATGATAAGAGAAAAGAAAAGATGTGCAATAGGACTAAAATATCATTATGTCACCTATTTTTTACTGTTAAATAGACCATAATACCATTTTTGTATAAAATTAATAATTTTTTTATTAAAACCAATTAAAAACTTTTTACATCCTCCCCTCCTCTCTTTTTCTCCTCTCTACTTTCGTCATCCTATCCGCTATTGCTATTGCTATCGCTCTGTCACCATCGCACTGTAGCACCAACCTTCTGCATCCCCCCTCCTTGTATCTCTCTCACTTCCACTCCTAATCTTGGTACCCCTCCCTTAGGCTGATTCTGAAGCCACATAGTTGGCCACCCCCATTATGCTCTTGCCATTGCCACTGCCACTGCCACTACTTTCCACCCTCACCCTCGCCATCACCACTGATTTCCACTATCTCATGATCTTGGTACCCCTTTTTTTTTGAAAAAGTTACTTAGTAATATAGATCTTGGTACCTCTCCCCTGCTTCGATTCGAGAATCACACAGCTGGCCATCGCCACCATGCTCTCGCCACCGCCATTGCTTTCCGCCCTCAACCTTGCCGCCACCACTGCTTTCCACTCTCTCACAATCTTGATACCCCTCCCTTGCTCCGATTCGGTAACCACACAGATGGCCATAGCCACCATGCTCTCACCACCCCCACTGCTTTTCGCCCTCAACCTCATCACCGCCATTGCTTTTCACTCTCTCGTGATCTTGGTAATCCTCCCCCGCTCCAATTCGGAAACCACGTAGCTCCTTGAATTTTTTCAATTCAGTTTTTAAGTTTTCTTTTTTATTTGATTTTGATTTTTGTTTTCGGAATTTGAGTGCATTTTTTATGTTGGGTTGTAGAGCACCACAAATTTTGGTTGTTTGTGTGGCAGTTGGCTAGGTTATTTAAGTGGTGATCTACATTGCCGGATGCTGTTATTAGCTTTGTTGTTTGGATGGTGCTCTACATCGTTGGTTGTTGGGTAGCTTTGATACATTGGCTACATTATAGGTTGCTGGGTTATGAGTCCTGAATATTGAACGTACATAACTGATCTGTGTGGCAACTTTATTTTTATTCCAACTCAATTTGTCTCCTCTTTTACCCTTACAAAGTTTGAGTGAACGGATTCAATTCAAATTGAGGGGGTAAGTTGTAATATTTAAAAATCCAGGGGGAAATGGGTCATTAGACCTTTCCTTAGGGGCTAAAATGGAAATACCCCTTAATTTTATTTGCTTTTATTTTAGTTAATTGTAGTTTGCATTTCTAGTTGTTTAGCTTTCTAGATAAAATTGAATTTGCATTAAAACAGCACTTGAAATTGATACAATCCTTGTGGGAACGACTCTACTCACTCTTTATTACTTGTTGCGACCTGTGCACTTGTGGTGTTTTGTGAGTGTTAACCATGCTTTCAACAAGTTTTTTGATCATTCAATGAGCTACCGACATCCTACCTTCAAGTATCCAACTATCTTCAACCATTTTTATTTGGACAAATATCATGGACCGCCCCTACCTTAGGCTTAATATCACGTGGATTCATTGTTTGCAAATTTTATTACTGTCTATCCCTATCTTTTTAGAAATCATCATGGACCACCCCTCCGTTAGTTCGACCATTAAATATTCGTAAATAGTTTGAAATTGAAAGGTTATAATGATCATTTTATTATACTTTTTAACAATAATATAAAATATATATTTAAAACCAAAATCATTTAGGATAATGTTATGGACTACCGCTAACCTTAGGCTTTAATATCATATGGATTCACTATTTTGCAAAATCATTTTGGATAAACCCTTATCTTTTCAGAAATCATCATGGACCACATGATATTAAGGGTATTTTGATCATTGATATTAGAATGGATAGAAAAGTAAGGGTATTTTAGTAATTGTAGATAAAATAGATGGAAAAGTAATTCAACTAACGGTCAAATTAAAAGAAAGGTGATCCACGATGATTTTTTAAGAGATAGGGGTAGACAATAATAAAATTTGCAAACAGTAAATCCACGTGATATTAAACTTAAGGTTAGGGGTTGTCCATGACATTATCCCATTTTTATTTCCCTAGAATCACACGTATATATATTTCAAATGATTTTTTAGGTTCATTATAAGTTTGTATAAAATGTTTGTAAGAGTAGCATCATTTTATATATTAAGATCTATGTCATGTCAATTTATATGAATGAAAATTTTTATTTTAAGCATATGCATCCCTTTAGACTTGCTTTCGAAGGACTTTCTTGATATTTTATTTTCCTTATTTACCTTAATTGGGAATGTGTAATGACTTTATATTATAAAGATTTTTCTTCTTTACCTAGGAAGAGTTAGGGTTTTGTAGATTCTTCATTGTTGTTAATGGGCTGTCATTGTACATGGTAGATGTCTACTGATCCACATTTATATTTTCTTGTCTGAATCTTTTGTCTTAGAATTATTTTAAACTTTTTGAAAAAATAATAAATATAAATATACTTATTCCAAATGAGACTTATATAATTAATAATCGTCAAGTAGATAATTTTATGATTTAATAAATCATGTGGTATTTTTAAATTTATCTCTTGTGTTTTGGCATACATAATTTTGGAATAAATTTTAGGAAATATATCGCTGCTTAAAAAAGAAAAAAATAATAACATTGAAATCGTTTTACAAAGGCAAAACTTTTCTGATGACGACGGCTCCGTGGTGGTGATCATAGTTCACTGGATTGAGCTTCTTGTATAACCTTATGAGAAGCTCTGCTCTCCCCACATTCTGAAATAACATCCACTTCTTGGCCTACGGTCTAGATTGGGCTTTTGAATCTAAAAACGGCTACCTATTTCAACGGATATCAGGGCCATGAATGGTGAAGCTGTCGCATGTAAGTCCCAGGAAACGGGGAGGATAATTTTAGGACTTTCTCTGTTTAAGCATCATATATATTTGCAATGCCAATATCATGGTATTGATAGAGATTCTCACTGTCTTCATACAAAAGGTGCAAGAGTTAGATGGTAGTGATATCTTCTGGACCTCCTCTTCGTGAAGCTGTGCCATGGTGAAAAATTCGGAGTTCTGCATTTCTTTAGATGGCTTTTCGCATCTGTGATGCTGTTTCGGGGCAATACTACAAATAATTCAGCCAGATACAACCTCCGGACTTGTATTTTCGTCTTCCCGGCTAATTTGAGTTGTCTCACTGATGCTTAATGGGAAGCGCATTAATATTCTTTTGACTTTGGGTGAGTGAAGAAACTAATTGTGAAAACCTATTGAGAATGTTGTTCGTTAAGCTTTATAATTGCCCCAAGTCATTCTAAGGACATAATAAATTTGAGGACTACCACCCCGCAGAGAAGTCTGCGCGCGACTGTCGGAAATGAAAATCGATTTACTTTAACTGCTATACCAACATTCAATACTTTTAGGCATCATATATTGAAAATGCCTAGCATATTTTTCAACCATTCTTTATTCTTCTTTCACACCGTCACACACCACTAGCTTCGTATTTTAAATTCACTTCTCGTAGACGTATGTGCATGTATCAGGACTTGACGTATTAAGAAAGTGATAGAGCTGAAAAAATGACGCAGGTGTAAAGTACATATTTACAGCCAGAATGCCAAAAAGCAACTGGAAACAAATTTCATCGGTAAAAAATAAGGTTTAGTGCCACCAACTTATTTTTGTTTACTCACTCTCAGCTGTGTTGCCATTGAACAATAAACTTTTTTATGCCTAACGATTAAAGTCTGAGGTTCAAAAGAGAACAGACACTGTTAGCTGCATATAATATGATAGGTCAAGTAATATGTGGGAAATTTCATGCAGAGAATTCAGTAAATACGCTTGCAGATTGTGATCCCATCACCTAATGGAACATGAGAAAGTTGGACACGGCCATCAGCTGCAAGTAATTTGTTGAGGTCCAAAGTTGGCTGCCTACCGGCTTTCAATAACTCTGGGACCTGCTCTTCAGGCATTGCCACTGATCCACCCCAAAGCGTGTTGTCATAGACAGCAACCCCGCCCACCCTCAACAATTTCATTAGCCTTTCATGGTAGTTCCAATAATTAACCTTGTCAGCGTCCACAAAAGCATAGTCAAATGCACCTTCATTTGCACCCTGCAATTGATTCCACAGAAGTGTTATTTAAGAAAAAGTTGGAATCTTGTTGGGAAAGTAAAGTCAACATAAAGGGGATTTATATCAGGAAAAACATGAACAAAATGTAGAGATTTTGAGATGTTTAATTTACATCTTTTAGTAACTCATCAAGAACTGGTAGAGCCTCGGATTCTTTGAAGTCTATCTTGTGATCAACCCCAGCCTTTTTAATGACTGGTAATCCTATCTCATATGCTTCACGATCCATATCAATGGCTATAATCTGCAGTGATAATAGTTTAGTAGCTAAGTATATGACAAGAGTATTGCTTATTTTTACCAGATTGATTACTTACTTTACCATCCTCAGGAATGGTAAGAGCAGTGAGGAGAAGAGAATATCCGGTGAAAGTCCCAATTTCAATTGTTCTCTTGGCATCTACCAGCTCCAAGAGCATGGCTATTAACTGACCTGCATCTGGTGCAGTACCCATCGTGGCCCTGAAAATCAACAAAGAAATTAAGCAACCTTCTAGATACATGGGCAATGTGAAAATATCTAAAAATCTTTATTACCCATTTTAAAGGCATTAATTGTGATATCTGAATCAATTCTGTCATCAAACTTGAAGATTCAGTAATTGGAGCCTACTAATTGATAACATGATTTACTGATAATAGAAACCATTTCTTAAAGGCCTATCAGTGTATTCCTTCTACTTAAATTTAAAAGAACAAACACCTTGGATGGCCGGCAGTAACATCTCTTATCTCTTTCAAAGGCTCCGGTTCTCGTGGGTAAACACTAGTCTCAAGGACATACTGCCACATTATTAGAACACAGCATCAAGAATTTAAACAAACCAAAAAATATGAAAATAAATAAATATTAAAGTAGAATTTTAGAGGGTTGGATAACATATAATTATATACCCTGTACAAGTCTTCAGTCTGCAGTAATCCCTTTGAAGCAAATGCTACATGCTTTTTCCTTTCTTCCATTAACCCCTATCTATAGAATTTTACAATTCTAGTGTCAAGAATAAATGCTTTGGTCTTCCAGACACAATGCGGCTTTCAAATCTGTGACTTCTGTTCACCGTTTTTGGACTTATAATTCGAAATAAACGTTAAAGCAAGTAAATTGTGAAGTGATCTAAGGTTCTAGTGCAAACAAAGTAATGTCACCTTCCAGCCAGTGCGATGTCTGAAGTAATTAACATATTGTTACCCTTGCAAACACAATTAAATAATGGAAATCCAGAGTATTAAAACGACTTAATGAGAGCGCTTAATTCGAGAATAAAATTTTTTAAGCACTCGTATTCACAATCCTATGAAACTCATAAAATAAACAAATCCTTCAGTAAGCTACCCCGGTCCTCCATCTATCTTTAATAATTTTTTCCTAGAATTAATCAACAGATATATCTCCAAATAAGCAAAAGAAACTTCAAACCTGAGTACTTGGCAATGACGTGTATTGAATTTGATGAAGCCCCAGCAACTAGTATGAATGATGCGTTAAATTATGCACGCACACCATCACAAGAAGAGAAAAAGAAGAAGACCCATATGCTTTGACTTCAGGTTGGGTAGCTAAGGATGAATGTTCGGGAGAGAAATGAACTGAATTTTTATTAACGGTAACAAGCTGGTTCCGTGTAGCCTAACAGAAATGACAGTAAGTTTCCAAATCTACCCTTAGCTATGCAATTACAATACTGTCCCCTACAATCAGTGTTAACACTTGACAGCACGCCTCATGTGCAGCTAGGATAATTAATTAACAATATCCTAGCAAACTTGCATCAACTTGAGCTAACTTGTATTTTCTGCTGATAAACCAGAACTGATCTCAGAAGCAACAGCCAAAGAAAATCAAATCTTGCTCCAGCTTAGGATTTTGTTAAGATGTCAGCATTTTGTTAAATTTTGTGGGAACATGTTGAACCTTCGACTAGTTTACTAAAACTTTTGCTCTAACAAAATACACATGAATTTTGATATGTTTTGTTTGAGCATGAAATACAGGATTTGATGCAAAGGATTCGGCCTCTTTGTTATCACAAAACAAAATTCGAACATCACTTAACTCAATGCCAATTTCATGCAATAAACTTTGTAGCAAAAGCACTTCTATTGCTGCAAGAAACATAGTTATATTCTGATTGAGTTGAGGATCTTACTACTACCTTTTGCTTCTTTGAACACCAGTGGATTAAATTGTTTCCCAAATAAACACAACATCCTAAAGTTGATTTTCTATCATCTAATGAACTTGCCCAGTCAACATCACTATAGACTTCAAGTGTAAATGACTACATCGGCTTGAAAGTTAAACCATAGTGAGAGGTATCTTTGATGTATCTTAGTACATGTTTGCAAGCTTGCCAATGTTTGATAAAACATGGCAAAAATTGACTCAGTTTATTCACTACAAAAGACAAATCAGGTCGAGTCATAGAGAGGTACTGCAGGGCACCTATTATACTTCTGTACAAGCTAGGTTGATCAACTATACACTATCCTGTTATGACAGCTCGCAATTAACTTCCAAAGGATACTGAATGCCTTTTGATTGATGCATATTACATCTCTTTAAAATATCTGGTGTATACTTCTTCTCTATAAGTATTATACAATCTTTAGTCCTTGTTACTTCAAAACCAAGGAAGTAGTTCATTGACCCAAGAATCTTGAAAGCAAATTTTTTATTCAAATCAGAAATCACTTTCTTTATTTGAGCATTGTCACTACCAATAACCAAGATGTCATCAACATAGACTAACAACAAAATAATTGTGCTTCCATACTTGTACATAAAAAGACTTGTGTTTAAACTTGATAGTAGAAATTGTCACTGAAGCAATGCACTCTTGAGCTAGTCAAACCAAGCTCTAGGTGTCTACTTTAAACTATACAAAGATTTGTGAAGATGACAGACAAAATAAGGCCTAAAAGCATCAGCAAACCCATCAAGTTGAGCCATAGACATAGTTTATTGGAGATCACCATTTAAAAATGCATTATTCACATCTATTTGTTGAATATCCCAACCGAAAAAGACTACCAAGGAAAAAATTACCTTGGTAATATAAAGTTTGATTACTGGACTAAAAGTTTCAATGTAATCATAGCCAGGAGTTTGCTGAAATCCTTTAGAAACTAACATGGCTTTATACCTTTGAACTATCCCATCTGAATTATACTTTACTTGAAATACCCATTTGTTATCCACTACATGCATATCAGGAGATGGAGGAATAAGAGTCCATGTATCATTGGTTTCCAAAGCCTGAAACTTGCTCGCATAGCAGTAAACCACTTGGGATCTACTAGAGCTTCTTTTACTAATGTTGGCTCAAGAGATAGTGAAACTGGATTAGAATTAGTAACTATCTAAGCAAAAGACTTAGGCCTTGAAGATACTAGACTTAGACCTGGTAACCATAGGATGGATATTAGCTCTAGAAGAGTGAGAAAAATCAGGCTAAGAAGTTGAAACTGAAACTAGAAAAGAACCAACTATAGGTTATGATTGAGGATACTGCTGGTGAAGAGAAATGAGGTTAAGAAGCAAGAGATGGTGGTGAATTGCTAGGGACTAGATATAGGTTGGGCAAAAACTAATAAAGTATGTAATGTAGGGTCAAACACTACAAGAAAAAATGTCATATTTGGCGGTCTTTGACCGTCAAATATGATCATATTTGGCGGTCATAAAAACGCCATCAATGGCACCGCCAAATATGGTGATTTTGACAATATTTGGCGGTCGGTCAAAACGCCAAATATAGTGTAAATCATATTTGTCACATAAAAGCGTCAAATATAACTCAAAAAATACTGTACAAAAAATCACATATTTGTCACTTTTTTGACAAATTTAGGGGCTTCCAACGGTCAAAATTTTTGAATTGTACCATATTTATCGCTTTTTGTCCGATAAATATGGCTTGCTAACAGTCAAATTTTTTAAATTTTATGATATTTGTCGCTTTTTGACCGATAAATATGACTTACTAACGATCAAATTTTTTAAATTTTATCATATTTGACGCTTTTTGACCGATAAATATGATTATATTTTGAACTGTACCATATTTATCGCTTTTTACCCGATAAATATGACTTGCTAACGGTCAAATTTTTTAAAATTCATCGTATTTGACGCTTTTTGACTGATAAATATGATTCCATTTTAAATTGTATCATATTTATCGCTTTTTGTCTGATAAATTTAGCATGCTAACAGTCAAATTTTTTAAAATTCATCATATTTGACACTTTTTGACCGATAAATATGATTACATTTTGAATTATACCATATTTATCGCTTGTTGTACGATATATATGGCTTGCTAACGGTCAATTTTTTTTAATTTCATCATATTTGACGCTTGTTGACCGATAAATATGATTCTATTTTGTATTGTACTATATTTATCGCTTTTTGTCCGATAAATATGGCTTGCTAACAGTTAAATTTTTTAATTTTCTTCATATTTGGTGCTTGTTGACCGATAAATATGATTCCATTTTGTATTGCACCATATTTATCGCTTTTTGCCCGATAAATATGGCTTGCTAACGACAAATATGGTTCTTGCTGCTTAAGAAACATAACAGTACTAATATTTGTTATTTTTCTACCCTGTGCGATTTTGTCAATACTCCAATTTGGCATATACAACACACACAAATATCTCCTGTCCTAGATTTATCATACACTATTGAAATAAATGATCTGTGTGAGTGTTTAATTAAAAAGAGATATAAATGGTTCTTTGTAGCAATCATAACAGTAGACATGTCAACAAGCAAATTAAATAGTATCAGAAAAAGAACAATTTATGGGATCAATGTCATCAAGCAATGCATAAGAACAATAAGAATATCTTCTGATTGCATTTGTGCCAAAGGTACATGGCAAAAAGGACAATGTAGTCGATCATCAGATGTAAAAGTGCAGTAAGAACTAGCCATCTTTCTTCAGAGGTCATACAACTGCACTAAGAATTAGAAACATTTCTTCGGAGTTCCACAAACCTGATGCTTGGCAATTGAGTAAAATGCAGATGATTATACCACCATTTGTTACCATGAAGCATCATGCAAATTAATCCTAACAATAAGTTCATCCCTTCTGTTGCTGAGAAAATTGGAAAAAAGGTGAGGGAAACAAAAGTTCGCATCATAGTCCCCAGGAGTGAGCCTTGAGGGAACAAAGTTTTGCACTAAACTGAAATTAAAACAAGAATTTTGCTACGTTTTGTGGGGATGCCATATATCAAAAGCTAACCAACTAAAATCAGTTTCTTGACAGTGCGAGGGTTGAAAGAGATGATATTAGCCCAACATGCCTTTTAATGGATACGTCTAGGTTCTAAACAGAAAAATAAAGGAATAAATTCTTCATTTCCTGCAGGTTCAATTATCTCTATCTATAAACTTGGACTAAAGCAAATTATTGAGTGCCACTGAGCATGTTATAATCAGAACAAAAGGAAAGGAGGAGAGAAGGGAAAAGAATATAATATATAATATATGAACTTCTCTTTGGCTCCTTTCCCTACTTGATTGAAAAGGATAACTAGACCAACAGTTAAGGCATTACATTCCCAGCAAGATAAATAATTTTCCATTTCAAATAGGGCCAACTATAAGCAAACCCATGATTTGGAATAACAAAAAACTCCTTACTAAGTAGAATCACAAAAATTCTAATTTATCTTATATATATGATTTCTTTAATCTAGTTTTAGAGACAGCTTACCTCTTGCAAGGAAAAAAAAAATTCAAACAATTAAAATTTGTGTGCCTAGAAAATAATAGACAAGATGTAAACCTGTAGCATCCAATGCACGGATTGATTCACAGAAAGCATTAGCTCTCTCACGGCAACGCATTACGTCACTTGAAGAAATTGGCACAGCTGAAGGTTGGAAAATCTTGGATAACAGATGTATATCACGCTGTGGAAAAAACAGCTTAAACCAAGATACCAGTAAAATGCTAAGATAGCTAAATAGACAGCAGATATTTTTCTAACAATAAAGAGTTCTACTGAAGCAACAATCTTAGTAAAGATTTTAGGATATAATCACAGAGTCTATCAGTTGTATGAGGTACTGCCACCACCAATGCTCGGACCACAGCAACAGTAGCTTCATGGGATCCATCTTCAAGAAAAGCATCCATTTGAATACATATCTTATCAACAATCTACAAGATTCAAATTTTATTAGGATAGCATGCTTCTAATTGCTCCATTAAGATTCCAAATGTCAAGTCTAAAAACAAAAAATATCATACCATTTCATTTTTAAAATGTTGTGCCACAGCTCCAAATGCATCTATGCTTGCGTACTTCACATTCAGGTTTTGGTCAGAGCCAAGAGTGACCAAGGCAGGCAAAACATGTGTAGAAGCAACTTTTGCATCAATATATGGCACCTGTTATATGAATGAAGTCATATAATTACAAAATTCATGTCAGGATAAACTGGAAAGACAATTCTATGACAGTTTACTTACAATGACTTTCAACAAATGGGCAGCATTGATTTTCATGTCCATGTTGGAGCTAACAACCATTTCCCATAAAATATTGAATACCATACCATGATGTACTTCGAATGTGCTGCATTATAGAAGATATCCATAAGTAAAGCAATAAATTGCAAATGATTAGTACTAAAAAGCATTTATCCATAAACACACCATAGGAAACGGACAGCATTAACCATCTCAGCAGTGTTCACAGAGTGATCCTCTTTAATTGTCCCTTCAACTAACAGCTTTCTCAAGTAGTCTGCTAATTGCTCATGCTTGCTGGGAGCACCTAAAACACCTGCCAAGAGAAGTGGAAGTACACACAAAGTAGAAAGTTTATGAGCCACCACAGTTTTCGGTTTCAGACCTGCAGACAAACAACAATCAGAAAAGACAAATGATCTGAAAATATGTCAACCAAAAGATTAAAAATCCATTACTTTTGATTCTTGAATGAATGGTAGAAGGAAAAAATGTCAAATCGGCATCATCCCCAGCTGCTTCCAAGAATACAGGTAGCATTATATGTGTTAGGTAAGAATCCCCAAGTTGTTCCAACACGGCCAACAAAAACTGCAGTAATATTATCTAGATTATTGAAAAGTGGAAGAGCAATTTTCAATCTCAAGGCAACAAAATGAAGATGAGCAGCTCAAATAACAAATTGAAATCAGACAAACCTTAGTAATTCGGTTTCTTAATTTATCTTTTTTCTGAGGTAACAAGCAGGCCAACTGTATCAAATCAGGAAAGCAGTCGACATGCATCCATTCAAATGCTGGCCATTCAACATGTCCCCTAGCCAGATATAAGAAACTCTCAGAGAAAAATGCAGCCAAAAGAGCAGGTACGATGCTGTAATTCTTTTCCCAAGACCAAAGAATTTCTGTACCAAGAATGATTTAAAAAAGGGGAGAAAGTAAAGAAAAAGAGAGCTCACCTAGCATACAATTCAAGTAAGGAACTAGTAAAAACCACCCCTCCTTCTGACACTGAAATAGATGAAAATGGGCAACTCTCAATTGCATTCTGCTGCACAAAAGGAAGCAACTCAGCCAGCATTCTCAGTAAAATTTCAATATTCCAGCGCTCTCGTTCACCCAAAGCACGCAGATGTGACTCCATAGACCTTTCTACCCCAGAAAGAGGTGGACAACGCTGAAAAAGTTTTGGATAGTTAAAAAAGAAGAAAAAGCACCAAGAGCTATTCATTGAACAGATTTAATAACACGTGAGAAATAAATGCAAAGAAACAAGATACCTGAGCAGCACTCAAGACAAAAGAAAGCAACACTCTCAAAATATGGTCTAATTTGTTTCCCCAATTTATTATTGCCGGAAGTAGTTCTTTGAGGGTAGTTTCAACTACAACTCCAGAGGGATCATAGACCAATTGGAACATCAAATCCTCCACCTATCAACAAACAGAATTGAGACATTGGGGAAGCTTCGTATATGAATATATTTCTTATTCTTTAAAAAAAAAATTCTTTTAAGCCATCACATTCGGGTAAGGGTAAAAGGCTCCAATCCCTAGACCATGTGTCATCAACCTGTTCTAGAGCTTACGTTGTAGCCAAACTGTCAAGTCAGAATTCTTCGCCATGATTGCCTCGAAGCATATTTAGTGAGGCTGACCTTGAAATATTTGTCCATATTTGGAAAGAGTGGAAGCAGCAAGGCCAGATTCCAAGCAGCAGCTTCTCGGACAACGGTTGTCGAATCTTCTATCAGTTGTTACACAATAGACAAAATAAAAGAATCACGAATCTCAGGCTGGACAAAATGTGCAAGCTCTCCACATGATTGTGCAACAAGCAGCCGACGCTCCTCGTACATGTGATTTATCTGTAATCCATGAAAGCAGAAAATTAAAACCAAATTTTAATAAATATGAGATCTATTATGTAAACAAAGAGGTCCCAGCAAATTCAACACTACAACTCACTTGTTCCCAGCACTGGGGAAGCAACTCCATTTCTGTTCTCATCTCTCCAACATTCTTAGCAAGGGTAACACAAGCCTGAAATGAAGCAGGATTTTGGTCAACCAGCAAAATTATCAGACAATAAAATTGTAATATTTCAAGCAGTAACCTACATCCATTATATTCTTCTCTGCTGCTCATCTGGACGTTTGATCAAATTAAACAGTGTATGGGTCAAGGAATCTCGTGTGCTACCATCTGGATGACACTCAATTGCACACATTATCAAGGGAAGAAGCTCCTGTGGGTCATAACAATACCATAAGTAAATCTCCCCCTAAAATTCCCTAGAGACAGATGCACAAGTAAAAATAAATAGGCTGAAAGCAAACCTCCCGATGGTTTATCAGAACATGTGGAACAATCTTTGGCAAGGCATCTGCAAGGATCTGAATTGCTCCTAAACCCTATCAAAGTATAATTATATATTTCAGAAATAATGTACTAAAGAATTTCAAGCATAAAGAAAACATGCAACAGAAGTTTAGATTGTTAAATGGGAGAAAAATAAATGGAAAGTGGAACATTTTCAAAGCTTTTGAAAATTCTTTGTTATGGAAGGTCAAGCAAAATTATTATTGGGACCAACTTTAACACAATTTCATAAAAGCCACGTTCCACAGTTTCCAAAGTCTAACCCTTAAAAAAAGGGATATAATCTCTTAAAGAAAGAAAATCAACTTACCATCTTGTCACATGCAGCTTCACCACTTAGATTGCCTGATTTTAGATGTAGCTCACTATCTTCTGGTTGTGGTTCATCTTTCTGCACGGGGACACTTTTGCTGTTTTCTGAAGCACCATTTTCATTCAATGAACTTGTCAATGCCTCTTGTGAAACTTCACCAGGTGGTTTAATTGTGTTATCCTCTAGGGTTTGAGCAGCCAGTAATGGAGGTTCTTCACTGTTTACCACTTGCACCACACTAACAGGTTGAGAAACGACTGGGTAGATCAACCAAAGGCTTCAATTGGAGGCTATCAGCAGCAGAAGTCAGCTCACACAACCTTTTTGTATCCATCCGAGTAAATTTCTCATCAAAAATTTTGCGTTCCTGGATATGAAAATGCAAATATAACAGTTTGAGTATCCATAATAGTAGACAAAACAATGTCATACAAAAAGGTCCACTTGGTACCTACGACTAAATATGACACGGAAGTAATCTTTGGAATATAAAAAGTTCAAAGTCCAATCAATAGCCAGTATAAAAAGGACATAAAACAGTAAAAATCATCCAGTTAATACAATTTTGGAAGGAAGAAATATGAAAAACTACCTTTGTCCAAGGATTTATCTATCCAATTCCATTTGAGTCATCCAGTCAATACAATTTCTATAGATAGCTTGAGTTGACTGAGAAGTTCTATGGCAAAATGCCTATTGATACATTATTTATTGATCCATATCATATAATAAGTAAGTTACTGAAAGATTAAAATCCTTGAAATGTTACTGATGAGTTTGAAAGATTAATAAGTTGTATGGCAATGCCTATTGAAAGTTCTACTGGTGGACATTAGATTAGGTAGGTTATAATTTAGGTAATTAAGATTCTGATGTTTCGAAACTAGAAAGCAGGCCAAATAAGAATGAATCAATTTAACATTGATATGAAGTGTGGGGCAACAAGAGATGGTGCCAAGGAAGGGTCAACAGAATTGTAGACAGTGAGCTTCGGAAACACATTGTGCACTAATTGCTTCTGAGAACTTTTCTATTCACAGGAATGGTAGTAAACATTTAGAGAAGTCACAAAGTAAAGTAATCAAATTGGGAAGTAAAACAAAAATTTAAAAATATTGAACCTGATATGAAGTAGCAGCTAGTTCATTAAATCCTCCTCACGAGTTATGCATACAAAAGTGGCTGCAATTGAATTCAAATACATGGGCCCTTTCCTTCCCTTTGTGAGCACCATAAACTTGAAACATTGATTGATCATTATCCATGGGCCCATACTCACGGATAAACTTGTGTGAAGCAATGACTTCACTGATGAATGCATGCCAAACATCCCGTCTTAACTCACCCCCTAAGTCAACAAACTCAAGCACCCATTTCTCTGACCTGAGAAATGTCCACAAATAAGATGTTAAAAGTGACAGAAGTAAGAGTCTATAGGAACTTCAAATAAAATAAATAACTATCAACTAAGTGACTTTGAAATAAATACCGAAGATATATTAACCAACTGCTTAGAAAGCTTTAAACATCAGAGGAGCCAAAACAACCTAATTTCACTTGGAAATTCCAAGTAGTGATACACTGAAAAATGTAATGACCTTACAAATTAAAAATGAGCATGACCAATTTATGTTACTACCAAAATAAAAAAAAAACTGCAAAATTTTATTAACTATGAGCTCAGTAAGTCTTTGAAGACCCACAACTCTGCCAACACAAAAAATTAAACCCTTGCAATCATGAAAAGTCCAAATGATCCCAGTCTTCAAATAGTTAGACTTAACTGACTCTTTTTTTACTACCATCTATGGTTTTCAAAGCTAAATAACTCTCCAATTTTACAGACTATTTACTACTGATTCAAAAAGACAAGATTGACTTTTGACTAGCTCTATCACTATTCACTTAATAACTAAATTCTTTCCTATGCAGTTTTATTGCTTGTATCCCTTCTAATCAATTATTTATGAAGTAAGCAACTTCATAAGGATAGATACGGGGAAGTTGACTCACTTGACACCAGATGAAATAGAGACAGCTGAGTCAAAAAGATCAGAACCCAGAGGTCCCACTTTCACTTTCTCTAGCAGTAATCTATCTCTAGCAAGATCGAGCCTTATCTCACCTTTCTGCCCTAGCAAGCCAACAGCCTATAAAATTTATGAAAAAATAATAATATTAATATTCTGTATGAATTACTTCTCTACAATTTGTTAATGCTTTTCTAATTTCTTTTCTAGCTAAATGTCACACCCGTTTACAGTCATTAGCATTACTACATGAATTGTGTTTATATCAACTACCCAATGTAGATGACTGATGCATGTCACTCTTTAAGACAGTTTTTTATTATTTTCTTTCGCCAGTGGTAAAAATTTTGCAATACGAACAGCAGGAGCAATATGAACAAAAGCCGCTTCTCCTACAAGCTTTCTCTTCAATGATAATAAAAAAATAACGTTCTTTTAACAATAAAAGCACAACTGATACAAAGGAAACAACAAATCCGGGTACAATCCAGGAAAAAAAGATAATATCGATTAGTTAATTAAAATCAAGATATAGGTCGTTTATTGTTAATTATTAGTTCTAATTCTGACTTCCTTTAATCAATATACATTAGATTTTCCTTAATTTAAAAACAATATTAACATAAAAACAGAAGTTAATAAATATTACCCTCTGCACAAAAGCCGTAGTTGTATATTGTTTTCCACCAAAAACAGAAACAGGGTAAACTTGACCAAAATGAGACTTCGGATGCACTTGAACAAAGCCTGGACGTATCGTATTGTAACAGCCTATTTTCTTTGAAGCATCTGCCTGTTATATAGAAATATCTAAGAAATGAGCCATATTAGAGTACCATTATGGTTAATTATCAATTAATTAATCCAAGGAGGAAATCAAAACTGATTATTACCATCCAATATGCAGTTGTCCTTGTGCGATTGTCACCATAGATCCGAGGATGCACCTAAAACAATATACAAAAAATATGCTTCATTTTTACTTCACAATGCATCATACACTCTAAACAAAACATGAACAAACACTCGCATCAGTAACCATGCCAAAAATACAAAAGAGTCTAATTGAGCAGCTGACCTCTATCTTTGGAAAGATTGTTGATGAGTTCTTGCACACCTTGCTTCCCTAATGTATCCTTCAAGTACAAAGCAGCACCTGCCACCTCTTCAAGAGTAACTTTCCCATCAAGATCCCTGTTCATAGAATGCTGCAAGTTAATATTTAACTAATAGAAAGAGTTTTAACACTTGGAAGAGATGGAAGTTTGAACTGAAACTAATTAAATCAACTATGAAATGGCTGTGCGTGGAATAAATGATAACCACAAAACAGAAGTAATATACGCACACAAGCAAACATAGAGGCAGCTAAACCTGAATCTGAATTAATAGTTGCATCTTAGACAAACAAGGCTGTTGTGGATCACGTGAATATTATCAGCAGATGGCTAGACTATATGACACTTTTTTCTCTTTTTTTTTCATTAAAAAAAAAACTATGGTAGAATATAGGGTATATCAGTTACTACTAACAAGATCCATTTTTATCATGAAAGTAGATACCACAAAATAACCAATAACAAATTGGATAAAAGACAGAAGCATCATCTGAAAATGATGATAAACCTGTCAAGTAGTTGCCAACGATCACCAATTTTAGCATCCACATCATCGATTTCTTTCTCAAGATTTTGAAGCATAGCATCAACTTGAAGTGTGAGCAAGGATTCAACTAGTTAATAATATCTAAAATGTATGTAATAGGAAAAGAGGAGCATCAAATGAGTCTTACCCTTTCTTTGAGTGCTGAAGAAACCTTATCATCACCTTCAGCAACATGGTCACTTTCTTCTCGAGCTGCTCTATATGCCTTTATGGCATCTTTCTCACTGTCAGTACCCTCTTTATCTACCATGCTGTTGTAAAGTTCGATCTGGACATGTCAAGGTAAATCAAAAGTTAGGCCAGGTAGGGAAGTAACTATGTACACCGAGAGAAAAGGCCAAAATTATGTCATTTGTTAAACCATTGTTTGCCACATTGCAAACCAAACAACCTTCTGGAAGTCTAAATATTCTGTCAAAAGTAGGCAATTCAATTTACAAACAAAGAAAAGACAAAAAACTCCTCTCTAGAGGAACAAACTTGCTCACTTTTTTTGGCAATATCACAACAGAGATAAACCATAAACATCAAGTGAACATGAGGACACAGTGGAACTCTTTAAGAACTTATATGTATATCTGGTTTAGATATACCTCCTTATTAACAAGCCTTAGGAACTCTTCACGCTCACTACTCACCGACTGCAAGATTAGAGAAGCCAAATCAAAAAAAAAAAAAAACATAAAAGATGACAATTGAAAAAGGTAGGTGGTACTTAAAGGGGTGAAAAGAGCAAACGGTCAGCGGAATTTCATAATGGAGATTCACTATCTAGCTCTTATAGATGCTGAAGATAAAACAGCCAATGCTCGACTGAGTTTACAAAGTTGCTCCTGCTTCTCCAATGTTCTTTCTCTAGCTTGTTCATGTGCTTCTCTTGCAGTTGTTATGGTCATCTCTTTCAATGCAACATCCTCTACACTAATTCCAGATTCCTTCATCTTAGCTAGCTCTTTTTCCTCTTTCTCTTCCTCCTCCTACCAAATCATTAATTAAACTAATTCAAAACGAGCTCTTGTGGCTTGTCAAGATGCTCTGAAGCTATTTCCTAGATACTGAAGATTGGAGGGTGCTTAACAAACCTTACATTCAAGGTTTCAATCACATTTGCTATTTCTAAGTATATTTGTTCAAAGAAACTTAAAAGTAATCCGGCATGAAAATGAACCAAACATTGTGTAATTTTTACCTTGATCAATTCTTCCTGTATCTCAAGGTACTCCAGTTTCCTTCTCCTTTCTGAAACAAAATCTTCAGGTGGCAAAGCTGTAACACCAACAGTACCAAAAACCTCATCAGGGAGAGAAGAGAGTGTAGCCCGAACAGCTTCCTCTGGTTTCATCTTTCCCGAAACAATAAAGGCCCTGCTTAGGCAAAGGTAGATCAATAGATGACTCCATGTAAAAGTGAAAGAAGAAGAATGAATTGAAGGAGGCTTCGAATTACCTCGAAAGGATCGATAGGGAAGATGGAACAGAATGATTAAGAGACAAATCCAACCAATCACGGAGCTGCCAAGAAGTTAATAATCTTAACAAATTAACACATGGAGTAGTCTAACAATGCTATCCTATTGATTTATGGAATAACACAACCAAACTAATACAACTTAAGAGGACAAATAAAAGAAATAAATAAATTTACAAGAAAGAAATTTGTTTATAAATGGACAAGCTACTTGGAATTGAGATAAAATAAAAAACGAGACATAACCAAGTGCATCCAAAATAAATAAATCGAATTGCCATGCAGTCCATAAAAGTCAACTTTCCGTTACATCATAAATAAATGTTCAATATATCTATAATAACAAGTTATAAGATGTTCTTCCTTTCCTATTGGATTTTAAGTTTCATTGCATTCACATGATGCTTGCAAAACTAGTATAAGCATTACATTTCTTCTAATCAACATATTCAGAATTAGAATAACTTTCAAAAACTATAATCTAGTGTACATATGCAATTGACAAATGAAAAGAGCTATTTAGAAGAGATTCATGTGGAAAACCTGTTGACGCATTTCTTCAACTGACAGCAATCCAAGCATGCCTCTCTCCCTACAATCTTCACGAAGTTCAGCTTCTGAAAGAGACTCCACACCCTCTGCTTGAATCAACTTATCATCATTCTTAATCCTGTATAACAAAATATTAACATAACAAAACAAATATAATAAGATGGCATTTATCGGTTAACTTCATGACTCATGACCAGTGAAGAAAAATAATTTTACAAAGAAAATCAAACTCCTCATGGTACAAAATTTTCATATCTCCTTCTATTAGTAGAGATAAGCATACAAGAGTGCAGTACAACTCTATACTTTCCTAAGATCAAATGAAGTCAGTTTATTGTGTAAACTAAAGATGCTAAATATCCTATTAATTTACTTAGAATGCATAATAAGTATCTTACCATTGTAGTCTTTTCCGAAGCATATAACGCAAATATGCATCTGTTCCAAAAGGACTAATGCCCATATATTTGCACATATTCACTAGTCGAGGCCTGAATGAAGTAAACCAGAATAGAGAAACTGTGTCATGCAAACTGCATTGCAAGACAGCAATTATAAAGAATCAAAGTTGAAGTTAATAAATGCAATGCAAGCCAACCTGCTGATATTATCCAGAGTAAGTTCATCATTAAACAACTTAGCAAATCCTAAAATCTCCTCATTAGAGACACCAGCACCCTTTCTAACCTGCAAAATACCAGGTTGCACAGGAGAAAAAAACAGATAGGTAAATATTAGGTGTTGAAAATACATAAAGAAAAGGCAGACCGATAATGGTGATTGAACTCTTACCTTGTTTAAAAATTCGTCAAGATCTTTTGCAGTTTTCTTCATTTCCCCACTTCGTGAGTTCTGAACCTCTTTTGCCATTTCTTTGACTGTGTCCTGAAGAAACTTGGCATATTCTATTCTTGCCTGTAGCTTCCTTTTCAGTGCTTCCTACACAAAGCAATTGAAATGAAATTAAGCACTCAGCTGGCCCAATACAAACATAATAATCACAATAATTCATTTTAATGTTTTCACAGAGTATGCATTTTATTGTTACAATGTTTGTCCATGCACGGTATTCTTAAGTGTGTCCAAATACCATTAAATATAGTCCTTTCACAATGGAAAAAGTAGACGATGAAACACACAAAGCAAGAGATATCAATCCACCTTTAAAATTTAAAAAAATAAAATAAAATAAAATTTATATATAGAAAATTACAAAAAAAAAGAATCCCACTTAATCATTATCAGTCGAAACCAATCAGTTAATACTTCCACTGCCTGCAAGAGAGTTAAGGAGAATTACAATAGCTACCTTATGCAAACACAAGTGCTTACAATCTCTTTCTTGTTATCACAAAGAAACCAGCATATATAAAGAGACTACAATCCAATGGTACACATTCCGGTACCTACCAATATGACTAAGAAATGAAGAAACTATTCACAATTTTCCCATGGCCTATAAAAGCATCCATCACTTTTTAGCTTCTCCAGAAAAAGATTGACCTCAAAGTTTTTAATCCAATTTCTTTTAATAACAACGATTAGGTACTACCATCACTGATACAAAATTAATTGAAGGATACTGCTAATAGAGTGATAATACTTCACAAGTCCACACACTCTTCCATCCTTATGCTAAATACCACAAATGGATCTTTCCTAACAAACTCAAATGTGCCTACCTTCAAAAAGAGTAAGTTACTAGAGCACAAGGTTTTAGGCTGAGACAGACAACTTCTAAAAGAATTAAGGGACTAGATCTTTATATAATCTTCATATATTTGGAAGAATAAGTACCACACAACAATTGCACTTCATCATCATATTTATTAATTCCCCAGAAAACACACTTAACAACATTCAGTTATGGTGAAACTAATGATAAAGATTTTAACATGGCCATCAAAATCTGTACCTGCTCTTTCATCTTGTCTTGGAAGGTTGATGGCAACATATTAGGGAACAATTTCAGGAACACTGGCAACAGAAATTCCATGAAAGGAACTATAATAAAAACTGCAAAAGGAACTAGCCTAAAAATATCAGCTGTGGTTCTGGTTAGTTGTTGCCTCTCCCTTCTAGAAAGACTTTTCCCACCAGCGAGTTTTAACATCAATCTTGAACTGATCCTCACATCAGCCCATAATAACTTGAAACCCAAACAATAATGTTGCAATGTTGATACAAATTCATGTTTCCAGTGGACAAGTTTGTTGGCCCAATCCTACCTGCAGGACGAATTAGCAAACCAAATAAGCAACCTCATAAATCTTGTTAGAGTAACCATACAGCTCATAAAATATTCAGGAGATTAAGTTCAACCTGCTCATAGAAGCCACAGCTCTCAAAGCAGGACCAATCCCCAGAAGCATGGCCCATGATCTCTGTAAAATGGATTTTGCAACCTTTTGAGATTCCCGCAACTTTTTAGCCTTTGCTTTGGCTTTTGCAGTACTCAAACCTTCAATAGCTTGATCACATTCTTCTGGGGATGCTTCTTTCCTTTTCCTACAAACAAGCTCTTCATTTTCCTCATCATCACTTGCCATTTCAGGTTGTTTAGCGGTAGCTGTGGATGCATTTCGAACCAAATATGACATAATCTTGCATCCCATTGGAGCAGTGAGTTCTGCTTTTCCATTCCCAAGACCCAAAACCGCAATTCCATGATATTTATGAGCAAAGTGCCTTAATCCAGAGAAACTAAGCAATTCTCCTTTTTTCACTGTAACAGCATTAGTCTCCTTCAAATGATTGAAATCCAGAGAGCCACGGTTTGCAGATGAGCTATAATGACATGAATCAAGATTCTGAACAGCATGCCCAAGACATTGAAAGCTTTGAATTGAACGAGCAGAGGCATTCAGGTGATCAAAGATTAATCTCTTCCTTCTTAAAATAGCTCTAGAAGCCATTATCAAATTTTTTTCTTTTTTTTATTGTCGTTTCTCTTTACAAGAGGAAATGCATTCACATTTCTTAGAAAGTCACTCAGTTAAGCTAGCTGAGACAACAGTCCCAAGCATACCAATTAAAACGACTGCAAAAGAATTAAAGATAGTAAATTAACGATGCAACATTCCATTATACTGGGATAAATTACGAAAGACAGGACCATACAATATACAAGCTATTGCAGTTTCACTCATAATTGTTGATATAATGGCTTGCTTGAGTATATTGATATATTAAAAACAAAACAAGCTCAAAGATAATTTCAAACTAGTAATTTTGCAAGTCAAGCTTAAGAATGATGCTGCTTAGCTCAACGAACCTAAATACATGCCTATATGCAAATAAAATAGTAAATAAATAATGTCAGTATCTATTAAATAGGGTAAATAACGATATTTAATTCCTGACTCAAGTAAGCAACCCTAATTTGTGTGTATTCATGATCTTAGAGCGCTTTTTGGTATTGCAGGCCTTTATATCGCATACTCCACATCGCATCCAGCAAATGAAGCATACAAAACATATGAAACACTTGATGTGACTACTCATCATTTAAACCAAACTTTTGAGAATTTATAACATTCCACATATCGTTCAATTAAGCCAATGGAGCCAACATTTTGGTAAATGAAAATCAAAGTACTATGTAATAACCTGTACACCACATAACAGAGCTAGAAACTCGAAAGTTACATGAAATAATAAACTTCCAAACAATCAGTATCATGAAAACTATATTGCTATTAGAAAGCCATATCTCGAACTTACCTATTGAAGATCCACTAGCATCAACAAAAATAAATAAACGAATAAATAAATCAAATTGAATATAAAAATAAGTAACCATTAAACAACTCGGCTTCAAGCGTGACATTCACAAAAATGAAATTCAAACACTTGAATAAATAAATAAAATGTACTTCAAACACTTCAATAAATAAATAAGTAATCAAATAAATCAATGAATAAATATTACTAAACTTAATTAATTTAATAAAGAGAGGTGAAAAAACAGAGACGCAACTCTGAGGATTGTCATAGTTTTGACCGATGATGGAGCTTACCGGATATCTGGCAATAGTGGAGTAGAAACGGAAGTGAGGATGGCGGAGGTGTCCTGTTTTGATGCTTGGGGAAGAAGATGATCCGAACAAATCGAGACTCGGATTTGACGCCGTTGGAGGACGACTTGGGGAGTGGCTATGGCAGAATGAAGCGGAGGTCTTGGAGGAGCAAGGCACTTAGCGACTGGTTAGAAGTTTAGGCTTGCGTTTAGGGATTAGGGTTAATCGAAACCTAATCCTAAAGTGGTGAGTGGTTAGAGTTGACGCCGATGGACGACGGCTTGATGAGTTGCCACGGCAGAATGAAGCGGAGGAGGAGCATGGCGCTTGGCGAGTGGTTAGAAGTCTGAGTGGCTTGCCGTTTAGGGACTAGGGTTAATTGAAACATCTCTTTCCTTATATACTATATTAAATTTCCAAAAAATCTCCATCTATTATGACTTCTCAAAATTGTCCCCAAAAATTACATAAAAATCCAGATATTCTATAAATTTTGAAATACGGAGAAAGACAAAAGTTTTGTTACTGTATATGCTTGCTACATACTTGGCACTATCAAAAATTATGACAAATATATAATATAGTCAAACCAATGAGTGACAAATATGAACAAAATATGGGTTTGACTTTTATACTAAGGTTATATTTCTCACTTTCTAAAAAAACTGCCAAATAAAAAAAATTCAATGTGCCAAATATATGAAAAATTCTTGTAGTGAAAATTTGATAAATGAGGTGAAAAATATGGTTGACAAGAGGAAAAGCAATTACGAAGGAACTGGATAATGATGAAGCAGAGGCAAGAAAAAAACCAGCGTTTAAAGGAAATTCAGTCTCATTGAAAGAGACACTTGTGCTAGAAGTGGGCAACTGTTGGGTTGGGTCTAAACTCAATCTGATCGACTCAACCCGACACTGATTTGGGTTATGCAAAATCTACTTGAGATCGGGTAAAAATATATTGGAACCAACTCTACCCAAGAAGAATCGGGTTGGTTTAGGTCTCATCGGATAATCGCGTTAAGTTTTGGCTCAATAAAGCTATTTGAAATTAAAAGAAATAAAATTAGTGAAGAATGTGAAGGGATAAGTAGAATCTGATAAATGCTTTGGATTTAAAAAAACTTTTGCTTTTTTTCTTGAGATTGGTTATATTTCTCATTTTTAGGCTTAACAATCAGAATATAAAATTCAAAAAATAAAAGATAAATAAAATAAAAATAAAGTTTTGAAGAACTTAAAAATTCCAAAAGTAAAATTAAATTGGGAATTCACATTTAAAAAGAAAAAGAAAAAAATTTATAAAATACCAAACACAGAAACAGATGCTTTCAAAGCATCAAAGGTGACAACAAATTTTGTTATTTACACTGATAATTTATCACATTGACCATACAAACTTTCCTAACACATCTGCACAACCCACCATTAATTTCACAAATCCCACCTTCTAAATAAAGATAAAGATGGACAAAATCCTACACACTCATAAAGTCATCGTCCGAGTTTTTCAGCAAGTAAAAAGCATCACCAATGGTGGGACAGTGGCAGCCATCACTACAACATGGAAGACCTTTTACAGCAGGCAAGAACTACTGCAAAAGACCTTTTACGGTATTATACAGCGGTTCACAACCATCGTAAAAGTAACCTCAGTAAAAGCTTTCACGGCGGTTTTTGTCTGTTGCAAAAATGTATTCACAGCGGTTTTGGTGTTCGACGTAAAAACGGACGACGAAACGGAATTTGCATATAACATAGCTTTTTGCGACGGTTCTAAACCGACGTATATCTTCGCATATTTACGATGACCAAATAACCGTCGTAAAAAGTTAGTAAACCGTCGTAAAAAATTTTCACGAAATCGTTGTAAAAGGTATAGAAACCGCCGTAAAAAATGTAAAAATCGTCGCAAATAGTTCAAATAAAACGATGTAGTTTGGCCAATAACTCGTCGTAAATAGTTGCCCAAACTTTTTGCGACGATTAGGAAACCAACGTAAAAGGTTATTATTTTTTTAATACTTTTGCTGTTTAATATTATTTACTGTTTAAAGATTGAGTAACCTGTGTAAAAAAATGTCTTAATATGTTTCTTCAATCATTCGATGAATATAATGAAATCAAATCCAATATCAAGATATGTCACATAAATAGGTAAACCATAACCTAAACAAACCAAATATAACTCAATCATCATCCACACAATTCAACATCATATAATCAAATAGTTAAACATCTCAATTATATAGTTCAACAACCTCCACATAACTCAACATTTGATAAGTAAGCCGTAAAACTCGAAAAACAACCTGCAAGGATAAATTTGTAACCAAGATTATAATCATTAAGTAACATTATGTATTTTAAAACAAACTATTTAATTTCATTTATATACCTATTCGTTTTCGTGGTTTGAATCATGATCTATGAGATTGTTTGTTCCATAACTATCATATTGAAAACGACTATGATGTCCACTTGAAGCATCTGGGACTTATTTATAAAATAAAACATGAACCATAAGTTAAAAATATGAGTCAACTGAAACTACATTCTTAACTTTAAAAATAAGTAAATACCAGTCTTGTAGCTCGCCGCTCTTCAAATTCTGAAAACCTCTCCTGCAGGAAGGAAACAACTTCATCATACATAATTTCCATGTTGTTGTGATCTTGCTTCAAGTTATTGTGTGCTTCATTCAAGTTTTTGTGTGCTTCCTTCAAGTCGTTGTGTTCTTGTTGCAAACTACCCAACTCTTCCCTCAAGTGAATATCAGATGAGCTGCTGCCTTGAACGTCAGTCGGAGACGGACCAAAACCATATGTCCGGGCATAACCACGATGATCAGGTCCCATTACATTGCCAAATACTTCTTCTCTCAGTTGTTGAATTTGCTGGTCTTGTGGAAATTGAGACAAACCTTCATTAAATTGACTCTACAACATAATGAAAAGAAATAACAACTTAATAAAGATAATGTATTAAGTGAAAATTAATTTACAGATAGTGGATGAATAAATAAGTTTAAAAGATTAAAGAACTTACAATTATTTCTACACTTTTATCATCACCTACTTCCCCATTACTTTTTGTTCTTGTCTTGACGAAAACACTAATGCGATCAGTTTGCTCTCCATTTCTTATCATCTAAACAAAAAGATAACAGAACTAGAATAATACAACTACTAAAGAGATATAAGTAGAACTTGCTAACCAACAAGTAAAGAGCGTATAAACAAACAAATGTAACTTACCTCTTCTCATTTTTGGGCAAATGACGTGCAGCCTGTTCGATGAACTGCAACTTGTTGTGCTCGATTTATCTTATTCTTCTCTGTAGCTTCCTATAATATAAACAATGTTAACCACAATTATATTATGTGACTTACAATATAAATACAAAAAAAAATGAAATCTACACTTTTTTAATTATATTAGGCACATACTTTAGGCTATTCTGTTTCCCAATAAGCTACAAGAATAGGCCACTGATCTAGCTGAACTCTAGGAGGAGTGAATTGCAACCAGTCCTCATCTGTATCATATTTTTTGTAGTAATCCCTCTTTACACGAGCTTTCCAATCCCGCCAAAGGTTCCCAATATGTTGTAAACAATGAGGTCTATACTCATCAGGAACATATGTATTAGCCTGCAAAAACAAATTACAATAGATTAATGGAGGTACAAATACATATACATGTAACCTATGAATTTATTAAAAATAAATTACCTTCACTTCTTTCTAGATGGCATCCAAAAGATGTGATGGCATATTTTATCACCGAGGACAAGTCAATGGAGCCATGTTGCCATTTTTTGCTATGATTCCAAGTTGGGTGGTTAATTTGTCTTTGTTTGTGTTTATTGATTACCATTGAGAGTTAAACTGAATATGCAACCTCTGGCCTGTACCTCACTCACGAATAGTGTGAACTGCTCCACGTCCTTTGACAACACTTGATGTACCACCCGTATCTAATAAAAACACAACAACAAAATGTTTAAACAACTTTAAATTTTAAAAAAAAAACATTAAAATAAGCATGTACATACCTCCATCATTCGTTTCAGTGTGGGAAGACGCTGCTGACTGTCGTCGAGATTCTGCTTTCCATTGTATTATACTCTCCATAGAGGTGTCTCTCGGTCTTTTCAGCGGCATGGTTAACATTTCAGAAAACATTCCCATCCATAAAATGCTAATATTTTTCCTTAAGTTCCATGATAATTAACATATGCATGTAAAAAAATTACAATGAACATCCAGTTCAATTGAACAAACTACATGTTTCATTCTAAAAAATAATAGTTACACGTAGACAAGAGGAAATCACATAAATGGAGAAAACAAGAATGTTCCCAAAATACAAGCAAGATAAAGAATCACATAATCAATAATTACAACTAAGGTACTATCAATCAACATCATCCATCTGATCATCATTATCTTCACGATTGATGGTCACTGTTGTTCCTTCAACTCCTTGCCTAACCCATTAAACATCTTCCTCATGAAAATAACCTCTCTCATCTAGTTCTTGTTGTGTATATAGCTCAACTTCTGGCACCATGTTCCCAATAGATGAATTTTTGGAATTGAGATCAAAGGTATCTCTTGTTGACATTTTAAGAACAATATGCCAATCTTCATCTACAGGATCTTGAATATAGCAAACTTGCTCCGCTTGCTCTGCCAAAATGAAAGGTTCATCATCAATACCGTTATCTTTGTATAACAGATGATTAAAATTAACCAGTGTGAAGTCGAACTCATCACACTTCTTTCTAGTCCGATTATCAACCCAATTACACTTGAACAAGATGAAAGTCATGTCATTGACATATCGAATTTGAATTATATCTGTTAACACTCCAAGAAATGTTACGCTGTCGGAAAGAGGGTTTTGATCTCGTGCATTAGCATAACTCATGGTATCGACCTTAAAAATAATACCAGATTGTTGCATGGCTTTGTGGTTATCTACATCCTTGGTACGAAATTTGAAGCCGTTAACAACATAAGATTTATAACTACGTGCACCCCATTTAGGGTCATTAGCTAAATGGATGATTTTCTCAGACAATGATACATTTGAGGTTTCTTGTAAGGAGTGAACCTATGAAAATACATATAATTAGCAACAAAAATCCCTATAGCAACAAAATATTAACTAAATTTCTAGCACTTACATGATCTCAAAACCATTCGTAGAATTTTCTGTTATGCTCTTTTTGAATTTCATGAATAGAAGAATGAGGCATTTCATTGTGAATTTCATTGAGATGCTTTCTGTGTAAGAAGACATTGGAAGATATAAAAAAGAGATATAAAAGTAAAAAGAACTAAGGTAACGAAGGAAAATTATGCATATCTTACTCTCGAAATGGATCAATAGAAGTTGTATTGACTAGCACATATCTATGTGCTTGAACCCAAGAGATATGATCAAGTTTGATATTCTGTCCTTCATCAGAGGTGCCATCCTTATTCCGAGGTCCTCAATTGAGTTTCATTTCCACTTTATCGAGATATCTTGAACAAAAGTTTGTGCACTCATCCATTAGGTATCCTTTAGCAATAGAAGCCTCAGGATGTCCACGATTACGCACATATCTCTTCAGAGTTAGCAAATACCTAGAGAACCCATGAAATTTATAAATACCAATCAATTCATGTGTAATTTATGAAAATTAAAAGATATTAACATAGTAGTTTATAGTACCTCTCAATTGGATACATCCATATAAATTGAACTGGTCCCGCTAATGATGCCTCTTATGCAAGATGAACAGGTAAATGCTCCATAATATCGAAGAATGAAGGTGGGAAAATTTTCTCAAGATGACACAATGTAAGCACCACTCTATCTTGAATATTTTTTAAATCTTCTTCAGTGTTCACTTTTGAGCACAATTGCTTAAAAAAGTTTGCCAACTCAATCAAAGTGGCAACAACATTTTTCGGTAATGCTCTTCGAGCAACAAGAGGAAGCAGTTGTTGTAGCAGTATATGATTGTCATGACCTTTCAAACCTGCAATGCTTCGCTCTTTCATGTGAACACGACGAGAGATATTTGATACATAACCATCTGGCAACTTCACTTTTTTCAACACCCTAAGAAAGACATCTTTATTTTCTTTGGTCATTGAGAAGCATGCAGGAGGTAAATATAATTTGTTAGCCCCCCGTTCTTGAGGATGCAATGCTTTTCTAATTTTCATATCCTTTAAATCATAGCGAGCCTTCAAATTATCTTTTGATTTCCTAGGATCCCCCAACAATGTCTATAGTATATTGTCATAGAAATTCTTCTCAATATGTATGACATCAAGATTATGTCTAATCAAGTTATGCTCCCAATATGGTAGTTTAAAGAAAATACTTTTCTTCTTCCAGATGTTTGCTTGATTTTCGGGATTATTCATTCTCCGTTGAAGATCTTCTATCTTATATTCAGTTAGTGTATCTTGTACTTGTTGTTTTATATCAAAACCAGATGACTGAGATGGAGCAGGTCTCATATCGACTCTACCATTGAAGGAAATCTTATCCTTTCAAAATCTATGAGTAGTAGGTAAATATCACCGATGACCTATACAACAAAATTTCTTACTATGAGACAACCATTTGGAAACTGTATTTCCTAAACAACAAGGACATGCTTTCTTCCCTTTTGTACTCCAGCCTGATAGATTCGCATATGCCAGAAAGTCATTGATGGTCCACAACAATATTGCATATAGCTTGAACATTTGTTGACATGACGCATCATAGGTTAGTACGCCTTCACTCCATAATTCTTTCAATTTCTCAATCAATGGTTGCATATAGACATCAATTTTATTCCCAAGACCTTTAGGACCATCAATGAGTATAAACAATATGAAAAAACTTTCTTTCATACATAACCAAGGAGGCAAGTTGTACGGTATTAACACAATAGGCCATGTACTATGTGCTATAGACATAGTCCTAAAAGGATTAAATCCATCAGCTACCAAGCCAAGTCTGACGTTATGACAATCAGTTGCAAAATCTGGATTTCTTTCATCAAAAGTTCTCCAACAAAGACTATCAGCTGGATGCCTTAGAACACAGTGTTTAATGCGATCTTCTGCATGCCATCGCATAAAAGAAGCAGTTTTTGAGGACATGAATAATCTTTTTAACCTAGAACTTAATGGAAAGTATCTAACTTGCTTTGCAGCTATCTTCCCATACGAACTTGATGCATCATTCAATTCATCCAAGTTTTTATAGCGAGACATTTGGCATATGCAACATCTATCCAAATTTGCAAACTTGCCTCTGAACACACACAATTGTTAGGACAAGATCCAAGGTCTTGTACGTAAACCCCAAGTCAGTAGTTATCTTTCGTGCTTCATAATATGAAGAAGGAATTTTGACTTGGTCAGGAAAGGCCTTCTTCAAAAGTTCTAGTAACTTTTCCACTGATTTGTCAGTCCATCCGTGCAACATCTTAAGTTACAAAAGTTGAACAGTAAATGAAAGGGAGATAAAATTTTCACAAACCGGATACAAGCGACACTGCCTACTCAAGTAGCTTTAAATATGTTTCAGTTTCACAATCTAATGGACAACTACTACCTTCACCAAAGGCATTATTTGGAATCCCCATGGCCTCATGTATCATTCCAACCATATCATCACCCCCTATAGATTCATCACCAACCACAAATTGTTCATTAGGTTGGTCAGACTCTATATTGTTCACCATGTAAGGTTCACCTTTTATACGTTCTCAAAAACCCATTACATATTAAATGCTCCCTTGTTGTATATCTATCCATAAGATATCGATTGTGACATTTCTTACATGGACATAATATTCTAGTGTTATTCACCAAATTACCAAAGGCAAAGTTTAGAAATACTCCAACCCAGTGAAATATGCTTAACAGCATCGATTTGTAAGTCAATCCAACTCTTATCCATGAAAATTTCCCTTAAAAGTAATAAATACAATTCATATCAATATAAATTTATTCATGCACAACTAAGTAAATGCAATATGAAACTTGATTGTAAACATTTATCTAAAAGGTTAGTGGTCCTATCCCATTCAAGAATGAATAAGTTTGGACTATAAATTAGTAGTTATGTGTTACTCCATCTTAATGAAAAATTCTGCAACATCTCCCCATAGTTCTCCAAGTACACACAATAATAGTTGATTGAATATATGTGTCATTTCGAAGTTCGAAAGTTAACACAAAACACACAATCATCTATTATGTACTTAAAGAACATGAGGAAATGTAACCAAATTTTTCGTTAAGATGGAACAAAACATTACGTACTAATTTATAATAAAAACTTATGCATTCTTAAACTGTCCAAGTGTGGACAATTCAAGAATCATTACTAGACATACACTTTTCACTGTAATCTATCGATGAAAATGAAAAAAAGATATATGTCGAATAATAAGTCTTGAACGAGGTCTAAGCTTATATGCGTAAATAACTAATGAATATGACAACTATAATTCATGTTAATAAACTTTTCAAAAAACACATGAAAACATAATATTTATAACAAAGCATAAAAGCAGTTTTTCGTACATCTTAATGAAACAACTGATGTAAACCTTCTTCTTTTGGCTCTAGTGGTTTGTAGTATCTACAATGCTCACCTACAAGGGTTTGCTTCAATTTATTTTTCTTAGAGTGGGCTGGTTTGGGACTTCTTTGTTTAGTGGGCTAGTTCTCTATTCCTTTTTTTTTGGGCATTAGTGGGCTGGTTTGCTTTAATTTCTTTTCTTAGTGTGGGCTGGTTTGGTACTTCTTTGTTTAATGGGCTAGTTTTTTTTTTTTCCTTTGCTTGGTGTGGGCTAGTTTAGTAGATATAGGTGTAGTGCCTTGGTTTGGTTTTTTTTTTGGGGGGTTTAGTGAGCTGGTGCGAGGTTTGTTTAAGTAGGCTACTTTATCTTCTTTGGGTTGAGTGTAGGCTGGTTGGGTTGGTTGAGATTGACTTTAATGTAAGAATTATTAACTGTTAAAGTTAAATCAAAGAGACAATACTCAGCAAGTAAAATTTTGAAAAAGGATAAAGTTTTGAATTTAATAATATCCTTATTTTTCTTAATGGAAGACCTAGTGGGCAGCTTGGTTTTAATTTTGGTTTAATAGGCTGGAGCAGTTTCAGTGTATGGTTTAATTTTTTTGGTTGGTAGGCTACTTTGCTAAGTGAGCTTTGTTTTCTTCATGGTAAAGTGGGGCTGGTATGGTTAAGTGGGCTAGTTTTGTTTTCTTCATGATTAACTGAGTTGGATTGGTTTAGTTCATGGTAAAGTGGGCTAGTATGGTTAATTTAGTTTTTTGCTAAGTGAGCTTGATTGTTTCGTTCATGGTAAAGTGGGTTGGTATGGTTAATTTTGTTTTTGGTTAAGTGGGTGGCTTTGTTATGGTTAAGTGGGCTGATTTCTTTAATTTTGTTTTTAGTTAAGTAGGCTGGATCGGTTTTGTTCATGGTAAAGTGGGCTGGTATGGTTAATTTAGTTTTTTGCTAAGTGAGCTTGATTATTTCGTTCATGAAAAAGTGGGTTGGTATGGTTAATTTTGTTTTTGGTTAAGTGGGTGGCTTTGTTATAGTTAAGTAGGCTGATTTCTTTAATTTTGTTTTTGGTTAATTTTGTTATAGTTAAGTGGCCTGATTTCTTTGTATGTCAATATTGTTGTAAGACACATATTAACAGCATTAGCAATAATATGGCAAAAAGAGAAAACAAATAACTCGTACAGATTCAGTAATTTAACAGGGGAAGCATGTTTAACTGACTACATAGCGACACCATTCATGAATTATGCCATATGGATATAGTGTAGGCAAAAGAGGATAGCAAAAGAAGACAAATATCCGAGATTTAAATGAGTGTGCACAGTATTATACCTTTCTTAACACAAAAGGTCGGTGCAGCTCAAGTTTCAATGTATGGAATGCTCTAATCTGATGAAAAGTGATGAGTTTGGAGGAGGAGATGAAAATCATACAAATATATTGATGGAATGCTCCAAGAAGTAAACAATAAATTTTGGAACTGCTATCAAGAAACTAGTTATTTGGATTAAATAACCAACAAGAAAATAAGAGCTCATAGCCTCGTACTGAAATCTAACTCATAGCTGGTCCTTCTTGGCAAAATGTGGGCTAGTTGGGCTACTTTTGTCTTGTTTTGGCTAGGTATGGGATAGTTTAAATGTGCTGCTGTGTCCTTTTTTAACTAAGTGTGGGCTAGTTGGTCCTTCTTGGCTAAGTGTGGGCTGGTTGGGCTGCTTTTGTCTTGTTTTGGCTAAGTGTGGGTTGGTTTAAATGGGTTGTTTTGTCCTATTTTGGCTAAATATGGGCTGGTTGGGTTGGTTGGTCATTTTTGGCTAAGTGTGGGTTGGTTGGGCCACTTTTGTCCTATTTTGGCTAAGTATGGGCTGGTTTAAATGGGCTGTTGTGTCTTTTTTTTACTAAGTATGGGCTGGTTGGCCTGGTTGGTCCTTGTTGGGAAAGTGTGGGCTAGTTGGGCTGCTTTTGTCTTGTTTTGGCTAGGTGTGGGATGGTTTAAATGTGCTGCTGTGTCCTTTTTTAACTAAGTGTAGGCTGGTTGGGCTGGTTGGTCGTTCTTGGCAAAGTGTGGGCTAGTTGGGCTGCTTTTGTCCTATTTTGGCTAAGTGTGGGTTGGTTTAAATGGGTTGCTTTGTCCTGTTTTGGCTAAGTATGAGCTTGTTTAAATAGGTTGTTTTATCCTAAAGAAACATTCAAATTCATCAAAAACTTCTTCCACTGGTAAATCATCCACTTTTTACTACTGTAGACTTACCTTGTTAAAGTATTTTCAAGCTAAAGTCTACTTTAATATTCTCTTCTAGAAAAAAAGTATATAATCACTTATTACTTTTCTAATACAGAAAAATTTGCATCTAACATTTAGCACAAAAGTAATGGCAGTAAATATTTCAAACAGTAACAAGGTTCAAACAAATTTGCAAAGAATAACAACACAATGCAAATAAGATAAGACTACTTCAATTTTAATTCAAAGCAAAGCAGAATAACTTTTTACCACAATTGAGGTTGTTGAGGATGCTGGAAATCAGGCTTGATAGTAAGTTGCAGATAAAATAATTAAGCAATAAATTATTAATAATCTCCAGACTTAAATTAAATTAAGTAGGCTCACTGTTTATTTATCTTAATAAATAAATAAGGAATATAATTTGGCATTTGCTATCAACCATATAAAAAACATAAACTTCATATTAATGTAAATGATAGCATACACTAACAAATAGAAAGTATACATTAATCCATAGTCATCAATAAGCCTAAGAGTTAGGCCATATGAGATAAATCATACTAAAATTAAGTATGTATTATGAATACTTACAAATTGAACTACTGAAGGTAATGAATTACCACAAGAGAAGACATTAAACATGCTAACCAACAGCCTCTATGAAGAAATGAACTAGAGACTATAGTATAGCCTAACTACCAATTCTTGAAAAAGTAACAATTCCAGATGATTGTTGGTAAATGATGGCAATTGGCAAGTAATAGCCAAAAGTTGTACCACAACATTAAACCTAGAAGCAATCCTCAATTCTGTTTAAATATTCATCCCATAACGTCAAAGCAAAGCCACTAAAACCGTTATAAAGAACTCATTGATAAAACTACAAACACAACAAAATTCTTCCTTCTATGTATTTTCTTTATTTGTTGTCGAACTCCTTAAAACTTTGAAAACACCTATTATAGGTGCTAATGGTAGATAAACAGAGGCAACACAGTCAAGACACAGTTCTCCAAACTGATTTCTTCAAATATCCATTTGTAACGACACCTTAGATTCTATCAAGTAGTTCTTCATTGAGGGTGGCATTTATTATTTTCAAAATGCCACCCATATAGAAGTGCTAGACACAAAGAAATATATTATAAACGAAAATAATTGTTCCATTTATGGATTACCAAAAACCAATCTCAGTCTGTGAAAAGTTTCTAAAAAACAACCAAGGTTTCTTTACCACACAGTAAGTGATTCCACCTCATAGAACGAATGCTGTAAGCTTAAGTTCAGCTTTTCAATATCAAGATTTGGCCAAACACAGACCCAAAAAGTTCCTAAACCAAGGTGACCAAAAGCATACATAATGCAATCACTTCCTCAACAACAAAATCGAAAGCCCCAAAAATATACCGACAAAATCCTTCAACTAAGTCTTCAAAGTCAAAAATGAAGTCTTTCATAACTATCTAGGGTTTTTCATAAACACCTACATGAACACAAACTCGATCCCATCTGTATTATCTGCTATTTGAAATCAAAAACAAAAAATACACAGAACCCATATTAGTATCTCAAAATTTAGCACAAATCCATCAAAACTAATTAGCTAAACTCGAAGCTAAAGTCAAGAAATTAAAAATCAATAACCAAAACCCTCATCAAATCGCTGCCTAGAAACCCAACCATGATAGAGAAAATATATGTAGCAATACAATACAATCAAAGATCCGAACAAAGCAGACAAAAATTCAAACTTTTCTATCTGGGTAACATTAAAAAGATAAGTGTTCACTTTTCCATCAATTTTCTCAGCAAACAAACAGATCATCAAAGGGGTATCCCAGGAAGGATAACTTGTGCACTGTACTTGCTCCCCTAAAGAAGAAAAAAGGATGAAAAGTGATGTTCAGAATCAGAGGAATCGAAAACAGAAACTGAAAAGAGAAAGGAAAAAGCTTTGCAAAAAGGAAGACTTTGAATACAATTGAGACAGTAAAAGATTGATATTACTGATTAAATTTAGTGAAAAATGTATTGATAATGTTGAATAGTTGACTATTTGACTCTCCATTATAAATACGTTGACACATCTCTATCAATGCAGAGTGTAGTTATCTTTCTATTGAAAAAAATCTTGCAGAACCATTTAATAGATGTGCTTAAAAAGTCTAAGAAGACGCAGTCAGTATAAAAATTAAAAAATGTTAATACCAAAATAAAGGATATCAAAACAGATGTCTAAAATGCATAAAATCCGACTACTAGACGGGTCGGGACATGTAATGGAAACCAAATTTAAACTTGCTAAATCGGTTGTTTTGTTGAAAGCTTTTAAGAACCTTAAAAATAGAAGATAAAAATGTTTCAATAAAGCTAAAGAAAGCAAAAAAATTGATAAAACGATTAAAAAAAGACATAAAAGAAACAAAAAATTAAAAATACAAATAATGAAAGAAAAACACACAAAAAAGGGGAAATAGAATATGCTCATAAGACTAAGGCATGTATTGATTAAGGCTTTTCAAAGGTCAAATTACAACATAAAGGCAGGCTAGAATACATCCACTTTCTCTGAGACCCCGCTTAATACAAGTGATTAGCCTTTGTCGATTTATCCCAATCACAATGAGCAATAAAATAACAAAAAAATTTAGAAAGTTCATGACAAAAACTAAAATTGGAAACCAAATTAAATCTTGCTAAATTAGCCTACCTTAAAAACCAACTAAAACTGGACGTCTTCTTTCTTTCTCTTAGCAGCTGGTTCTTAATAGATGAGTTGGTCGAGTTAGAGTTGGTTGGTCCAGTCGCTCTCTTGCTCTTGAAGATGCTCGGCTTGGCAAAGAGAATGCAACTCCAAAACAGGCAAGAAGCTTGGCAGAGAAAGGCAACTCCAAAATAGGGAAGAAAACAATCAATTAGCACGACAGAGGAAATGGGGTCAAAGTAGGAAAGACAAGGTTGCAATTCAAGCGGGGAGAAAACGCGAGAGAGATGAGAGGGATATTGAAAGAAATTGATGCAAATTTCCCGCTGTTAGGGTAAAATTATTTTGAGGGTTCTTAATAGAGGAGTTGGTCGAGTTAGAGTTGGTTGGTCCAGTCGCTCTCTTGCTCTTGAAGATGCTAGGCTTGGCAAAGAGAATGCAACTCCAAAACAGGCAAGAAGTTTGGTAGAGAAAGGCAACTCCAAAATAGGGAAGAAAACAATCAATTAGCACGACAGAGGAAATGGGGTCAAAGTAGGGAAGACAAGGTTGCAATTCAAGTAGGGAGAAAATGCGCGAGAGATAATAGGGATATTGAAAGAAATTGATGCAAATTTCTCGCTGTTAGGGTAAAATTATTTTGGGGGTTTTTGGCCCACTTAAACGGCGGTTCCAAAACTGCCGTAAAAAGATTTGTGTTTGGGCCATTTACTGCAATTTTAAAAACTACCTTAAATGGGTGCAGTATAAGCCCAGCCTTCTTGTAGTGCATTTGTTTTGATTCTAGAGAGGGGTAATCAAATTCAAGTAACCTTTGATTTAAGGGAGGAGGGGACGACCAACGTTGTTAAACAACTAGCTTGCAAATTCAGTTGACGACTCGGTAATAACAGACCAACAATGGGATGGCAGTAGCCAGTTCTTTGCTTCAAAGAAAGAGGGGAGATTGAAGGAGGGAGGCATCATGTTAGAGAGGATGGGTTAGGGATGAGTTTTTTGAAATTGAGGGCTAGGGTTATGGGAAAAATTTTGCTTATATATTATATGATCAAGTGTGGTTAATCTTATGGTAAACATTATCTCATCCAATAATATATTGAAACATGTACAAAACACTAAATTTGAAAATTTTTTCTTTGGGTCAGGTCCTAATCGGGTTTAAAGTCTTCTACTCGAGTGTTACCCAATATTCTCTGGGTCTTATAAATTTTACCCAATTTCGGGTTCAACAAATATATAGAACCAACCAAACCTGACGCGTGTCGGGTCGATTCAAATAATTATGCCCACCCTAACTTGTGCATTATAAACTCTGCCATAAGAATGTAAGTGGAGATAGCCTTCGTGAGAAGATCTGTAACCAATGAAAACATAGATGGAGGTATAAAAGAAAAATTTGTTAGAGTTATAAGGCCCGAGGTTGGGACAACAAGCACAACCAAAGACCTTTAACAGTTCATAATTCGAATAAATTGGAAATAAGGTATAAAAAGGAGAAAAAATTGTAAAGATGATGATGGTAATATAAGAAACATAGCAGTATCAAAAAAAAACCACAAAAAAAAAGTGTTAATGAAGCTTGAGCTGGCAATGTAAGACTTATGTTAACAATTTGTCTGTTCCTCCATTCAACAAATCCATTTTGTTAATGAATGCATGGACTGTGATGCCTAAAAACTCAATGCCAAGATCTTAAAGATAAGATGCAAGAGACTTATACTTATCAAGCCAATCAAATTGCAGGTAATTCAATTTTGTGTCAAACTATCTCTCAACAAGTGCTAGAAACTACTTAAAAACACTAGAAACTTCAGCCTTGGATTTGAGAGGAAAGATCCAAATGTATCAACTGAAATTATCTACAAAGCTAACATAGTAAGTGCAACCTTCAACAGACTTTATTGGATAAGGACCCTAGAGGTCAGAATGTGTAATTTTAAGAAGAGCATTTGCTCTATTATTAGTATTAGGATAAGAGTCATGACATTACTTTCAAAATTTGCAAGACTCATAAAAACAATCAACATTATCACACATTTGAATAGCTGAGAAATAGAAAACAGTTTTTGTAACACTTGAAAGTCAGGATGACCCAATCTTCTGTGCCAAAAAGTTTGATTATTTACTGCCTATGATATTGTAGCTGAAGATATAGAACTTGTAAACAAAGAGAACAAAGAATTACGAATTAAGTAGGCCCGAGAAGCAGCATAAGAAAAAGATTTATTTGAGTCTTTGACAGGTGGCAATGAAATATGATATAGCCCATTATTGAGCTGCCCTTCCAGTAGAACCTACTTGTAATCCTTATCCTTTATATGGTAGCCATGTTCATGAAAGTCAACAACTATATTATTATCCTTAATAAGCTAAGAAATACTAAGTAAACTTTTAGTGATGGTTGGAACAAATAATTTCTTCTTAAGTTGAGAAAAAGCTAAAGAATAAAGGGAATGTAAAACACCAAAACCGTAATGAGTAATGGATAGATGAGTATCATTGCCAACTTGAATTGTATTGGGTCCAGCGTAGTTGTTTGTAATAGCAAGCTTACTTAGATTAGAGGTAATGTGACATGTGGCTCCAGTATCAAGGTACCAAGCAAGATTTTATATGGTTGATGGAGAAGCTACAAAAGCTTGAGAATTTGAGATTGTGGTGTAAGCGGGCTTCCATCCCACTCCAAGTGATTGTGACCATGGCACTTCTCTCCAAGACCTTTTGGTGCTTGGGGGTACCGTAGAACATGTAACAAAAGAAGTTTTGGAGATTTTAGAGTCGCTACTCAGGTAACTAATCACGGGAATGAGTTGGATGACAGCAACTGATCCCCTTTTTTGGGACCCAACTACCTATCATCCCTTCAGAGTTAGGTTTGAAAAGTTAGGTATGGATTTTTAATTCGTCCGAACAAAGTCTGGCCTCTACTAGGGTCTGTCGAGTTTTAGTTGATCAATTACAGTCTATCTTTATCCAATATTCATTTTATGCACAAAACTGATTTTTATCTAACTTATTACATATTGGGTGAGACAGTTTATAACCATTCATGAAAATAAAGTACATAAATATGCAAACATGAGAAACAGGAGGCAGATCATGACCATTCAACACAAATGAGTGTAATATGAATAAAAATGCAAAAAGTAAATTGCAAGAGATCAAATCAACACCTCTATTTTCCGTGTTGAGCTCAATGGGCCTACCATTGGTGAGTGGATCTACCACCATGCATTGTGGCTCCATCTATTGTCCAACCACCCTTATGCTCATTGATCTCTATAAGGTTAGGTTCCTTACCATCAATATGAGTCCACCAGGTCCAACCATCATTATGTCATTTCAACAATGTAAAAAGTAAAGCGAGCATAATGACAATAAAATGAAAAAGTGTAAAAGTGAAACAATGGGCACAAGTAACCCATGAACATGGCTCACCGCAGTTTATACGATTAAGACACCCGTTTATGAATTAAACAGTATCCTCTATATTTTTAATGGATCGAGACTTGAGACAAATAACTATTCATGGATTGAATAGTGTTTGTGAAAGTGGTTTCGATAACCATTCATGAATTCAGCGATATCCTTTTTGATGGCAAGGAATGGGATGGTCACCCATGGCACGAGTGGTATCCATGAAAAGATAAATAAAAAATGCAATAAAGTGTGATAAAGTTAAATGAAGATAAATAAAAAGTATGATAAAAATAAATTGCAATAAAGTAAATGGCTATAATATAAAAGTGAGGTAAAGTAAATTGAAGTAAAGTAAATAACAATAAAGTAAATGAGCGCGAAATGTAAAGTGCAGTGAAATAAAGAACATAATAAACGAGTGATAATTAAAAGGCGAGTAAAATAAATAAACGTAAAATAAAGGCAACAAAAATAAAATACTGTAAAATAAATGGTGAATATTAAAATAGAGACATGTTAGAGTGGTGGTTTCCCATCGGTCATCATCAATCCGCCACCACTTGCCCGTATTCATCTAATCTCTACGCTAAACATGAACCATCAAAGCGGGATAGAAATGATAAAAGAAAGAGAGGAAATGTAGTGATTTGCCCTCAAGCTTTACAAAATACGAAATGGTAGAGATTGGTTTTTTGAAAATCACTTGAAAACGGGGTTGCATATGTAAAATTTGAAAAGGAAACGAGTTAAAAGTGTATGAAAATGGGATTGTATGTATGAAATTTGGGAGAGAGTAGGCTGAAATGGGTTAAAAAAAGGATATTCTATGCACTTCCACGAAAATCAAGAGGAATAGTTGATGCCAAATGAAGAAAGCCAGGCTTAATTCTTAGGCAATCGAGAAGAGAAGATGCACACATAGCCTACATGAGCACACATGTACCACACCCTCAATGGCTTTTCTTTCAGGCGCTCTCCTCCTCTTTCGGATGCTTACTCCCTTTTTCAGGCGCTCATGTCTCTTCTATATGCGTGCACATCTTATATTACATGCGCAGTCCAACTTTCAGGCGTGGTGCAATTTTTCTCTACCTTGGCCGATTGGTTTTGGACAGTTTTATTGTTTTGGGTTTTTTCAGTGCTATTTGACCTTTTTTTTTTTTTTTTGAAGTGAGAAAATTTTCTGTTAAGGGCGCTACCCCCTGCACCCTTGGGGAAGAGGGCTAGCCTCCCACGACAATCTTACCACGAAGTCGACTCGCGTATGCATCAGTGAATGGTATTAGGGCGTAGAGGCATAAGCGTAACTTTTAATCAAAATCCCACTATAATTGGTGTCTTTTCTAAGCCAACTTTTCATCTCGACTAGTATTTTGGTCGTCGTTATCAGGCTTAAAACCATAAGCAAGATTTCCATGCTTACAGGTAGAAGTTATTGAGACTGGCTAAGCATTATAAGCTTGTGAAGCTTGAGAAGGTCCTTGATAGCTAATGTCAAATCTGTGATTGCATTTTATCACAATATGTCTTGGCTTTCCATGTAGTTGACAAATAGATTTATTTCCATTGAACGAATTCTAGCTTGTGCCTTGAAAACGATTTCTTCCTCTTCCCTTGAAATTTTGGATTAAAAGCTTGCCTATAAGTATTAGAAAAACGGACTTTAACCACCCAAACGAGTGAATTGATTAGTACCAAATTGGGACGATTCTTTAACCACATTCACACTATGATTTACACCCAAAGTTTATGAGGTGTTCAATTTTTCCATCCTCATTTCATAACTTTGAAATTGATACTGTGCCTTCTATAAAAAAATTACGCTAGCTCTTAATGTAAGATTAACTATGATAGCATCATACTCAGGTTCAAATCCATCAAAAATATGAAAGAACATATCCAAATCAAAAACATCATATCTAATGGCAATCAATGTATTTACAATTTCCCTCATCTTCAATATGTAATCAGATACAAAGAGAGAACCTTTTTTAGTGTTTTGAAGTTGATGCTTTAAATGCATGGATCTTGCTTTGTATTCTATGAAGAACAATCTTTCAAGAATGCTCCAAACTTCCATTGCTAAAGTACATTGAACCATATAGTCATACATTGATTTGAAAATTGATGACAGCATTCAACTCAAGATAAATTGATCAATTCTCTTCCAAGCAAACTACTCAGGATTCACCTGTTTTAAGATCTCACCAGGATTTTGAGAAGATTGAGTAGTAATCACTCTTGATGGACAAGATCTCTCTCTTGTGACATAATCCTCAAGATCAAAAGCTCTAAGTGTAGCTAAGATCTGAGTGCGTCAGAAGCCGTAATTTTCTCTTTGAAGTTTGATCGATGAGCTTGGAAGAACTATTGGCAGAATGGTTAAAAAGAACTCATCGATGGAGGAGAAGAAGAAGCAAAATTAGAAGGATTCATTATTGGATTTGACAAGCCAGCACCAGAGGAAGTTGTTCCTCTAGTATTTCTAGGAAAATTTAGTTGAGAATTTTCGGGAAAATTAGGTTGAAATGCTCCCATTAGATCGTGGTGGCTCAGATACCAAGCTAAAAATGAATTTTCTAGAGAAAAATGAATTGAATTTTTATTAACAGTAACAAGCTGGTTACATGTATAATACATGGAAACTTTTTATGTAACTATCTACAACAATTAACTGACTCTAACAGAAATAATAGTAGTGTTGATACACGATTTTCGGACGGCCGGAAAGCGGGTCGGAGCTTGAGTCGTACGTCGGGTCCAGTCCTGCGAGCAAAGAAAAACAGTCAGGGGTGCCGGTGGTGGTACCGGCGAGAACCCTCCTACGCTCAAGTCAGTTTTCGGCACTCCGAAATTTTCTGGGAGAATTTCCTAGAGAGAGAAGCTCTCAAAAGCAAAGGAAATTTAGAGAGAGAATAAGTTCAGAAAAGTGTGCATACCTTGAGCAATAATTTGGAAGGTTTTTATAGGAGTCAAGATGGGTTATTGTGGGACCCAGATAATGGGCCCAGATAATGGACTTCAGTAATGGGCTTACTGTATTAGAAATAATTGAGTCAGGATGGGTCATTGTGGAACCCAGACAATGGGCCCAGATAATGGGCTTCAGTAATGGGTTTACTGTATTAGAAATAATTGAGGCCCAATATTGTTATGGCCATAACAGTAGTCCCCCCAGGCCCAAGTCGACTAATGGGTCGGCGTAGGGACAATTTAGTTGTTCTGGGCTATAAATTAAATGTATTAGGGGGCCGACCCAAAGATGTGATTTATTACACATGCATGCTTAGTGTGGCTTAAACCCTAAATTGGGGCTCTATATAAGACACAAGTGTTGGGGAGTAGGGTTTACTCAAAAATAGGAGAAAGCACCTTGGAGGCAAGCAGTGTAAGTGACCCCGGCAAACAGAACTCTTCAATCCGAGCAAGCCGCCACAAGTAAGTACTTTTTCCTTGCGTATATACTTCAGCATGCATGGATTAGGTTTAATTTTTGTGCTTATTGTTGTCTTGTCTATTTTTTTTTTTCAATGCAAAAATTCTTGTGCGGATTATGCCCTATGTGTGTGTATGTGATTGTGTGAGAATATGCCGACGCTTGCATGTGTTTTCCCTTGCGGATTCGTTTGTGAAAGAAGAAGAAACATGAATGTGTGTTCGGGCGTGATGGAAGAAGAAATACATGGGTGTGTTCGGGTGTGAAGGAAGAAGAAATAATGGGTGTGTTCGGGTGTGAAGGAGAATCAGCCCGCATGGGCGAGCGGCGTGCACAGCATGTTCGCGTGGGCGAGCGGCTATGCATGTAGGAAGACCGCACGAAGTCCTGGGCGCGCGGGAGAGATCCTGCGAGGCCCTTGCGTGCGCAAGGCGACCTTACGAGGTCCTGGGCGCACGGGCGTGATCCTGCGATGCCCTGGGCTTGCAGGCAAAGTCTTGGGCGCGCGGGATCGATCCTGCGAGGCCCTTGTGTGCGCAAGGGCGAGCAGGCGAGGGCCTGGGCACGCGGGCACGTCTTCGCGAGGTCCTGGGCGCGCGGGCGAGCTGCTGCGAGGCCCTAGGCACGCGGGCGAGCTGCTGCGAGACCCTGGGCGCGCAGGCGAGCTGCTGGGCGCGCATGCGAGGCGTGCTGCGCGCAGGGAGAGCCCAGCTGCGTGCGGGGCAAGCTGCTGGGCGAGGGCCTTGTGCGCGCAAGATGGGCGCGCAGGTTCTGTGCGTGCAGGGCAGGCTGCCGAGGTCCCAGGCGCGCGGGGAGGGCGAGCTCCCGAGGCCCCAGGCCCGCGGGGGGGCGAGCCCGAGAGGCGCTGGGTGCGCGGGGAGGGCGAGCCCGTGAGGGGGCGCTGCATGTGGCATGCAGCGTTCTCGTAACGTGCAGGGGCCTCTCCAACGAAATTTGAGTAATTACGGGGGCGTTTCTGTAATTTTTCAAAAATTTTTGTTTTTAACATAGGGGTGTTTCTGTAAAATTTTGAAACTTCATTTTTAAACCGCAGGTGTGTTTCGGCAGAGGTTTGAAACTTCATTTTTAAACTACGGGGGTGTTTCCGCGAATTTTCAAACCTTGATTTTAATTCGCGGGGGTGTTTCCGCGATTTCTCAAACTTTGATTTTTTGTTCGCGGGGGTGTTTCTGAGCATTTTCAAACTTCGATTTTTATTCGCGGGGGTGTTTTCGCGAATTTTAAACCTTTATTCTTAAATCGCGGGGGTGTTTCTGTGAAATTTTAAACTTTGATTTAAAATGCGGGGGTGTTTTCGCGAATTTTTAAAGCTTGATTTTAATTCGCGGGGGTGTTTCCGCGATTTTTCAAACTTTGATTTTTTTTTTGTTCGCGGGAGTGCTTCCGCGAATTTTCAAACTTTAATTTTTATTCGCGGGGATGTTTCGGCGAATTTTTAAACTTTAATTTTTTATTCGCGGGGGTGTTTCCGCGAATTTTTTAACTTTAATTTTTATTCGCGGGGGTGTTTCCGCGAATTTTCAAACTTTGATTTTTTATTCGCGGGAGCGTTTCCGCGAATTTTCAAAGTATTTTTCGAGAGCTTATTTTGGAAGACTTTCAATACATTCCCCCAGCATTTTTTTTTATCTCTTCCCTCCCTCAGTAGGCTTGGTTTGATGACTAACGACCCCTCTTTGACTGTGCAGATGGCTAGAGTTAAAACCACTGTGAAAGTGCTACGGGGGGAGTCGAGTCATCAAACCCAGTCTTCAAGGGATAAGGATCCTGTGACCAACCGTAAAGAAGCTAATGAGTTTTACCAAAACTTCTTTGGTCAGGATCGTGAGCTAGGACAGAATTCCGTTAACCACAGGGTGGTAGATACTGAGGGGGACAGCGACTGGTCGTCCTCTGCTACCTCAGATAGTAAACCGGAGGTTGAAAAGTGGTGGGAGGCTGACCATATTGATATTCAACTCCCGGGCGATCGATTAAAAATATATAAAGCCCACTTCCTTATCCCAGCTTCAGTCATCCTATTTCTTCCAAGGAAAGGTGATCGGTGGAGTAGGCCACCACGAGGTGTCATTGGTTTAAGCCTAGAGTTATTGAGAGCTGGTCTCCGGGTGCCTTTTGATAACTATATTCGTCGCATGCTCGATGCTATGGGCATTGCCCCTACCCAATTGTCGGCCAATGGATGGAGACTTCTGATAGCTTTCCAAAGTTTATTCAGAAGCGCAGGCCTTGGTGATCCTACCACCAACCATGTTAAGCACATTTTTGCCATTCACCCACCGAATGGAGAGAAACGGGTTACTATTATATATCCCAGCGAGGGAAGACGGATGACCCCAATCGCCTTTTTGGAATCCCCTCCCATGTGAAAGAATGGAAGTATAAACAATTCTGGTGTGGTGGCGGTTGGAAGTATCAGGAAGGTGCTCGTCCAAAGGGGGAGAAGTTGAGGATCAGGAGGCGTTTTGGTTTTTGTGGTACCCTTATTATAATGACACCCTATCCGTCTTTGTTATGACAACTCTTGATCGACTGACATTCTTTTCTGTTTTTATTGCAGCTCCTTGGACCAAACGTCCGCTGTTATCTCAGAAAGAGAGAGACGACTTACAAGTGGTACTCAAGTTACCCGTGGACTCGAAGAACGTGAATAGCCTCACTGATCAGGAGCAATTGGCCCGTCTTGGCTTATCGCCTCCAATTCCTCTGGAAGGTAAGCTTGATCATTACTTTCTGATCTTACTTCATCAAGCATGTGCTTGTTGTCTTAACAGTTTTATTTTCGCGCAGGATTATTTCCTTTACATCCTACCAAGAAGCAATTTGCTCAACTTGTAGCCAAGATGCCGCTTAAGCCCTTCACTCATGACAGGCCTGGTTCTTCCCAGAAGAAACGGAGCGGAAGTCCTCCAACTCTTGGCCCTTGAAGAGGAGAACCAGTGGTCACAAGGAGATTCTCGTACGGAAGCCGGTTCATGATAGGTCAACCTCCGTTCAGCCTGCGGATGAAGTGGCAGCCTCGAGGCCTACTGGGAGCAAGTTACCCTCAGCCTCTCAACTACCCAAGCGTTTTACCTTTGACAATACGGGCTTTCAGAGTGGCTCAACATGTGGAGACTACCTTCGAGAATTGTCTCAAAGTGCTGCACGTCTCATGCCTACCAATGTCTTTCCAGAGAATGTAAAACTCACATACTTTGATGCGATCGCTGTCGGGATGGGCATCATACTTCAGGTTAGGTTTTACTGAGACCCTTTCTTTTCTTTTTTTTTTTTTATACTTTTGAAAGTCATGCCTTATCTCTTTTCCTCTCTTTGCCTTTCTTTCTGTAGGCGACAGGACCCTTAGCTCAAGGAGAGTCTACCAACACCAACCTTCTCAAGGAGGTTAACCATCTCACTTCTGAGGTTGACGACTGGAAGGCGAAACATCTAGTCTGCCTCGACAACTTAACCGAAACGAAAAGAAAAATGGCAGAGATGAAGGAACAGATGGGCAAAATGAAGGCAGACTTGTCCGAAGCCAAGAAGGAGGCAGCTATCCAACATAAGAGGGCCAATGATTTTGGCCAAGAGCTTCGAGAGACGGCTGTTGCTGAGCAAAGTAGGATTGACAAAGCAGTTGCTCGCTTTCGTAGGGGTTGTGTCTACCAGCAAGCTATGGAACGCTCCTATATTGATGGAGTCAATGGGGTGTGTAGATGGTTCCATGACCGCTACCCAGAGATTGATCAGTCACCCATAGCTGAAGAGTTAAACTTGGTGGCAGAGTCTATCCCGACAGCGAACTCTGATCCTGAGCAATTCCACCGCCTCATCCTTAAAGATGAGGATTATGAGTCGACATTGGACACAGCAGCCCGGGAGGCCAAGCAAGGCGACTCTACCTCATCATCTTCAGATGAAGAAGGAGATGATGAGGCCACTTCTTAGAGTTAGTTGGAATTGATTTCACCTTTTATTGTCTTTGCTTTCAGTTCAATGTTATAGGTGAGGATTTGTCCTTACTTGGACTATATGTATGGCACTCCTTAACCAATATTGAAGTAATAAGAACTCCAAGAATTTTCTTTTTCTTTTCTTTCTGGTGTTGTACTCTTTTACTCTTTCCATCTTATTACAATTTGATCATACATGTGCTTTAAGGATGTACAATCACAAAAATTCTGAATAAAATGAACACTTTACTGATAATCTCTTTATTGGTCTCCCTATGGGAGTTGTTACATATGCATAAGCTCCTGGAAGCAGTTACTGCACATATAGAGAGATTACGGGTAGTACTTCTTCAAGTGTTCAATATTCCATGGATGACAGAGCGACCTCCCATCCATGGTGACCAGTCTATAGGTGCCTGGTCGGATGACTGCCTTAACTTGATACGGACCCTCCCAGTTGGGCCCCAATGCTCCATCAGTGGGATCTCGGGTACTTTGTAGTACTTGTCTCAAAACCAAGTCTCCTTCTTTGAAAGATCGGCGCTTAACCTTAGAGTTGAAATATCGAGCAACCCTCTCTTGGTAAGCAGTAACCTTGACACTAGTGAGATCCATTTCCTCCTCAAGAAGATCTAGGCTGAGTTGAAGGCTTCTATGATTAAGCTCTTCGTCATATCCCTCAGTACGAGGTGATGGAAGGCCAATTTCAACAGGTATGACTGCTTCCGAGCCAAACGCCAAGGAGTATGGGGTTGCTCCTGTTGCTGTATGGACAGTGGTTCAGTATGCCCAGAGCACTTGTGGAAGCTCTTCTGGCCATGCACCTTTCCTAGCATCTAATTTGGTCTTGAGGAGGTGTTTAATGGTTTTGTTAACAGCCTCCACCTGACCGTTTGCTTGAGGATGAGCTGGAGATGAATAGCACAAAGAGATGTTCAGCTCCTTACAAAAGTTCCTGAAGTTGGAGTTGTCGAATTGCTTGCCATTGTCCGTAATGATGGTATGAGAGATACCAAACCTATAGACAATTGACTTCCTTACGAAGTCCGTGGTCTTCCTTTCAGTAATCGATGCGAGGGGTTCAGCTTCTGCCCACTTAGTAAAGTAATCAATTGCCACAACAGCATATTTAACTTGACCTTTACCCATTGGAAGAGGTCCAATAAGGTCTAGTCCCCACTGGGCGAACGGCCATGGGGCCGTCATTGGAGTCAGGTTTTCAGGAGCTCTCCTTGGAATGTTTACAAATTTCTGGCATTTGTGGCACCTAGTTGAGAATGTCTTAGCATCATTCTTCATGGTTGGCCAATAGTATCCTTGCCTGATACACTTATGAGCTAGAGATCGACCACCAGAATGGTTACCACATATCCCCTCGTGGATTTCTCTGAGAACATAATCAGCTTCTTCTGGGCGAAGACATTTTAAAAGAGGAAGGTTGAACCCTCTTTTGTAAAGAACACCATTGACCATAGTGTACCTTGACGCTCTCCCTCTTACCTTGATCGCTTCATTTCGGTTAGCTGGTAGTTCCCCCGTTTCTAAGAACTTTATGATAGGGTCCATCCAGCAAGGGCTACCGTTTATGGTCATTGTCTTCTCTGGCGAAAGCTCATGTTGTGATATGCTTGGCGATTCTAGAACGACCATGTGATAGACAGTCGGTAGAAGGGGGTCTATTCCTGAAGCAATTCTGGCTAAACTGTCAGCCTTTGAATTCTCCACCCTTGGGACTCTTACGATGTCGAAACCTTTAAAACCGCGCAGAAAGGAGTTAACTCTACCCAAATAAGCTATCATGGTATAGCCTTTTGCCTGATAGTCTCCACGGATTTGGTTAACCACAAGTTGGGAATCGCTGTGGATGACGATCTCTCCTACCCCCAAGGCAACTGCCAGCCTAAGTCCTCCAAGGAGAGCTTCATACTCTGCGACATTATTTGTGGTTTTAAAATTGAAACGTAGTGCCACAGCTACCTCTACTCCATCCGGGGTTGACAGAATTAAGCCAGCTCCACTACCAATCTTGTTAGATGACCCATCTACGAACAAGATCCATGCCTTCTGTGGATTGATTCCCATGGACATTGGTCGATCATGTGACCCTGTACTGGTTTCTTCATCCTCCTTATCTATACTACTCAAAAATTCGACAATGAAATCAGCGATTGCCTGCCCTTTGATTGATGGTCTTGCCACATAATGTATGTCAAACTCTCCCAACTCAATGGACCACTTGACAAGTCTTCCAGAAAGCTCCGGGCGATAGAGTATCTGTCGCAAAGGGTGATCAGTTGGGACCATGACAATATGTGCTTGAAAATATGGGCAAAGCTTTCGTGCCTCAACAACTAAGGCGAGAGCCAGCTTCTCCATAAGAGGGTATCTTCCTTCGACTTCTATCAAGGCTTTACTCACATAATAGACCGGCCTCTGAATTCCCTGATCTTCACGGACAAGAGCTGCACTCACTGCGCATGCAGAGACTGCTAGATACAGAAAAAGTGGTTCCCCCAAAATTGGTTTGGAGAGGAGAGGAGGAGAACCTAAGTACTTCTTCAGCTGTAGAAAAGCATTCTCACACTCATTTGTCCATTCAAATTGCTTGCACTTCCTTAACGCTTTGAAGAAAGGGTGACATTTGTTAGTTGCCCTAGAAATAAAGCGATTCAGGGCAGCCAGTCGTCCAGTGAGGACTTGAATATCCTTCGAAGTTTTGGGAGATTCCAGCCGCATAAGTGCTTGGATTTTTTCAGGATTGGCTTCTATCCCCCTTTGGGTGACAATGAATCATAAGAACTTCCCAGAGGATACCCCAAAAGCACATTTGGTGGGATTCAGCTTCATATCATGCTTCCGGAGGATGTCAAAAGTTGTTCGGAGGTCGTCTACGTGGGATCTAGCGTCCATGCTCTTGGTGAGCATATCATCCACATAAACTTCCATTGTCTTTCCTAGGAAAGGAGCAAACATGGAGTTTACCAACCGTTGGTAAGTTGCTCCAGCATTTTTCAATCCGAACGACATCATCCGGTAACAGTATAACCCTCTATCAGTGATGAAGGCTGTTTTTTCTTCATCCTTTGAATACATGGGAATCTGGTTATAACCAAAATAAGCATCCATAAAGCTTAGCAGTTGGTGGCCAGCTGTTGCATCAACTAATTGATCTATCCTGGGCAGTGGAAAACTGTCTTTTGGATAATGCTTGTTCAAGTCTTTGAAGTCGATGCAAACACGCCATTTTCCATTGGCTTTTTTCACCAACACAACATTAGAGAGCCATTCGGGGTAGTTTACCTCCCGAATGATTCCACTTGTCAAGAGTTTGCTCACTTCTAAGGCAATCGCCTCTGAACGCTCTGGGGCTTGGTGCCTCCTCTTTTGTCGAACGGGTTGAGCTCCAGGGTTGACATTAAGGCGGTGGACAGCTATATTCGGGTCTATACCAGGCATGTCTTCGTGAGACCATGCAAAAACGTCGCTGTACTCTCGAAGAAAATCAATCAACCTATCCTTGATTGGTAGAGGAAGATTCTCACCCATCTTTACTGTCTTCTCCGGATCATTCAAGCAAACAGGGACGTCATCCATCCCTTCTATTTGAGCTACAGCCTCCCCTTTCTCTCGGTCTCGTGGATCCAAACTTTCCATCCCCTCGGAAGGCTCTCCACGAATCATCCATAGCTTATGTGCCTTCTCTTTGAAAGCCATGTTGTAGCATTCTCGAGAAGTTCGTTGTTCACCTCTTACTTCTCCTATCCCTGAAGGTGTTGGAAATTTCAGGACATGATGATAGACACCCATCACGACCTTGAAGTCGTAAAGTGACGGCCGACCAAGGATGGCGTTATAAATCCCGGATGATCTACCACGAGAAAACCATCCTGGTTGTCTGTAGGGAGCCTTCTCCCAAGGTCATAGGTAACGAAATTACTCCTTCAGGAATAACCTTTCCTCCAGCGAATCCCATCAGAGAAGTTTGGATGCCTCTCATATCTCTACGGTTGAGACCCAATCGATCAAATGCATCCAATGTCATTATGTCAGCCGAGCTCCCGTTGTCGATCAACACTCTTCGTAGCCTTTTATTGGCCACTATTACTGTGAGGACCAAGGCATCACAATATAGATGATGGATTCCCTGCGCATCTTGCAATGAAAAGGAGATAACATCATGATCTCCTACATTGGTGGATGAGGCCGTCAAATTGATTTCGTGGCGAGGGAGGTCATATCTTGCTTGTCTGGCTAGGTGCCTTCGGGCTTGGGAACTTGAACCAGCCACTACTCCCCCAAAAATTGTGGCTACTTCTTCTAATGGTTCCTTCTCTTTATCACTCTTGTTGGATGGTTCTGGGGGCCGATAAATGTATTCTTGTAGCTGGCCATCCTTGATAAGACCCTCGATTTGTCTCCTCAGTTCGAAGCAATCCGCAGTATTATGACCATGAGCCCGGTGGAAATGACAAAACTTTCTTTTGTCTCTTGTTTTTGGATTCGACCGTAAGGGAGCAGGTTCTTTCAGTAGACCTTTATCTTTGATTTCCTTCAAGATATCCTGCTAAGGCATATTAAGTAACGTGAATGTACGATGTTCCTCCTGAGGTCAATCATGATGATCTTGGCGAGGTCAGGTGGATGACCCTTGCAACAGGAAGCGATCATTTCTGACTGTATCTCGCGCAGAGCGTCGATCCGGAACTGACCTTCGATTTCTATCATGAGATTCTCCTCTATGATTATCATACGGTCGTCTATCTGTACGTGAGGAATTAGGTACCACCGGAGTCTGCCCAGGGTAATTTGCCTGAAAAATTTCCTCTGCATCAGCATGGCTAGAGACCCTTACTAATGCTTCTTGATACGTACGTGGGAGGTTAACTGAGAATTCCCATGCTAGAGGGAGCTCCCCTCTGATTCCTTGAACCAAGCCTTGCATAGCGTAACCATCATGAAATAGATCCACTCGGGCAACCTCCCGCTGATATCTGTCTAAAAATGCACGAAGGGATTCATTACGACCCTGCTTGATTGAAAGAAGGCTCTGTGCTGGTCGACTTCTTGTTTTCATATTGCTAAAATGCGTGAGGAAACTTCGGGCAAGCTCATCAAAGTCGGATATGGATGCAGCTGGTAGCCTTCTATACCATTGCTTAGCTGGTCCTCCAAGGGTAAGAGAAAAAGTTATGCACATGATTCCCCTTGAGACCCCTTGTATCTCCATATGAGAAATAAAAGAGTCTAAATGCTCTCGGGGGTCCGTTGTCCATTGGTAAAGCTCGAGTTGCGGCATCCGGAATCCGTATGGGTATCTTTCCCTTAGAATATCTTTAGCAAAGGGTGATTCCCATTGTGGACGACCATCTTCCTCTCCTCCTGAACGCTTAATCAACCTCTCCAGTTTATGGATTTTTTCATCCATTTCTCGCTTGAACTCCGCATAATGGTTATCTGATGTTTCCTCCTCTGAGACATCCATTAGGGCAACATCTGGGCGATGATTCCTAACTCTAGGTTGCGAGCTGGGGCGATTTCTTTTTGTCTGGTAATTACCCCCTGGAGCGTAAGGACCATAATAAGAATAGGCTGGTTGATCAACATTACTTCCCCTTGGTATCCGTTCGACACTTGTATGGCGCTTCTTGTTCAGAGAGTGTCGAAGGTCTACTGCTGCCAACTGTTGTTCAGATATGATACTGTCTCTTATACACATCTAGATGTGTATAAGAGACAGGTCGAAGGTCTACTGCTGCTAACTGTTGTTCAGATACGTTATGCGAGGGAGAGGGAATCTATGGACGAACATCCCCTCCTTGAACAATAGGATGGGGAAGATTCGGTTGAATGAGCTGATGGCGAGGCAATCCAGTAGTCTGGGCGACTAAATTAGGACGTCCACCAACATCCGTCTGGACATTTGGTATTACCATGGCACTCATTGGGTTATTCCCAGCAGTGTTTGCAACCTGCTGAGCACTTTGTCTAAATGCTTGGTTGAACACAGTCACCATACGATTCATCTGTTCACTGAAATTTCGCATGGTATGTTCCATGGTAGTTAATCGATTCGTCTTGCTCTTCCTTGGTCTTCTAAGTGGAAGCCGGGGTTGCCTGAGGTTAGGCCCCACCCCAGAGGATATAACTAATGCTCTCCCCGTATCAACTACCCTTCGGCGTCGGGAAGGTGCTTCAACCTCGATTTCTTCGTCAACCTCTAGGGAGGTTGAGTGTTGGGATTCGTGACTCATGATGTGTTTGAATACGTTTGGATGGGAGCAACAACTAAAGAGGCTTGAACTGTCGTTCCCACAGACGGCGTCAACTGTTGATGCACGATTTCCGGATGGTCGGGAAGTGTGTCGGAGCTCGAGTCGTACGTCGGGTCTAGTCCTGCGAGCAAAGAAAAACAGTCAGGGGTGCCGGCGAGAACCCTCCGACGCTCAAGTCAGTTTCCGGCACTCCGGAATTTTCTGGGAGAATTTCCTAGAGAGAGAAGCTCTCAAAAGCAAAGGAAATTTAGAGAGAGAATGAGTTCAGAAAAGTGTGCATACCTTGAGCAATAATTTGGAGGGTTTTTATAGGAGTCAAGATGGGTTATTGTGGGACCCAGATAATGGGCTTCAGTAATGGGCTTACTGTATTAGAAATAATTGAGTCATGATGGGTCATTGTGGAACCCAGACAATGGGCCCAGATAATGGGCTTCAGTAATGGGCTTACTGTATTAGAAATAATTGAGGCCCAATATTGTTATGGCCATAACAAGTAGGTTTCCTAATCTACCCTTATCTATACAATTACAATACTCTTCTTTCCGATTGTGTTAACAAGGATTAATGGTGATTAGAGGCGTGGCGATGAAAGGTGATTTGAGTTTGGGCTGCCAGTGTTCCTTCTTGTTTGACTTGGCAAGTCTTGTCCTTTTTCTAAGATTAGATTGTCTACAATGAACTAGAATTATATTATTTTGTTAAAAGTATAGTTCATCGATGTATCACTCTAAAAAATTCTTTCCCAGAGCCTTCTTTAATCTAAGCACACCTTATACAACATTTTTTTAAATATTAAAATTATATCTAAAATATATAAATAATTTTAAAAATAACATAAATAATCAATATAAGATTAATGATTATTACAATATTATTTTAATGTCTTAAAGAAAATTAATTAATACATAATAATAAGTAACAATATTTAAAGAAAAAATCATAAATAACTTTATTGTAACAGAATCAATATTTAAAATTAGCATATTTAACCAATTTATTATTAAAGAGAAATAGTAAATAAAAAAAGAAATCATAACAAAAATAAACTATAAATATGATAGATATTTTAAAATTATGGTCATGTCAATATCATGCATAATCTCTGATTTAGTTAATAGTTTGTATAATTAAATTTAATTTTTTTATAAAATACAATAACATGATTCTACGTTACTCCAATATTGAATATTCTATGGAGGTGGGGAGTGAGAAATAATACAACACCTACAACCCATTTAAAACTAACTCTCCTTACAACCTAAGTTGGCAAAATCCTATTAAAAATATAACTTTCCTTTTTTATTTTTGTTTTTTTCCTCTTCCAGTAAATTTTTACTGACCCAGATTCTAAAGGGAGTTGGTTATAAATAAGTTATAGATGTAGCATTGCTTGAGGGAGTGACGTCAATATATACATACATGTGTGCTTGTGTGTGTAAAATATACTTGTCAGAAAAACTCTCTCTCATAGGTACAGACACGCACGCACTGATATTGCGTCCACCTAAATATATGATTAATTAATGGAAGGAAATTAACAAAGGAAATGTAATGTCCATTAATTCAACACCAAATGGTAATACATTATATTGTAAATGATACAGAATTTGGTATGTAATTTAGGAAGAGTATCATTAATATTCACAATATATAATAAGGATAAAAGTTTAGGAATAAAAAGAACAGTAGATGGTTAACCTAGCCGGCCCATAACCAATCATAGATGCATATACGTTTAATTTCTAAAACTCATTATAGTTACCTTAAAAATAAAATTAAAAAAAAGAAATTCCTGATAAAAAAGATGCTTATGATATAATAATTAGTCCATTTATACAAACAAATTAAATATTCAAATAGATTAACATATATATATATATGTAGATCAGATGCAACTATAGAGAATTAAAAGAGAAATAGAGTAAGCTAAAAATTAATTCTGAAATATTTATATGATGTAAAACAGAAGATCCGGAAAATCAATCATTAAGATTATTTGATGACATTTTCAAGTTAAAGCCAGCTTGCATACTGATGGGGTACATTAATTATCAATTGCATATAGTGGGAATAGAATAGATTAGGGACATGTTTGGTAGCCCACACTGTACTGTATAAAAATTCTGTATTGTATTAATTTATACAATACTTATGTTTGAAACAAATTTTACATTGTATTAAATAATATACTGCATAATTTAATGTAACATGTATTACATTGTCTTATGCGTAGAAAAACCACCGCATTACCCTGCACTACATAAAATTAATACCTTTTTTAAATTTCCTCCTAGGTTTCTCTCTTCTCCACCAAAAAATCCTGATCTCTTCACTGATCTCTACTACAAAATCCCGATCTCCTCCCGCGTTTCTCTCATCTCTACCAACAACTCTCTCTCGTCTCTACCACGACAGTCTCTCATCTCCATCACGGTCGCCATCGCTGTTGCCATCTCCGTCACCATCGCTGTCGCCATCTTCAACTTCAGGTACCTTCACCTCCCTCTCTCTATAAATGTCTCAAATTATTATCTCCTGCTCTTGGATTCATCTCACATTCATCTCCTGCTCTTGGATTTCAATTATTTATTACATTATGTTTATAGTTGTTTTCAATTATTTTGATCATTGTGATCAAAATTTAGAGCTATTTTGCGGTGATATCTTTTGTTTTCCTTTTTGGGATATTCTGGTCTCAATAAATTGAAAAATGTAAGCGTGCATATGGGTTTTCTAGCTACTAATTGGTCTTTCAACCCGAGAAGCTTTCTGGTGTTTGGCTCATCTTTTGGAAACTTCCATTTTTTATATCAGCAATTTCTGACTTTGGCAGATCCTCCACACCATTTATGATAAGCTGCTTATTGTTTCTCATGTAATTTCAACAGAAAATCTAGTTGAAGAGGTAAAATCTTTTCATAGTGATCCTAACACTTTTCAAATTCGTCCCAAATTTAATCAAGTTTGGAAGTTAGAAACATAGGTTTTGTAGTTCTATGTTGTTGATGATTGTTGATTTTTCAGCTGGGAGGTAAGCGAGTTGGGATTGTTGAATTGGGAAGCATTGGCTCGCTTATTGCTAGAAGACTAGAGGCATTTGGATGCTGCATATCTTACAATTCAAGGAAGCAAAAACCATCTGTCCCATACCCTTTCTACTTGAATGTCTGTGAACTTGCAGCTAAAAGTGATGTCCTCATCATTTGCTGTGGATTGAGTGATGAAACTCGCCACATGATTAATAAGGAAGTGTTGTTGGCATTGGGCAAGGAAGGAGTCGTTATTAATATTGGACGTGGAGCTATTGTTGATGAGCAGGAATTGGTGCGGTGTCTAGTGCAAGGAGAGATTAAAGGAGGTGGTTTGGATGTGTTTGAGAATGAGCCTGATGTTCCTAAAGAGCTTTTCACATTGGATAATGTGGTTCTATCACCACAAGCTACTGTATTTACATGGGAAACCTTCAAGGATCGGCAAAATCTTGTGGTGGAAAACTTGGAAGCTTTCTTTTCAAATAAACCATTACTTACACCAGTTGTGGATGACTGAATGGGTTCCTGTTTCTATGTTGTTTTTCTCCATTAGTTCGGAAAGCTTATTACCTCATGATCTTTTTCTTTCATGGAAGTGATGTATTGTTAAAGTGTTGATTTATAATTGTCTTTCTTAACAAACAATCTCGGTGCCTAAGCATTGTAATTGGCACATTGAACTCTATTTATTTATGATCCTTTTATGGTGTCATACTTGGAGAAAATCATTTCCTGTGAAACTGAATTTCATTTCTGGCAAAAGAGAATAAGTCAGGGACATGGTTGTTGTAATCATATAACGGTCTTGCGTCAGTTCTCTACATTTCTCTCCGCTTCTTTTTTGCATTTTGGTTTGTTTCGCTCCAAAACAACAGAACATCAGCCAATTTCTCTACATTTTGGTTTTTATTTTATTTTTGTTAAATTTATATAAATTAAATATAAGGAAGATTATATATTTTTATAATTGTACGTTATAATTATTTTATTTAGTATTTAATTTATTTAATTTAGTATAAAAATGATATTTAATTTATTTAATAATATATTGTTAATTTTTGAAATGAAATAAAATATAATGCAATTTAAAAATACTCCAAACATAAATATAGTATAGTATAATATAAAAAATAGTACAGTGCAGTGTTTCATCAAACATGTATTATATTATGCATAACATTAATTAATATAATACAATACAATGCAATACAATTATTAAAAATAATACTATACAATATCGTACGTCAAACATGACCTAGGTAATTAATTGGATCAGTAAAGGCGTCTGCAAATTGTCATGCCATCGCCCAAGGGAACAACAGAAATTTGAACGCGAGGGTCAGCTGCAAGTGATTTGTTGAACTCAATTACATGGCGATGCCATTTTTGTCTACCCACAGAAGCATCTGGTTGTATAGGGCCAGCAACTGTGCCACCCCAGAGAGTGTTATCATAGATCAGCAGCCCACCAACCTTCACCAGTTTCATCAGCCTTTCGTGATAATTCCAATAGTTATCCTTGTCCGCATCTACAAAAGCAAAGTCAAAGCTCCCTTCATTTCCTTCCTCCACCTGCATGCATTAATGTAATAGAAATATAAATATAAATATTCATGACCACAAGTACAACCCATCACTCTAATCATATATAATTATACTATCATGTGCATTATCATCCAATGCTTACGTTTGTCAATAGTTTATCGAGAACTGGCAAAGCTTGGGACCCAACAAACTCAATTTTGTGTTCAACACCAGCGTTGCGGATGATCGGCAAACCTATCTCATATGTATCCCGGTTGACATCGATGGCTGTGATCTGCAAATTAAAAGTGTTGCATGGCATGGATCATTTGTGGCGTTGCTATAATATTAATTAGAGTTCTTAATGGCAAAGATTTGGACAAACCTTGCCATCATCTGGAATAGTTAGAGCAGTGAGGAGAAGTGAGTAACCAGTATAAACTCCAATTTCGATAGTCTTTTTAGCTTTCACGAGCTTCAATAGCATGGCCATTAACTGTCCAGAATCCGCCGTGGTAGCGTAGAACCACCTGAATTTTGATTTGTTTGGAAATTGCATATTTAAACATTGGATTTCCATTTTGTCTCTACAACCATATACATATTTTAATATATACAAGGGGAGGGGAGAAGAATTAATTAATATTTACATGGGGTGTCTCATAGTAGCTTCCCGCAGCTCCTTGAGAGGCTTTGGTTCTCGTGGGTATACACTAGTCTCCAGTATATACTGCACAAATTAATGCACATTAATTCTAAACTTGATAAACTTTATTTATCAAAATGGTATTGGATCGATGGAGCAGTACGTACCTTTTGTAACTCAATACTCCCCAATACTGTTAGCATTTCTAGTTCCTTCATATTGGCGTTCTCCATTACCCTCCACTGCAGCTCTCAAATTAAGCTCCTACAGCGGACGGATCGATATATATATATAAACTAACAGTCTAAAATATTATCCTAACAGTTTGTGTATTAGTTGGTCAAATTATGACTTAGCCTGTTTATATATTTGTATCACACAATTCGCAAGATTCATTAATATATTTGTATTTTATAAATATTTACTTTAAGAAGTATCGGTAACCCGTAGTCACCGGAGTCAATAATCAATAATATTATTAAACAAGATTCAAAGTAGTACAGACGTGATGTAACCCCGTCACATGGCATCGTCGATTAAGAAAAAAAAAAAATGTAAGTAACAAAAATGTTAGTGATTTCAATTTTTTTTTTTTTGGTTTTTTCATTTGCGTGTTATGATCACATCTGATATGTCACATCTGATATGTCACGATATTATAAAAAGCACTATATAAAAATCTCTACAGGGGTAGAAAATTTAATAAATCTATATAATAAGAAGAATGAAAAGATTTAATAAGTATATAATCAGGTTTTCTGACGTGTTGAAGTATGACTATCTTAATTTCATTTGAAGCTTTACAAGAAAAGTGTTGTTAACATAAGCCACTCCCAATCATATTAGAATCAAATATATATTTTTTATTTTATTAGGCATATATATATATATATACTTATATCTCTTGGTTTATTATGTTTTACATGTGTAAAGCTTAACAATACAAATATACTTAAAAAATATTATTTTTTTTATAAGTTTGCCCAGGGACGGAGGTAGGAAGGGACAAGGAGGGGCAATTGCCCCTTCTGGATTTAGAAATTTTTTTAAAAGGACGTATTATCTATTTTACCCCTTATATTGTCTAAAATTATAAATTTGTATTATAATTTTTTATTGGTTTCTTCTCTCTTAAGTATTACCCGTCCACTTTATCAAATCCTAAAAAACACTTTACTTTTTAATTCGTGGTTTTGTGGTCCCGCAACTACTCCGTTTCTTCTTCTTCACTTCATTGGCGGCAATTCACCAATTAATGCCCATTCATCTTGTGGTGGTCCATCTATTTATTGAAAGTTAGGGTATAGTAAGGTAAAATTCTTCTTCTCTTGTCTTTTAATTATTATTTTATACTTTTTCAGTTTTCTTATTTGTTTTTACTCTTCAAGTAATGTGCTACAATTTCTTTTTCCTTAAATTCGCATGGATAGCTGCTGGCCATGAATCATGATTGTAGGACTTTATTTTTATATTACAATTTTTATATAAATATTTTAATTCTATATAATATATTAAAAAATTATATAGTTAAACTGTATTACGATCAAATAGAAACCAAAAACCTCTAATTTAAACAAATGTTAATTAAATTTAATTATTGTGAGATTGTGGATATTTATAATAATAAAACAATTAAACAAAACAAAAAAGAAATCTCTCTTTGAAAATTTATATAGACCAGTTGCTACCGCCAGTGTTGAGAGGGCCTTTTCAGTAATGAATTTTGTCAAGAACCGTCTTCGAAATCGAATGAGGGATCAATGGCTGAATGATAACTTAATTGTATATATAGAGAAGGATGTATTTGATGCTATTGATAATGAAGTTATCATTCAACACTTTCAAAATATGAAATCACATCGAGGACAATTGTAAAATTAAAAAATGTATGAATGGATATCACTATTTTTCTTTATTATTTTATTGTCATTTTAAATTTTATTGTTGCTTGGATTTGCCCCCCTTTGTAAAAATCCTGGCTCCATCTATGAGTTTGCCACATTGGCTTGTCTACCGTAATGAAAAAGCTTGCAAAGTATTTATTAACCCAACTAAAAAAAAAATGTGAATGGGGTAGATGCATGTAACTTAGGTTCATTTATATATTGAAATGATTTGGATTAAATTAATCAAGAGGGTTGGTGATGTTTTATCCAATATTATTTCTCATGACGTTGTTTTACTAATTCCACAATCCACGCCCGAAGAAGACAGTTGATAGATAAATAGAAGTGTTTAAAACTTGCAAGCTTCTATATATCTATTAATTATCGATTTTATGCTAAGCTCGTCAAAATAATGGTGCTTGATAATGGATGCGAAATGCATATTAATAGTCAAAGTATGCAAAAGAAAATTATTTCTCATTTCAGTCGAAGTTTTTTCAAAAATTTAAATTTTATTTCGTGCCACGTTACGTGAAGTTAAAGAGAAGACCTTCCGTTGCGTGTGAAATGTGAATATTTTGGAGATGGTTCACTAATTAATGAATTGATTGAGGTGAGATGTGGCACTTTCAGCCATTGTCCCATACGCTACCCTACTATAAATTAAGCATACAAAACTTGCTCCCTCACAAAATGTTAATGTTACTATGATCTGATGTCTACCAAATTTTAATATTTTAATCTATAATATGAATATTTTAACACTAATTCTTATATTAATCTTCCAACATCACTATTAAGATTTTTCTGTAAAAAAAATTGTCCAACTATGAAAAAGACAAATCCCGTAACATTATTGGATAGAATAGTCTACAGAACATTATTCGATAGAATAATAATCTAGAGTATTGGTATGCAAACGGGAAATGTAAGATGTAGTGTAATTTATAATGTATTAAGGTGGAAGTTTTCGTAGTTTTTTCAAAATTATTTTTGAGATGGATTGCAAATCAAATAAATGCTACTAATCTTTCTGTATATATAAATGATAGACTTATCTCGTGGAGAAACAATATATGAGAACTTGGGAATCACCATCTGAAGGCTTTTTTTTTTTTTTAAAGATAAAGCCCTTTGACTTGATTATTTTTTTTCGAGTGGTGTTTTATATTTACGAGCTGCATTCCAAATTGATAGGGCATTATTGATTTTCAACTTGCATTTGTAGCCTCCACAATTTTCTTTTGGCCCTGAGACTGTTGTCATAGATCACTATCCCGCCAACCTTTACGCCGTTTTATCATCATTTCATGATAGTCCAAATAGAAGACTAATTATTGTTATTACTCAAAAAATGCAGAATTCTAATAGCACGCCCGTTGAATCATTGCAAATAACTGGCACAACCCAGCACCCTTATCAATGAATACCATTCATGAATACGTGAAAATTTGCCAGTGAACAGGATGCCTGTCATCAATGCTGCATATTTTATCAAACAAGTCCAATATGATCAATTACTATACTACCATAGCCTCTAGACAGGACCTACTACTGCATCGTCCCCTCAAGCCTCTTGACCATACTGCAACATAGCACTATATCCTACATTACACTTCGTCCAAGACACTCTGCGCTTACCATTTTATAAGACATCGAACTGCGGCACCGCACATCAATTCAACGCTATTTAGCATCTTCCAGTTTCTTTTTGGCATCATAACAATAGTGAAAGGCTTATCCTGGACCTGTAAGCCACATAGAAGGTGGAAGATTAAGGAAAGCATTCATGTATGTAATCTCCAATGTCTTCAAACAAGCACGTTTATTCCATTTTAGCAATTGTCTAGATGGTTAACCGAGCCGGCCCATACCCAATCATAGATGTATATACGTTTAATTTCTAAAACTCATTATAGTTACCTTAAAAATAAAATTTAAAAAAAAAAAGAAATTCCTGATAAAAAAGATGCTTATGATATAATAATTAATCCATTTATACAAACAAATTAAATATTCAAATAGATTAACATATATATATGTAGATCAGATGCAACTATAGAGAATTAAAAGAGAAATAGAGTAAGCTAAAAATTAATTCTGAAATATTTATATGATGTAAAACAGAGGATCCGGAAAATCAATCATTAAGTTTCATTTATATTAAGCATTTATTTGGATGTAATTAGAAAAGAAAAGAGAAAATTTAGAAGAGAGGGCAGAGGGCTACCGTGGGATAGGGGGAGAGAAAGCAAGAGAATATTTTGATCTTTTCTAAAGAATTTGAAGATTTTAAGGTAATTTCTTCATCTCTTAGCTTAATTAGACTATACAATTTCAATTCTATCTCTAGATATATATTAGGAAGATCTTGTTTGATATTTGGAGATATTATAGAGAGAGAAATTAGAGAGAGAAATGAGATTTTCATGCTTATTTAGGCTTCAATTTCTTGTATTTTGAAGAAATTAAAGTTTTGATGAATAATTATGGAAAACTAAGGCTCTATGAACAGTATAGATTCTGAAAATTGTTGCAATCTGTTAGCTTTGAATCTGATTCTGAAATTTATATATGTTAAAATAGACATCCTAAGGATTTGTTCAAAGTTGGATTCACTGAAAAATGTTGAGTATACAATTTTATATGAATTTTCGAAGTTTACTGTTCACTACTGGAAATTCAGTTTTTCTGCAGAAAACCAGTTTTGGGTAAATTATTTGAGGTATCTAGAGGTCTTCAAAAATTATGAAATTTGGATATGAGTTTGTATGTATGTCTAGTTTAAATCTGGAGAGTTTTGTGATTTTACAAATTTAGTATGAATTATCATGTATTTTGGAATGGGGAGAGGTCAGTTTTGGAAGGGAATTTACAGAATTTCTGTATCTGGAAAAAATGAAGGATTTGAGGTTTCTAATGAATATAGAATGCTATGAAATTTTATATGATATTAGATGTGTATGTGTAGTAAAACCTTATAAAATATTAGACCATTTGGATGTGTCATTTAATTACTAAAAATCAGAGAACAAGAATTGCTCTGTTTAAGAAGTTTGAAAATAGAGTTAATTAGGAGAATTGGTGTGTTATTAATGAGATTGCGGTTTTATGTTATTAAAGAATCTTGTTTGGCTTTTTCCCTTAGGTGAGACTGCAGTTCCTAATCCATACCTAAATCTGATCGAGGAAGGGGTTGCCACATAAGTTGATCCACGAGATAGTGAGTGGGAAAAATACTTTTTTTCCAACAATTGAACTATAAATTATAAATTTCTATTTTTTTTATATAATTGTTAGCGAAACCTTGTTATGTTAGTAAATAGATATTCCTTTATTCTTGTATGAAGCATATTTCATGGTTTATCAAATTTTGTCTATGTAATTATTAGAAAGAATTGTTTAATGTTTTAGAGATTTAAAAGTAAAGAATTGAATTTTTATGTTTTACTAAGCTAGTACCTAATTCATTCCGATAGTGAAATTATAGAGGTCTTTGGGACCCATTCAGGCACACATAAAGGCTTTGGGCCGTGTGATCTGTATGTTTAGCCCTTTGGGGACAGCTCTGCGCATGCGTAGGATCAGTATAGTGATATCTTGGCCTGAGCGATCCTAGCCCTGCCAGGTCATAATCAGTCAGATTAGTTTGGGTACTTGATTAGTGAAACTGTAATGATTTAGAAATTTAAAATGCGAAAGGAGTTTTACGAGATTTAGAACCTTAATACAGTTATCATATTGAATTTTGAATGCAAGTGGAAATGCCTTAGAATATTTTTATATCATAATTTTGATTTTGTGAAAGGCATATGGATTATTTAAAGATTAGCTTCCTCGTTTTTGTATCTTTTCTAAGTAGTTTTCTAATCAATGTTAGTAAAGCAGAATTTTGAGTTAATTACTTGTTATGAAATATTATTTTATCGTATGCAAAATTTTTATCTATTTTACTGACTCTATCCCACTCACTGAGGTTATACTCACCCTATTTTTTTTTAAAACCCATTTTCCCTAGGAGATTGCAGTGTTCAGTCGGAACGCCAATAGCTACCTGAGGTTGGCCACTTGATGATGCTTTGGAAGCTTTCTTTTTGATATCTGGTTTCACTTTTGCAGATGATTTTGTTACATGTGTATTTTTTTGATATTGTATATACATCAAGGATTTTGTTTTAGTTTCCTTTAAAAACTTTTGCCTAATCTTCATGCATGAGTTTTTGAGGAAACTTATATTGAAATCCTAGTTGTAAACTTTTTGAATTGTAATTAATTATATTTGAGGCCGGAGGCTATATTTTCTCTTAAAGACTGTTTTGGAAATGCAATTGTTTTAATAAAGGACTTAAAGTCCCAAAAAGGAAGTTAGTAGTTTTATAAATATTTTGGAAGTGTTGAAAGTTATGTGCTTAGCAGGAGGATTAGTCTAAAATACAGGGGAGACTCTGCCAAATTTTCTTAAAGTAGCATATTTTTAAAAAGTTAAATTTTCTTAACACAGTTTTAGGCACGATTCACTCGTGTAGCTAGGGGCGGGTCGTGTCATTAAGATTATTTTGATGAAATTTTCAAGTTAAAGCCAGCTTGCATACTGATGGGGTACATTAATTATCAATTGCATATAGTGGGAATAGAATAGGTTAGGTAATTAATTGGATCAGTAAAGGCGTCTGCAAATTGTCATGCCATCGCCCAAGGGAACAACAGAAATTTGAACGCGAGGGTCAGCTGCAAGTGATTTGTTGAACTCAATTACATGGCGATGCCATTTTTGTCTACCCACAGAAGCATCTGGTTGTATAGGGCCAGCAACTGTGCCACCCCAGAGAGTGTTATCATAGATCACCATCCCACCAACCTTCACCAGTTTCATCAGCCTTTCGTGATAATTCCAGTAGTTATCCTTGTCCGCATCAACAAAAGCAAAGTCGAAGCTCCCTTCATTTCCTTCCTCCACCTGCATGCATTAATGAATTAGAAATATAAATATAAATATTCATGACCACAAGTACAACCCATCACTCTAATCATATATAATTATACTATCATGTGCATTATCATCCAATGCTTACGTCTGTCAATAGTTTATCAAGAACTGGCAAAGCTTGGGATCCAACAAACTCAATTTTGTGTTCAACACCAGCGTTGCGGATGATCGGCAAACCTATCTCATATGTATCCCGGTTGATATCGATGGCTGTGATCTGCAAATTAAAAGTGTTGCATGGCATGGATCATATTTGGCGTTGCTATAATATTAATTAGAGTTCTTAATGGCAAAGATTTGGACAAACCTTGCCATCATCTGGAATAGTTAGAGCAGTGAGGAGAAGAGAGTAACCAGTATAAACTCCAATTTCGATAGTCTTTTTAGCTTTCACGAGCTTCAATAGCATGGCCATTAACTGTCCAGAATCCGCCGTGGTAGCGTGGAAGCACCTGAATTTTGATTTGTTTGGAAATTGCATATTTAAACATTGGACTTCCATTTTGTCTCTACAACCATGTACATATTTTAATATAAACAAGGGGAGGGGAGAAGAATTAATTAATATTTACATGGGGTGTCTCATAGTAGCTTCCCGCAGCTCCTTGAGAGGCTTTGGTTCTCGTGGGTATACACTCGTCTCCAGTATATACTGCACAAATTAATGCACATTAATTCTAAACTTGATAAACTTTATTTATCAAAATGGTATTGGATCGATGGAGCAGTACGTACCTTTTGTAACTCAATACTCCCCAATACTGTTGGCGTTTCTAGTTCCTTCATGTTGGCGTTCTCCATTACCCTCCACTGCACCTCTCAAATTAAGCTCCTACAGCGGACAGATCAATATATATATATATGACCCAATGACTTTACATATAGCTCCAGTGGAGCAAGTTCTACATAATGTTATCATATGCCATCTAAATCTAACTAACAGTCTGCGATCTAAATCTAACTAACAGTCTAAAATATAATCCTAACAGTTTGTGTATTAGTTGGTCAAATTATGACTTGGCCTTTTTATATATTTGTATCACACAATTCGCCAGATTCATTAATATATTTGTATTTCATAAATATTTACTTTAAGAAGTATCGGTGGTCAATAATCAATAATATTATTAAACAAGATTCAAAGTAGTACAGACGTGATGTAATACCGTCACATGGCATCGTCAATTAAGAAAAGAAGTGTTAGTGATTTCATTTTCTATTTTGATTTTTTCATTTCCGCGTTATGATCACATCTGATATGTTACGGTATTATAAAAAGCATTATGTGGAAATCTCTACTGGGGTAGAAAATTTAATAAATCTATAGTAAGAAGAATGAAAAGATTTAATGAGTACATAATCAGGTTTTCTGACTTGTCAAAGTATGACTGTCGTAATTTCATTTGCAGCTTTCCAAGAAAAGTGGTGTTAACTCAAGCCACTCCCAATCATATTAGAATCAAATATATATATTTTATTTTTTTAGGCATATATATATATATACAGACACTTATATCTCTTGGTTTATGATGTTTTATATGTGCTACAGCTTAACAATACAATTATACTTAAAAAATATTATTTTTTTTATAAGTTTGCCGACACATTGGCTTGTCTACCAGTAATGAAAAAGCTTGCAAAGTATTTATTAACCCAACAAAAAAAAAAATGTGAATGGGGTAGATGCATGTAACTTAGGTTCATTTATGTATTGAAATGATTTGGATTAAATTAATCAAGAGGGTTGATGATGTTTTATCCAAAATTATTTCTCATGAAGTTGTTTTACTTATTCCAGAATCCACGCCCGAAGAAGACAGTTGATAGATAAATATAAGTGTTTAAAACTTGCAAGCTTCTATATATCTATTAATTATCGATTTTATGCTAAGCTCGACAAAATAATGGTGCTTGATAATGGATGTGAAATGCATATTAATAGTCAAAGTATGCAAAAGAAAATTATTTCTCATTTCAGTTGAAGTTTTTTCAAAAATTTAAATTTTATTTCGTGCCTCGTTAGGTGAAGTTGAAGAGGAGACCTTCCGTTGCGTGTGAAATGTGAATATTTTGGAGATGGTTCACTAATTAATGAATTGATTGAGGTGAGATGTGGCACTTTCAGCCATTGTCCCATATGCTACCCTACTATAAATTAAGCATACAAAACTTGCTCCCTCACAAAATGTTAATGTTACTATGATCTGATCTCTACCAAATTTTAATATTTTAATCTATAATATGAATATTTTAACACTAATTCTTATATTAATCTTCCAACATCACTATTAAGATTTTTCTGTAAAAAAAATTGTCCAACTATGAAAAAGACAAATCCCGTAACATTATTGGATAGAATAGTCTACAGAACATTATTCGATAGAATAATAATCTAGAGTATTGGTATGCAAACGGGAGATGTAAGATGTAGTGTAATTTATAATGTATTAAGGTGGAAGTTTTCGTAGTTTTTTCAAAATTATTTTTGAGATGGATTGCAAATCAAATAAATGCTACTAATCTTTCTGTATATATAAATGATAGACTTATCTCGTGGAGAAACAATATATGAGAACTTGGGAATCACCATCTGAAGGCTTTTTTTTTTTTTTTAAAGATAAAGCCCTTTGACTTGATTATTTTTTTTCGAGTGGTGTTTTATATTTACGAGCTGCATTCCAAATTGATAGGGCATTATTGATTTTCAACTTGCATTTGTAGCCTCCACAATTTTCTTTTGGCCCTGAGACTGTTGTCATAGATCACTATCCCGCCAACCTTTACGCCGTTTTATCAGCATTTCATGATAGTCCAAATAGAAGACTAATTATTGTTATTACTCAAAAAATGCAGAATTCTAATAGCACGCCCGTTGAACCATTGCAAATTAATGGCACAACCCAGCACCCTTACCAATGAATACCATTCATGAATACGTGAAAATTTACCAGCGAACAGGATGCCTGTCATCAATGCTGCATATTTTATCAAACAAGTCCAATATGATCAATTACTATACTACCATAGCCTCCAGACAGGACCTACTCCTGCATCGTCTCTAAAAGACCCCTCAAGCCTCTTGACCATACTGCAACATAGCACTATATCCTACATTACACTTCGTCCAAGACACTCTGCGCTTACCATTTTATAAGACATCGAACTGCGGCACCGCACATCAATTCATATTCAACGCTATTTAGCATCTTCCAGTTTCTTTTTGGCATCATAACAACAGTAAACAGGCTTATCCTGGACCTGTAAGCCACATAGAAGCTGGAAGATTAAGGAAAGCATTCATGTATGTAATCTCCAATGTCTTCAAACAAGCAAGTTTATTCCATTTTAGCAATTGCATAAGTAGTAACAAATATTACCCCATTGTCTAAGTGGATGAAAAGGGTATACAAGAGTATGTCTAACGTCGTGACTCAACTAGAACAGACAAACACATTTTTTAACCAATCAAACCTCGTCCACCTCTTCTGTCAAAATCAAATTGTAATCATGCTCATGGTATAGAATGAAAAAAACCTAAACAATGGAAATCTTACGAAAACTACCTATAACTGTATAGAAATTAACTATATTTACTGGCGATTTTGTCGGAGAGACTGTAAGTGTGCTGTTAATGTTTCATAATCAGGAAGCTTTGGGTGAACATGACTAGCTTGTTTCTCATTAGATGGGCTCTCCACGCTTGAACTTAAAGCCTTAAAACTTTCACTTCCACCTGATATTACTTTCTTTGGAGGAGAGTAGGATGGCTGTTCCTTTGCTAATGACTTCAAGCTCTCCTCCGAAGACAATCTCTTCGACTCTGGAATTGACTTATAAGTGGCTTGCTCTGCTGGTCTAGGCTGCTCAAAACTTCCTAAGCGACCTGAGCTCTTGTTCTGAGACAGGACTTGTTGTCTAGTTTCAGTACCAAACCAAGACGTTGAAGGGGGGTTCCTTTCTTCCCCATGGTCTGGATTTACCGATGCCTCTGACATAACTGAGGTCTTCTTAGAGTTTGAAGGAGAGGCCTTTGTCCTTCTAGATAATGCAGTATTTATGTAAGGTTTGCTTGTAAAAGCCCGATTAGAAGTATAACCCTCAGAATCAGTAGAAGTTGAATCCAAATATCCAACCTGGTTTCTAGAGCTCGACCGTTTATTTTCTTCAATTCCAGCTTTCTTGCTGTATGGCTCTTGACTGCTTGTAGAACTATGCCCTGGGATTTCATCATCTGAATCATCATCACAAGAACCAAAATGGGCTGCAGTGCTTGGTTTTTTATCTGCTTCTGCACTCACTTCCCTACTGTATGGATCTTGATTGGTAGCTCCAGGACTAACTGAAACCTTGAAAGTTGCAGAACGCCATTCCTCAATCTTGTTGGAAGCATCCTCAGTTGTTTGTTTAGTTGTTGAAGAATATCCTGACGAGCTCTTTGTATATGGTGGACGTCTATAACCCTTATTCCGTAGTCCACCTGTCAAATTTTCAAAGTTCAACTCTGCACGGCCTTCCAGACTAGAACCTGTTGAAATTTCAGCATCTTCCATGGGTTCGACTAGCTGTGGAACATTGTCATTAACTTCACGGCCCACTGAAAAACTTGAAGTTTGTTGAGACCGCCAGTGCTTCCTTTCATCCACTGGGTTATTGCATGATACACCACCCATATCATTAAAATCCAATTGGGATGTTCTAAATCTGGGAGATAACTGACTGGTAGTAAGATCACCATAACCAAACTTTCTTGAAGATCTGGGTTTGACTCTAATTCCTTGGTTTCCATCAGAATGTAATTCCACCGAATTTACATCAAAAGGAGATGGCTGTAACGATGACTTGCTAGACCCCACATCTCCCTTGTCTGCAAAAGAAGAATCCATAAACTGACGACTATCATCCTGCATCAACTCAGAGGTTCTGGAGTAAACTGTACTTCTACTTGTTTCTGTATTCCTATCAAGCTTAGACATGTCCAGCTCCACTTCGCTTTCTGAACTTGGACCATCTGAATTATCAAAATTTGCAGGCACTATGTCGTCTGGTTGTGAAAATGTATAACTTGTCATACACTCAGAAAACACGGGATCAGTTTGGTGCTCCATTGAGAAATCGGATTGTGAACTAGATTTTCCTTGTGACTCATTAATATATTCTCCATCAGTCCAAGCATTAGTGCTTGCAAACACATGAGTAGGAGCTTTTCTACTGGGAGATGAGAAATCAAAACTATATTCATCTCCCCTCTGCCTACCTTCTATATCAAGTCTTGATTCATCCTCATCTAAACCATAATCATCAAATACAACAGCAGCATTTTCATACGAACTTGTTTCATTAGAGTTTCTTCGAAAGGTTCCTTTGTCGTTAACTGCAAAAGGATTCTCATCAGCATCACCCCCAAAACTTGATACAACATTATGGTCATCAATAGAAGTGCTTGAACGAAAATGAGACAATGCACGGCTAGATTGCCTTTTGATCTTTACTTCTTCAAAATCATCGACACTTTTAAAGCTTGCACTGTCTTGTAATTTGTTCGCAGATTCTACCTCAAAATTGCTGGACTGTTTCTTTAAACTAACTTGACCTAAATAGTCACTCCACTCATTTTCAGATGAGTTCCTCCGCAAATATCTACCAGCCATTTGGAGATCATTCACTGACGGGCTACCATCAATGGGAGCTGTACCGGACTTCAAGGAAGCTGAACCACTCAATTTATTGATGCTCTTGAAACTATCTCTGCAAAAGTTTCCAGAAATTCCGGACACGTCATCTAGCCGATTGCTGTCAATATGTTCGTAATTTGTCCTAGAATTTCTTCTATGAAGGGCATCATTTATTGGACCTTTAGTCTCTTCATCTCTTGGTGATTCTGCAGGGTACTTCCGTGTTGTATTCTCACGGCTTGAAAGTTCAGCTGCAGCTCTAGCAGCCATACTTGCTCTTTCTGCAGATTCAGCAGCTGCCTGGGCGGCAGCAGTAGCATCCTTAAATTCCATATTCCAATTTTGCCTGCCAGGGGAGAAAGAATTTCCATTTCTAGAATGCGAATGTCTAAATTCCATCCCTTCATTAACAGATCCTGTTAGATAGAACAGACCATAATCTAGGATTACTCAAAACAAAAACAGGAAAAATTTTAGCCTGGAGCATTAAAAGAGTAACTTGCATACCTGTAGGCCTCGATTCTGGATGAGATGTGCCGGACCACTTAGTTGCACTGGAAACAGCATCTGTCTGGGAGTGATGTGATCTTACATTGTGCTCGCCAAAATTTACAGGCACATCACACCTTTCATTGTTATTAGGTGGAACGTGGACATATGAGGATTGTGGAGCTTGGACATATGAGGGTTGAGGAGCTTGGACATGAGGAGAACCCATGGGCATTTTACTGGCCTTTTCAAAAGTATTCGGCCCATTCTGCTCACAATAAATTCATTGAGAAATGATATTAGCTGAGAAACTACCATTTACGCATTAAAATGCAAATACCAAGTACAGCAAAGCCATTTTAAAATTAAATGATAGATAAACTCTAGAGATTTGCTGGAAATTAATGTCAAGCTGTAAATGAAACACTTTGAACTGCATGTATCTTACCAGCAGGTCCTCAGAAGGCTTTGAATCTTTCTCTCCAAATGATTGAGGATCCCATTTGATGTTATGTTCCTCTGCAATTGCACTCAAAATTTTAATTTTGCTAGGACCATCAGGTGCTTTGGTAGACAATTTCTCAACCAACTACAAAATTAAAAGGATAAAACTAATGAGCGGTAATGAACTGCAGGCTATTGACTGCATTTTACTAGCCTATTTCTTTGAATGGTTAAAACAAATTCTCCTTATTGCAACTATCAATAAGTTGCACCAGGTTGTACAAACTTACCAAGCGACTTACACCACAATCTGGACGCAGTTCAACAGCCCCATTGACAAACTCTTTCCCATATTTTGCGGTAAAATGCTTACGCACATCCATTAGTTCAGGTATGTCAGCACATCTTGGAGATGCAAATATTACACTTGCAATTGCTTCCTTCAAGTCAATGGGGCAGTTTCTTTGGGAAAAAAAAAGAAGGAAGCAGATTAATAAAATGTCCGTTTCTAATAACACATACAATATCAAATGTCCATAAATATGATAAAATTTCCAAGCTAACCAACATGTATGTCTATGGTAATAGTAGGATTGGACAGAATTACATACTTCTGTGACTCGATGATTGGCAAGCGTGCCACAATAAGTTCACAGTAAATCTCGATGAGATCATATGCTGCCATCGTCTTCTCTTCCCTCACCACATGTTCCACCTGAGATGCACAATCGGATCATTTATAAAATAAAACAAATAGTGATAATGATCTTTATATCACCATGAAAAAAATCTTCACAAGAAAAAGAACAAATAAAAGCTAAAGAATAAAATCTAATTCTACTCAGCAGCAATGAAACAGAGATTAGCCTCATAAAAGCAAACAAATACCAAAGCATTCACTTGCTTTAATTTTATATTGCTCGCTTCAAGTCAACAGAAACTAACAGGATTGAGGACTTGCTGCCCTCTATTATTTCCATAATCAATCAAAATATTTTAAAAAAGTAATAAAAAAGAGCCACAAATTGAATCGCAACCAATAAATCAAATTCAACGATGATAGGTGTAAATAAACAATGAAACCAAACGAGTTTACAAGAAACAAAAGTGTACCCGAATTCTAGCAGTCTGGTCCTGGCCAGACTCAAGCAATTGAGCCAATTCCCTCCTCAGCTGCTTCACCTGCGCCTCTCTTTTATTCTTCAATAGCTTTATACGTGATGCCGCAAGCTTTAAAGCTGTTTTGCTGCACAAAGAAATAAAACCTCCGAAATCAATCGATTTTCGCACCAAAAAAAACTCTCAAATTTCATCATAATAACGGAATTACCATTTTGCAGGCTTGAAACTTCGATGGAGCATTGCGCTTCAGAGCCAAAACCAAAGTCCGATCAGTTTATGATTAATTCTTCAACTTCCCTTATTTTCGATTATGATATTGATATGGACTTGTATGATTGAGATAAGAATTTAGGGATCTTAGAGGCGCAGAAAAAAAATTAAATAATTCGATGGGAAAGTCGACGAATCTAATACGAAAATGGGGAATGACTTCTCAACGTGGTGAAACCACAAATTTTGATTTGAAATGTGAAGTTTCAGAAGGAAAGCAATAAAATCATGAGACTGACTGAATTTTCAATCGTAATGACTCTTTTACCCCTCTTCGGTCTCCGTCTTCCCTTATTCGTGTTGCTGTCTTTGTCTTAGGGTCACCCACGTCGACGTTTTGTGGCCTACTACAAAATCCGATCATTTTCCTGCCTTGATTAAAAAAAAAAAGGTTAAATCACGACCGTTTACATATATATGGTCTTCATCCTATAACAAAATCTCATAGTTAGAGAGTCTTATCCAAGGTTAAGGTAAGCTATCATATCCACCGTAATATTTATGTGATTATAAAAAATTAATGTTTGGTACAAATTATTGTTACACTGCCGCGTACTACAACTATTTTGCCCTGTTAGATTTGAAGTTTCAAGTGCAAGTTATCCATGGATCAGAATGTGTTTTTGCCGTCCATGTGAAAGAAGGCATGCCAAGAGCACGTGCACGCCTCACTAGTAACCTCTGATATTAGTGCAATTCACGTGCTTCAGAGTTTAGTGTGCCTACGCGTTAAAGAGTTTGACCCACTTTACACGCTAGAACATGGGCAGTCCACGGCTGAAAATGTTGTTAAATTTCTTAGCATTTAATTTTAATAATACGCTTCTGTCGGATTACGTTTGGAAAATCACCCGCAGGTAAGGGTGATAATTTGTATCAATACGTGTTGATCTATTTAATTATTTATATCAAATATGAAATACGAATATGATACTATTATTAAACGTGTTGTAATCGTGTCATATTTAATTCACATAAAATATTTAATTGTTTAACTTATTTATACATAATATATTATATTCTATATATTTATATCAATTAAAATTATTTTTAGAATATAAACTATTGTTAATATAAAATATTATTAAAATTATAATAATTTATTATTTTATAGATTAATTTATTTTATAATATAAAATTTTTAGTTTTATAATATATATATATATATATATATTTTAAGTACGTAATAATTTATATCATATAATGAGTTTATATATTAATGATAGATAAAATATTAATGATAGATAAAATATATTTAATTATTTGTGTCATTAAACAGGTTAACGTGTTAAACACCAACCTGATCTATTTATTAATAATATATCATATTCGTATCGTATTCATGTCGTTTTACCGTATTACAACCCAAATTATCACCCTTATCCGGAGAAAAGCGATAAATGCAGACGACGATATCATGGAAAGCTAAACCATGTCTTGACAATGTTGTCCCTCACGATTCACGAAACTTCTCCATCAATGTTTCATCCGCGAAATAAAGTGCCAGCAAATCTGATCGTTAGCTGGAAACTTCTTACGTGTCAACTCCATCGATATTAAATTTTCAACTAGCGCAAGCAAGTTGGATCTGGTCCACCCAACTCCCCTCGTGTAAAAAGATTCCGCTAACGGTATAATGTAACGAGAGCGCTTTATTGTGTCTGTTCATCAGAAGCATATTCCAGATATCGCCAATTCGACAGTGTGGATCGGCTGGTAAAGTTTTTGTCTGACCAGGAAATACCCCAACCCAAGTTCAAGTCTCTCCAACATAATTAAAAAATGTGCAGATCTTTATATTTAATCTAATCAAAAATCAAACTTTGACATATTATTGTTGTTGTTATTATTTATTATTATCAATTTTCAATCATCAAGCATGTTCAAATAGGAAAGGGCTGCCGGCTGTCTAATCCCACAAGATAAAATTGTTAGATATCTAAGAAAATACAACAAATAATCCTAAGCAAACGATAAACTCTAAGGCGTTTCAACAAGAGACTAGGTCGGCACCACAACAAACAGTAAGAAAGGCAGTGTCACTAGGAGGTGGCAAAAGCTGAGAAATGGCTTCTAGTGTACCATGAATGCATTATTGATTATGTCACAAAATTAATATCTTTCAAGTCATCCCCAAAACCTATTGCCTTGAGACACCAAAGGGATAAATGTCTACTTAGCTTCCTGCATGAACATCCAAAAGAAAAAGGCTACGTATGCATATGGGTTACCAACGAGTGATATCTGGAAACACATAATTAATAGCCTTATTTATTAGGCCCCTGCTAACCTTCTTCAATAAACTTCAGATCACTAACCTTAAAAATTAACCTTTGGTGATAGTAAAGCAAATGCATGGAATATTCATGGATTAGCAATCACACAAGCACTCATGACCAAGAAAAAATTCACATTCTGATGTTTACTGCAACTTCATTGCAATAAGCAAGAATATTATTCATTTCGAAGCTAGTGAAAGAATACAAAATTAGGGAAGATTCCTGCAGCTATATAAAAATTCTTCAAAAATCCATTTCCATACATGAGAGTTCAGAAGTCAGAGTTCAAGCTTTGAGTTACCAAATTGACTCAATAAAATGGCCATATCCATACCCTGTACCATGGTGGGCACTGCTGTGTCATAGGGACAATCACGAGAAAATCCGACGTTGCCAGATTTCTGTACTTTCTTTATGCACTTCTTAAACTTCTCATGGCATCTAATGTTAGTCATACCTGAGATGACCAAATTACTGGTCAGTGAACTCATAAAAGAAACTATTAAAAACATCAGAAATGTAGTTATTCATTATAAAGTCTTTTTAAATGAAAAATTAGAAGTGCAGAAAATGGTATAAAATAAAATAAAAAGCAAGTACATAATTACTGCCTGGAAGCTTCTTTTTTTTTTTCACAGATTAATACTCTTTTTAGGCACTTAAAGGGAGTCATGAATCTTTTTTTAAAAAAGAAAATGGCTGAAAAATAAAAATAAAAAACACTTAGTGGGACAATAAAGATCGGAGAGCTTTTTAAAAAAATTTATATGTGCTCGTCTAGAAACGCCCTTTGTATTATATATATAACAACCAGACAAAATATACTTGTAAATTCTACCTAACCAAATACTTGCCATCACATGCAAAAGTATTCTTTTCTTTTTCTGAAAATTTTCTACCAACTGAATTTTATACTCAATGTAGAAATATATATACTCAGATAAGAGAGCGAGCATGTTCAAACCCATAGATGTCAGCAAAAAACGACAAGTTTTTAAGGCTGATTTTGAGATGGTAATAACTCAGAGGCTATATAAAACTGTTTGAAAACTTCAACTTCTACTATCCAAGAGAGTTCTTGGCCGATAAAATATTGAGTTTTAGAAAAAAAAAATTAAACATTTTAAAATATTTCAAAATTTCTAAGAATTAAATAAACCAGAGAAATTCTAATCTGAATGCCCAAAGTTTGTTGTCTTGTCTTCCCAAGAGCTATGGTTACAACATATATGAATCACATAACCAACACCCCAAATGCAATTTAATTTGATTTTACAAAAGAACAATAACACGCGAAACAAACTCAATTTAAAACCACGATTCACCAATCCATGTCCTAAAACGATTAAACACCCAAAAACCACGAAATGAAGAGGACTGAGACGAAATAACAAATTTGTATATAAAACTGAAAAAGGTGCCAGACATGAATCACTTATGGTTAAAGCCCATTTAGTTGTACCTTTTTTCTCGACGCACTCATCGTGGATCTTGCAACAAGCATCGAGATCGTCACATGGTTTCTCCCCGGGACAGCCGGTCCATCCTACTCCACAGTACTTCCCGTACCGAATCCCAACAGCTGAGCTCAATTTCCCAGATTACAAAACAAATTTCAACAAGTGCATAAATAATGCAAAAATAAAAAAATAAAAAAACGAAATTAAAAAAAAAGGCTTACAGTTACAATTTTGTGCAACGCAAGTTCTGCTGCATTTGACCTGTCATCCAATAGTACAAGACTGAGATTTTGGATCCGACAAAATGATTTTAACCTTTTCTTCTCCAGGCAACCAATCAGGAAGACTGGGATTTATGACTCACCTGAGAATCATTGTTGGCGCATTCAGAGAAGACGATGAAGAAGACGAAGATGAACGCGAATGTTGCGACGACACGCGTCCGAAAGGGGACGACGGCACCGCGCGCACGCCGCATTCTCCTGTCCCCGAGTTCTCTCCTATTCTATTCTTTATGGTCTACGCGTCCGTATAAACATAATAAACAATGGAACTTGGAAAATACATAGCACCAAAAGGACGAGGATGTGAGTAATTACAAAACTGCCCTTATTAATATCAGCTTGCGTATGGACTGGAGTGGAAAGAGATTTTGTTGCAACTTGTGACCGAGTTGTCGAGTCAGTAAACGGTAACGGCATGTCGTAGACGAAAGAAGATGTCCTACGAGAATCGAACGTGCAGTTTGTGCTTTCTGACTAGTATTGAACTTGTCTTTTTTGTGTAGGTCTTGCCCCATGTCCCAGAGAGACAAGAAAAAGTTATGTCCTATGAGAATTGAATATGTCATTTTTCATTTTTGTTTGCCATTCTATGAAAAGAAATTGACAGAGAAAACTGGAGTTGCCGAGTTGAATTTGGATGCAGATGATGATGGATAAGCATGGTGATAATTTTGAATTACAATGTACTTAAGCTGGAGAATATGATGATTCTAGGCAAAACATAGAGGCAAGCTGTCATGAAATGACAAATACAGACAAGCAGCAGTTCTATAACTTTTATGGACCGCTTCTCGTAGTTCGGAAACCGCCCAAAAGTTTTGAGTTTGGGCCCTGGGCTTTGCAAAGAAAACGAATGATGCTCCGAATGAGGCGTTTGGTACGGAGAATTACTTTTACGGGAATAGAATGGTTTCAAATTACTGAAAAAATAATTATGAGAATCTAATACGTAAAAAATTAATATTATTATATTTGATTATTAATAGAAATTTTATCTTTGATTATTACGGAAATCAAATAACTGTATTTAATTATACACAAAAATATATTAATTTTATTTATAATATGTTAATAAATTTTATAATTAATTTTATAATTTTTTAAAAATATTTATTTTATTTGTATATTATAATATAAAATAAAATAATTTAACATAAAATTATTTTTAATTTTTTTAATGTGTTAATTTTGAAAATTTTTACATTTATTATATATATGTTGTTATCAATGTTATGTTATTAAAAAGGAAAACAAATTTATTTTTTCCTCATTTCTTGCCTTAGAATCGGTTTCAAGCAAACCCATTTTTCCCCTTTATCTTCTTCTCTTCTTCATCGCCAATTTTCTCATCCCTGCCTTGTCACTCCATCGCCGGCAACAGCCAGCCCTCAACATCGCCTCCTCGTCGTTGCCATAACCGACCAACAACAGCCCTTCATCATCGACGTCTTGTCATCGCCACTCACAGCCAGCCCTCGTCGCTGCCATCACCCACGGTAGCAGCAGCCCAACACCATCAATCACAGCCAACACCACCATCACCCACAACCACCACCACCATAAATCGTTGTTGCATAGTCCACAACCACCACTTCTATCGCCACCCACAGCCGCCTTCACGACCCACGACCATCCAATTCTCTCAATTTTTTTTTAATTTATGTTTTATTATTTGATTTTATGGTTTTTAGTTTGTGATTTTGGTTTAATGAGTTGAAATGGGATTTTGGGAGAGAAGGGAAGAAGTTTTTGTTGACGGTTATATCTGATTTCGGAGATGAGATTCATTTGTTGGTGTTGAATTGTTCTCATAGTGATGGGATTAGGATTCCCAATAATGTGAAACTCATGCGATGAATAGGTTTTATATTACCCTATTTCACTGTAATCTGAAACCATGGGAAAGATAGATTCCCAGGTTTAAAAACACAATAAGAAAACCAAACAAAGGGTTGGCTTAAGTTTCCCATTCCCGCGTGGATAACCCCACATTCCAAACGCCCCCTAAGTGATCTCTTCTTTCCGGTTAATTAGCATCAAGTCAAGTCATTTTATTCTACACTTGACATAACTCGCCTGTAAGACAGTAAGAGTCAACTATCATATCAAGGTAACCGGATTAGAGAAATTGGTAACAAACATTCCAGCCAGTCGGTAGATAAAATTTTGTCAAGTAAATTGGAGTGAAAGAGTAAACCCACAATAACTTGAACCTTTATCATCAATCATGGGTAGAGTAGCAGTTTCTGATAAGGACAACAAAACAACAGCAAGGTTTGTCAACCTAAGTCACTTCGGATACAAAAATTATTGAGGCTACCAAAGTTACCCACTGATTTCTCAGCTTCAAAAATTTTGCAAAACAACAAAAATTGCATGTAGAGTGGCTGTGATTCAATCACGCAAATGATATGAGAAGCTTACACATTCTTTCCCCTGAAACACATTTTACCAACTAGGTGTCCTCAGACATAGTAACCAGTGAAAGTAAATCCCCTTCCCACAATTTCACCAGCACAAAACCATGCAAAGCACTCCAGCCCAAATAAAGCAGCAATGCCAGCATCCTCAACTTTCAAATCTTGCCTGTTCTTCCACAAATTCTTCACATAATCAACTTCCTTCCAGAATGCCTCACGACGTCCAGGAATACTGTATAGTTAGACATGTCAGGTAGCGTATATGCATAACCAAAGAGCAGAGTCACACAAACAGCTACAAAATAATCAGTCAGCATTATGCACTTGAAATGATATCATCTAAATTAATGGATGTTGTTCTAAGACAAAAAAGCTAACAATAGTCTCTGCACAAGAAAGAATAAATCTTATTATTTACGATAATATAAAATGGAAGTTTGATGTGTAAATTGAAGCTAAAGACATCATTGTTAATAATTTGTCTTGAGCACAATCAAAGACAATATCAGTTGACAAACACAATCACATACTTCTCATCGTCTCTATGCTTGTGAAATGCATATAAAAGCAACTCGAGTTTGCAACTGCAGTTCAATTGCATGAACAATGGGATGTATCCATCAGAAACTTCACCTGACTGGAATTCATAAGTATAACAGAAATTTAGATCATAACAAAGAACAGTATATGGCAATGCCAGCATCCTCAACTTTCAGATCTTATTCAATCAATCAAATAATTCATTTTTTTATATTTAACATGTGGCTTCTGAATATACAATTGACTTATTAATTATTTATTAATGTACTTGATTACTATTAATGTACTTGAATTACTTAGACAAAATAAGATATCATTCATAACCATTATTCCAAAGTTTTGCGTATACACTTCCACTCAAATACACAAAAAGAAGATTGATGATCATATACAATCTAACGCAAGGGGAAGTAAGAAAATGCCGCTGATCCAGATAACCGAAGATGGCTCAACTTAAGTCATATGATGTTGCTTTCTATAGACACCTAAGGTGACAGCAATTTCTGTACATTTTTTCTTTCAATGAGAAATAGGAAAACAGATATTCACTATTTAAATGAAAGAATGACATTAAAATATAAAACCAAAGACAATCAAAAATCACAACAGAGATAAACCAGTCGGAAAGAGCCTCATAGTTAATTTCTTCAACAGCTTCTAAAACTACTTCATTTCTTTAACAAACATACACAGAAAACACAGTGGTAGGTATTTAATAAATTTACAAATTGTAGTAACATAATCAGATACCATTACATCCTTAAGAAGAAAATAAACCATGCATTGGCAAGGAAAAAAGAATGACATGCACATATGCATATGTTTGTGCAGCAATACAAAGCCACAAGCAAAAAGCTACAAATTAATGCCAATAAGCACTATAAACACCTTGATGTGTAATATGTAAATACTTACTATGAAATTCAAGTTTAAAAGCACACATGATAACCATGAATTAGACATGAAACTCCCAGGCTTGTCCTTTTAAATATTGCCATATTGCCGATCAATCAAGAAAACTCAAATTCACCAAAAATCAAGTATGTTATTTTCCACTAATAGTATGCTTTTAATTCAAATCAGAGAATGTTAATTGCTACATCCTAAGGGGCGTGGTGCCTACATGAGGAACCATTTCAAGGCCATTGAAACTCCAGCCAGGTACTACTTAAAGAAAAAACAAATGCAGAAAAAAAAAAGGTAAAAAGAGAATAACCTAGCAAGCCGAGTGTAAAACAATTGTTTAGCCAACAAGTTACACTTCTCCACAGTAGGTGGCTCCTGAATATATTGCTTGTTCTGCTCCAACAACTGCTTGTAATAGGCAGTTCCATGCTGTGCCAGAAACTTCGACGCTTGGCATGCCTTGGATTGCAATTGTTGCAACTTCGACGCCATCAATTCCCCAACTTAACCCTAGAACCACACAAACAATCAAACACATTGATATAAAACCCACATTTTTTTAATCTTACAATCCTCAATTCCACAAGTCGAAAGATACAGTTAGGTTTCCAGATTGGATACATTCATCAAACAAATTTAACGCAAAAACAAGTGCTACCTTACAACAGATTAAGCAAGTTAATCAGTACATGAAACGACAACATTTTTCAACTCATTTGTACAAGTTATATTATCATCTACTACAAAACAAACCGGAGTTCGAAATCAATCGAAAACCCAAACAAATACAACCTCAATATTTATAACTCAGAGATCAAGAGTCAAGGAACAGCAACAAGAATAGATCTGAGAATAACAAGACGAGACAATAGATCGTAGAATCATAATTGGTTATGATGGAATTTAAGAAATTGTGAATCTGAGCAGATAAATTGGATTTACCTTTGAGTTTCGAAGATGAAATGTCCGACGAATAGACGATGTAATTGTGCAGATATTTGCTTCTCTCGCCGCTTAGCTTTCTGAATAGCGAGAGGGATGGTGAGATAAGAGGACGAGCTTATTGGGGTCAGTGGTTTTAGCGTTTGGGTTTGCGGGTGGGTTTTATTTGAAGCCCTTCGTTAAATTTTGATTTTGACCATAGCGAAATTGTAATTCAAAAAAGTATAAGGGGTGATATTAAATCTCCCTTACCTAAAAGACGATGCATTTTCTTTGCAAAATTGCCAAAACATCGAAAAAAATTTTATTTCCTAGTAAAAAATTCATTTCAATGGGATGAATCCATCGAGTCAAGGTCAACATATGTAGCAGCGAGGATGGTGCATCTCCTTTTCCTATCTGTTTATCGTTCTGGCTCTCGGAAGTACAATGAAATAATTAATTTAATGCGTAGAACTTAATATTGCAAACGGAGCAGAATTTGGTCTGTAGACGGTTTTGCAAAATGCACCCTACAAATATTTTAGGAAGGGCATGTAGTGACATAGGACTCCCATTAGTTGTCAATTAAATCCCCAACTTTCAATTTTTCACGTTATTAGCCCTTATATTGGTAGGAATACATTTTTTTTGTTAGAGGTATGCATGATACCCGCCCGAACCCGACGTACCCGCCATGGTATGGTAACGTACCCGCCATGGTATGGTAGAGGTAGGGTAGGGTATAAAAAAAATATATGGTATGATATGGTAAATATTTTAAAAACTTTCCATGGTATGGTATGGTGGTGGGTATTTTTACAAAAACCAAAAAATACCGTACCGTACCATACCATACTTTAAAAAAAAAAATTTATGTCACGTGTCAATTTATAATTGGTTATGTATAATTTATATGTGTGAGTATCATATACACTAATAGAGTATATAATAAAAAGAGTAACCCTAAATCTCTAACTCTCTATCATTTTTCTATCATTTTGCTTGAATTTTGAAGTAGTAAATAATATAATTACTTGAGTATTCGTGTTGTTATAGAATATGTAATTACATGATATTTTTATATTGTTATAGATATGATGTTACTTAATTATTTGTGTTATTATAGAATATATAGTTACTTCATTATTTATATTGTTAAGGATATGTAATTGCTTGATTTTTTTTATTTAGTACAAATTTTATGAATCATAATATTAAACAATGTCAAAATAAGAACTCAAAGTGTCAAAATTTTGAAAAAAAAAACCTATAAACAAACTTTAAAATAATTAAAAATACATGATAAAATATTATCTAAATTTTGATCAATTTGGTCAACTACCCAAAAATATCATACCATACCCGCATTTACCCTACCATGGGGGGATGTGGTATAGTATTGTATTAAAAAATGGTATGATATGGTATAAAAACCTAAAATTCAACCTATGTATAGTATGGAAATGGTATAGCGATACCACACCATACCACACCATATACACACCCCTACTTTTTACTCTTAATTTCTTCTGCTAACCCGAAACATAAGAGCAATTATTTGCCCAAGGCATTGGCGTTATTGATTAGATTTTCCTTCACTACAAGAAAAAAGTTAATATTTGACTGTTTTTAGCCGTCAAATATGATAATATTTGACGGTTATTGCGTGTCATATATGTCACCGTCAAATATGATAATAGTTGACCGTTGGTCAAACAGTCAAATATTAACTATAACATATTTGACTCTTACGAAATAGTCAAGTTTTATACCTTTGAAATTCAAATTTTTAGCATTATTTGACGGTTTATGGAATAAATATTTGACATAAACCGTCAAATATGCCATAAGTAACGGTCAAAATTTTTAAATTATTGTTAATAATATTTGACAGTAACCGTCAAATATTCTGAACGTAACGGTCAAAATTTTTACATATTTGATTGTTTTTAACCGTCAAGTATGTCAGCATAGAGTAATATTTGACTCTTTTTCGACAAACAAATATTGTTGTAAATAAAATTCTTAATACTTGACCGTTTGGATACTGTCAAGTATGACAAAATTTTTACATATTTGATTGTTTTTAACTGTCAAGTATGTTAGCATAGTAATATTTGACTCTTTTCCGACAGACAAATATTGTTTGTAAATAAAATTCTTAATACTTGACCGTTTGGATACTGTCAAGTATGACAAAATTTTTTTGCTTATATTTGACTCTTTTTTGGCAGACAAATATTTGTGATCATATTTGATAGTCAAATATTTGACTGTTTGTCCGTTTTTGGTGCAAAACTCATATTTGACTGTTTGTTAATGTCAAATATTACAGAATTTTTAACTCATATTTGACTGTTTATTAAATGATACTGTCAAATATCACATATTCGTTTAGCCCATATTTGACGGTTTGTTATTGTCAAGTTTTTTGGGAATGGTATTGAATATTACATATTCGTTTGGCCCATATTTGAACCGTCAAGTATGAATATATATATATATATATATATTATAAATATTTTTAAATATTTTTCAAAAAAATTATTTATATTATATATTCTTTCTTGAAAACATAATACAAATAGAATTGGTTGAATGGTTAAAACACTATTATTGAACTCGATTCTATTAAAGAGGAAAAGGGTTTAAATCGCACTTGATGCATTTTAGTTAATAACTAAACGAACCTTGACACATATCATAACTTGTTGATAATTTAGTGGAAGTGAAGCTAAGTAAACAAATGGAAATAAGCAAGTGATTAAGGCATACGTACAATTGAGCACACATCATAACCAGTTGACAACAATTTAGTATGAGTGAAGCTAAGTAAACAAATGGAAATAAAAAAGTGATTAAGGAATTCAAAACAGTATAAAAGCTGGGACTTCATGACATGTAGTTCTGTTACCTATTTGTATATTCATCAATTTTGCTAAGAGGAAAATATAGAAGACAAAAATGGTCCTATATAACCCAAGCCGATATCTCGGACAATTCAAAACAGTATGAAATGTGAATGCTCATGGAAACAAAAAACACAACCCATGAGGAAGCCCAACAACTTACTTCCACAAAAATTTAGAGTCCTTTCTATTCTTAGTGGAGCTCACTATGATGGTTGGAATTTCACTTTTGGGAACAACAATAATCAATTCATGCTCCCTTGGTCTCGGCTTTGACTGCAAGTCACCCAAAAAGGTCAAAAAAAAAAAAAACAAAAGCATGCTGAAACAAAGTTGTTTTGCCTTCGATATAAAATAAACAATGAAGCAAAGCAGCCAAAAAAATCACTAAGGATTACTTCATCTTAAGATTAAATGCAAAGTAATCATGAACTGATATAAGATTAAATGCGCAGTGATATAAGATATGCAATATTAAGGAATCAAATGCAAACTATCCAAGAACGTACTTAAAAAGCAATTGGTACAAATAAAGCTGTCAACAGTGTTCAAATCATGTTACCGATATTTGTTACATTGTCATAACATGTTACTGTTGAAGGACTAACTTGAGCAAATAACAGAGCCTTGACACAAGTCTAGCCATGAAAGGGATAATACCTCTAACTTGAGCTGGTCAACTACAGAGCCTTGATACAAGTAATTTACCCAATTTGATGGTTGGGCAATGACATTATTTAGAGATCCCGGCATAACTGATAATTTAAAAAACACACAAGTACTACTGTGGCATTAGTGCAGAAAAGTATAAAATATATATAAAGAGACAGGACAGCGATCGAGTTCTATTATCTATGCCTCCGCACACAGATTCATTAAGTTGGCAAGTGTACCTTGGCATGGAATTGAAACCAACATTGATTCATCTAGTGCAGATATCACTAGGGTGGCCTTGTAATGTGGCCTGATCATGTCTAACTTGTTGCTTGCAATCAGAACATCCTATAAGAAGAGGAAAACCCAGCTAGCAATTAATGCAAATAAAAGGCATTAACAATGTTATAACTAGAGTATGCTATAGATCCCAAGTATTATTCCAAATTTTTTATCCAAAGATGTGTCATCCTCTGTACCACTAACACATAACTTGTCACATCATTTACATGTCAATTCCACATAGGAAGACAAAATCACTTGGAATGGTAATTTTAGGACAATGCTTTGTTGTATATATAGCATTATTCTTAGAACATTATGGTCCAACTTCTTTAGAATGGCATGAAGAAGGGTGAAGAAATTCATGTCTATATCATACCTCAATTGTAAGGATCGATTTATTAGTTGAAAGGCTTGCCTTCAATTTGTCTTCATGGAAGAGCAAAATATTGCTCGTCTTAAGTTTGATCGTCAGACTTGGAATTGATGCAAATGAAGTCCGATTACCATAAATGTCATGGCATGCAATAGACAAAGCTTACTTAATACTGTACTTTGAACTCTGTTTAGTGCTAAAAAGACTCAATGTTGTCCATACATACGCACTAATGTCAAAGGTCCAAAATACACCAAATATTTAACAGTTAAATAGATAAAGGAAATACAATGTAACAACGACAAAAGAAAAATAAAATAAAATAAAATGGCATACCTTTCCAGAATCAATGACACTAATAGGTAAAGATAAGGAGCTACGGATATCTAAACTTGCAATCCCATCATTCATTGCAAGGACACAGCCATTCTCATCCGAGAGACCTATTGGCCTTCCAAAGATTAAGTTCAACAAGACATCATATGAGAATCAATACAAGAACCAAATTCTTTTGATTCTAGAATGGAATCTTTTGATTCTTCTATTACGAAAGAGTCCTAAAGATCATCTCGAAACCTGAAAATTGGTTTCCAAATGTTAAATACAAAAACTGAAAGCATGGAAGGTTATATATGAAATTGAAACCAAGAAAAAATCACATACATCAACAATCATTACTAATCTCAATATGATATACCTGATTGTAATATGTAGGCATCCATGTTAACAGAATAAAAGTTCCCTAATTTGTGGCAGAAGTGAGAGATTATGAGAGCCCATACAGGAGCTTTTGATAATATTGACCTCCAAGGAATTACTGAAATAGGCTCCTTTGACACACTGCCACCCAATATAAGTTTTTTTTTTTTCGTCTCTAAGATCTGGGTCTTCTTCAGGGAGCTGTATGCCTGGGGAGAAACCATAAATAAGACAAAAAGTCATTTCAGAATTTCTTTGATGGGATGACTGAAAATATTGATTTACATCCACATATTCACCTTTCCCATTAAACATATCCAACATCATATTTCTGCCTACTTCCATGAAATGTCAGGCTCTAAGCGAAGCCAAAAAGATTACCAGCTTCTTTTTTATTTTTATTTTGGTTTTTTAATTCTAAGGGCAGCAGAAATTTCCAGACTAATATGCTCCCCTTTTCCCTCCCTTTCTCATCAGCCAAATAGAAAAATGGAAACAAAAATCAGCAACAAATCACAACAATAATACAAAAAAATTTACTGAATCTGAATAAGCAAGGCAAAAAAAAAAGACTTTTCTCTTTTCCAGAGGCCACTGGAACTTGAAGATAGATGTTAGCCTATTCTTGAAAGAATGAATAAATAAATAAATAAAAAGAGCTGCCCTATAACATGGTTGAATTGAGCTTTTCAGTTTGAATACATTGTGCATCCTTTGAAAATCTACTGTTGCAACATTCATCACCAGACTTATAACCCAATGCAAGCCAAAGAAACCTTTTAACAGCTTTCAAGCTCATCAGGAAGATCAATAAGTAAACAAATAACCCAGAATATGTAGGCCACCATAAAAAGGTCTGATCCATTTCAACTTACCAATTCTAAGAGCAAGGCCGACCTTGAGAGCTGCCAAAAGTGCAAATCATTAAAATAATAAAACCTTAAAACACAAGAAGGCATCAAGAAAATCCAATTGAATAAATCAAATTACCAGTTCTCTATTATCAACTTTAGGATCAAGCTCAAATCCTATAAGATTAGCAATCCTCAAGTTGCGCTCTTTCGCATTCTCAAGTTCCAAATGAGATGCACCACGACTATGATCATAAGGGACCACCAAAAGTGCAGCCAATACAACGGATGAAGCTATTAGTTGCAAGTCCTGCAGACTTAAGTTCTTATTGTAGGTTTTCTAAAGTGTAAAAAGCTTGAACCATGCATATGCATGATAAAGATGACTTGACGAAATCCAAACAATCTCTGTTAGCTTCGCATAATAAACCACCACCAATGAGGGTTTGGGGGTTTTCTTCACCATGCACATCAATCCATGAATATCTTCAATGGAATAAAAAGCTTCCTGAAGCAAATAATCAAGAAACCAATAATTAAAAAAAATGTTCAAATTCTTACACAATCGTGTGCAAATACATGCCCCTCAGAAATAATACAGAAATAGCATAAATGTACAAACAGAATATTCAAACAAACCTGTCACAGCTGGAGGTCAGTAGCAATCTTCAGTTGCTTAAATCGGGTGTCAAGATAGAGTTGCAAACTCTCTAGAGCTGAAAGATTAGGCCGATCCCTTTGGTCTCTGTATTTGTTAAGATTCAACAAATGATTTCTGATAATTTCACAGGGTCTACGAAATTCAGTTGTCCGCTTGTATTGCTTGCAGAACTGGAAGGGGCGGTGTGCAGTCATCTAAAAAAGGCATTGAAAGCATATTATAAATCCATCTTTTCTCTCTCATTTTTTAGTACTATTTAATTTCTAGCTTGCTCCAAAAATCACAAGAAGCTACCATGATAACATTAGACATAATCCACTAGCAGAAAAGGTAGACAGTACATTGATTTATGATAGGATGTTACAAATTAAGTGTATGTGCCTAAAAAACGCAGCATTCCAATTTCAGGTTCACATAGATGCTTTCACCTTCCATAGATTGAAGTTTGTTCTTTAAAAAAATAATTTAAAAAAAGCACTCTGCCCTCATTTTAAAATCATAGTCTTTCTAAGCAAAATCATAACACTTAAGAAAAGAGCATTTACAGACTTCCAAGAGAAATCTAGTAAAGAAACCCATTAATTTGTACCATATTTTCAGTTTGTTGTTCACATAAAACCCCTATCAATTAATTAATATCTACGTTAACAACATATCAGCTATTAAAAGCATATCAATTAGATGTTTAATAAATTAAAAAAATAAATAAAAAATCGGTTAAGGAAAATTACCGCATAAAGTGCCTCCAACTTTGAGTTATTTCGCAATATCTCAAGCATAATGTACCAGAAGAATGGCAGCTGCTCTAAGCTGTCTCTCTATGCTCTGAATAGCGCTTGAACACCGAATATCTGCCTCCATTAATACATTCCTTTTATAATCCTGCATCAGTGGCCAATGCAAGTCAATATCAGTAAGTAAACAAGAAATAAAACATGCACATGCATATTACAATAATGAATACCAGCCCCTTAACATCGACAATAATAAATATGCAGTCAACATTCTGATAATTTCTTCCTCATCCAGGTAAAATTCTTTGCACGTTATTAAAAGAGATAAAAGTAAAGGACCGCATTAACTTATCTAAAAGTTATGTATATTTCAGAATGGCAACCCGAATCTTTTTAACTAAAAATGGTTAAGTCATGATTCATAAAGGACTTTGTTTTGTTTAGTGTTGCAAATAAAAGTTATCGCAAAAGCTTTTCTGAAGAATTTTTGGAGAAGCCCCTCATATTGTATTTGTTTCATATATATTCACAGTGGAGTTGGATAAAAACAATCACAGTAAATCTGATAATTATGGAAGGGATGAATGTAGGCCACAAAGGCCACTTTGCGCATGAATGATTACTAACATTTTATATATCTTTCATTCACATACAGAATCATGCACTTTGAGCATACATGGAGAGTGTTTTGTTTTTATAAGGAAAATTAAAAATATTTTGTTGATCAACTGATTGTCCAACTAATTAGATAAACTATGACAAATCATCAATTAATCAAAAAAAGAAACAAAAAAAAAACCCGATGAGAGAAGACTCACATGGAGTATACAGTATGTGTGTATAACAAGTCTTTAACTTTCCAATAATACATATTAATACATCCCTTTTCTTGTCACTATTGTTTTATATGAAAAATTAAATTGGTTAAACTTTTTAAGTTCCCTAGGAAAATCATATGAATAGGCTAGTGAAGGACCACGATTGTCTTCGTTCTAATACAACAAAATGACTTGTTTTTCTTTAAAGTGAAGCACCAATCCACCATGTCTATATATATGTGTGTGAGTTTTGGTATTAGACAATAATAATTTTCATATAGTGTGCATCAAAGTTGTGGAGGAAAATATATGTATAAACACCATTTGCAACTATTAACCAATCCATTAATTATGTGTAAGTAAAAGCTCTATGTAAAATAAATTAATGCTAAGTACCTAAAAAATTACGCCATCTAAACGTCATAAACTCATTTTCATATGGTAAACATTAATATTAAATGTTTGATCCTTTGTATGTCAAAAACTAGAAATAAAAATGGTAATTAAATTTCAAAAGGTTTTGTAGAATGTAGATGAGGAGAAAATGAAACTAGCTATAAAGAGATATTCTAATTGAAATATAAAAAGAGGGTTTCATAAATAACAATAACAATAATAATGTGGAGTAAAACTTTCTTTGCTTAAAGTTTTAATATGAAGCTTATCATTAACATGTTAATTACAAGGAGGATAATTAAAAAAAGAAAAAAACAGTAAAAATCATTGAACATTCTCACATATATTAAAAATACAGGTTGACTTTTTTTGGGCATATCATATGTGACTGTTTTGAGAAAAAAAAGTCAAGTAATCAAAATTGATGTGTCGAATAATTGAAAATTTCTTGTAGTGTTAATGAAAAGATTTTATATATATATATATATATATATATATATATAATGGCAAATTCATAAATAAAATAAAAATTAATACTGTCAAATATAAACAAAAAGTATTTCAAAATTTCTTGTAGTGAACATTCTCACATACCCTCCGAGGTCTAATTGCAAGCTTGTTGTCCACAACGGATGTTGCCTGAAAGCCCAATGGATGTAGCACCTCCTCATAACTGCAAGAAACCAAAGCAATAAAGATAAATACATGATGACGGGGATAGATGCATATCTTTGTAGATCAATAGACCTTCAATACAACCAAAAAAATAAAAAATGACCCTCATGAACCAGCCACACAATTATAGTAATGTGAGAAGAGGTAAAGAAAATGGTGAAATTTAAATTTGAAATGACCTCCATTCCTAAGGGAAAATCAATCTAATCAAAATTGAGTGAGCCAGTAGACTGCTGTTACCTCTTTCACCTTGTTAAGGGCAATATCAGATATCTCCAATCCTATAACATATCGTTCAGGAGATGCTATGCTACCACATCATAACCATGCAACATTTGAAATAGTATGTTGTTGGCCAAAAGGGCAATATCAAGAAGCAAAAAAACAGCTAAGATAAAAAAGTAGCAAGTGAAAAATTGAGCATGCAGTAGGGAATAGGACGCTATTACCTCAAATGATAAAAGTTCTCAGTAAATATCACAATCTTTTACTCCATAGTATACCTCAATTAAGTAGCAACCAAAACTTCAAGTAATCAAATTTAAAGAGAAAAATAAATGTATATACCAACTGATTGTTCCAATGAGTATAGTAGCCATATATAAAAAAGTTCAACACATTGAGTTGCAACCATTTTGCAAATTAGATACAATAAGATTCAAATAGTAAAACGTTATTACACTTAGTTAACAATCTTATGCCCTAGGTAGGCAACATATCTGGTCCATCTGCCATGTCTCTGCTCTTCTTTCCAACATTTATTATCAAAGATATACAAGAGATCATACAACTTACAGTTCCACAACCAGGGACCAGAGCCCTGCCTTTGGGAAGATCTCCTGATTGATGTAGATGTACAACAATAGGTGTAGGTTGTCCTAAATCCCATGGAGTTAATCCCTGCTCCCAGCTCTTCTCCCAACCACCTGATAAGTTGAAACACACAATGCACGAATATTACAAAATGAACCCACTTAAACAGAAACCCCGAATCCAAGCATAGCATATTCCATTCAATCAATGCTTTATTTACATAAAATAAAAATGCATCCACTGTACTGTCCTAGATTAAACATACATGAAATGAGCACCTATAAAAATATTTCTGAAAAGAGAACAGTGTTGAATTCAGAAGCACCAATTGTGCACTATAAATTCGTTATATGAAATTAATAAGTAAAAGGGTTATGTTCAACACGTTAGCAAGAAACTCTCTATAGGTTTACTCCAAAAGGGCGTTAAAAAATATATAAAATCTGGACCCAAAGTGATAACCAAAGCTGCTGTCCTCAAAAACTCAATCAAATTATCTACATTTGTCATCTCAATAGGCCTAGAATGGAAGACAAAAAGCTCAAGATGCCCCAATTCAACACTAAATATATACATAAACAATTAAACATACATAAAGTAATTAATCCATCTTCACCTTCAACAACAAAAGTCACTGATATTCATACCAGATTCACCAGAAAAAAAATCAGAAACTTCATAAGAAACTGCTAGTGGGTTCTGTTTTAGAGTAAGGATTCAATCACTTAATAGAGGAAGGGAGGGAGGGGACAAGTGATTTCTAGTGGAAGACGCACAGAGGGAGAGGGCGGAAGAGATGGAGAGAGAGCGGCTAGGGCAAGAGGGAAATGCCGAAAATCAGGAGGGGAGATAGTGTTTATATAAAATGACAATTTTGTTAAGTTATAGTAAAAATTATTACAATAATAGTTTTATACAACTCTTAAAAACAGAAGCATATGAAAGATAGTAGCAATGGTAACAATGTTCTTATGAAAATTGTCAAAGACATGTTCAACAAAATCACACTACAAAACCTTCAGAAGTCCACATGCAATAAGTGTTTTAAATGCTTCGTATTAAAACCTGAATATATGGAAACTAGATGTCCTTTAGCTTGCATTGGAGTTGATATATGCCAAAACTTCTTATGTTTGGCTCTAATATTTCAACCTGTAAAGTGCTTTGCAGAATTAACCAATTACAAACTTGATACCAAAGAAAAAGAAAAAGGCTAGAAATAAACTATAGTACAGACAACTAGCTTGGTTATTTAATCTCGAAGAATTATACAAGATAAAGAACATAGTTCCAACCCAAGTACCAACCAATACAAAGCAAAAAGTATCAACAACTACACTTCGTACTAAATTGATGAAAATTTTTTATTTTGTCTTAACTGCCATTCCTAGGTCAAATACCCCAGCATGATGTATATCTCTAACTCAATTAAATAGAATATCTAACATGCAGAAGTAACTTTTTTATTCCTTAATATTTCTATATTCTCCTCATCTATTTTTTTTTCATTATTTCGCAATTATCCAATTAATAACTCCTTAATTTCACCTCCATACTACCTTCAGACTCCGAACTGTTAATTCAGTTTCCATTTTCTGGAGTCACGCAGTTAACTATATAGTGTTAATATATTGCCTAAGCTCCAAAAATAAAATGAGACATTAGGATATGCAATTTGCATAAAAGATAATGAATTTGAAGCCATATTTGAAAAATTAAGCTTCATTTGCATCTCAGAATGCTCTATGATTCAGATGCAAAGGTCCTCTTATCCTTTAGGTGACAAAGGCATATAATATAACTTAACACAATAAGAATTATAAGAAACACAACAAAAGATTTCTGTAACATAATGAACAGGATGATGGAATATAAAAGTCTGAAAAAAAATGATGTAAACAAACAGAAATATTTATATTAACTTTTCAACTAATTATTGACCAAGACTACTATCAAACTTATTCTAGAGAAATCTAAGGATTCGCTTCTTTTTAGGCCTCAATTTCTAATCAATTTCAAGACTTATTTTTGCTCTATTCAACTAAACTGCAAAAAGGTTGTCAGATAGTTTTATACTTAAGGATTTCTGTAAAAAGATCTTTCTCTTTTATCCATATTGTTCAGGTAGTCCAATACTTCAACAATTTTCTATTGCATGCTTGATAGATTTTGTCCCCTTAAAAGCTTTTTTTTTTCCCCTGCTTTTGTGGGCAACTGGTCTACTTTTGTATATGCTGTTCTTTAATAAAACAAATGTGTTTTTCTTTTTATCTACATTAACTTGTGGACCACATTTAAATCAGATACTAAAAGCAGACTTTACCAACTTTAACTAGGAAAAGGTGAAAAGGTAAGCAGCTAATATAACTTAACTCAATCACCTTGACAAAAACATATCAAGAAGGATAGTCTCAATCACTGAAAATAAATAGCAGGTACAAAAAAACTGGAACATATATCCTAATTTGCATGAAATAACCTGATACTAAATCTATAACGATGAGAAAGATATGCAACAATGGACACAGCAATGGAAAATAAAGTACAAAACAGAAATATGAAAAGTAGAGAAGAATATTTCACCTTTGTGAAACTTTTGTGAGGAGATTTCTCTATTTCTTCTTTTGAAGGAGTCCTGATGCCTCCAGTAGTCTAAAAATAAAATAGCAATAAAGTTAGCGAAACAAATAAATGTGACAATATCTAGGAGCAAACCAAAGCAAGCAAAAGCAGAAATGTCTTTAGTGTGATGCTAATCCCATTACCCGACAATTAAGTTGAGAACCAGAACACCTAAGCAAAGCCTCTCTCTTAAGATGTAAAGTATAGACCTTTCTAGACATTTGTGTCTTCGAAGAAACTAAAGCACACCTATAATAAACCCACCAGACTCCGCCCCTCTAGAAACATTCTGATTCTTAACCGTCCTAGTACATTTTCAATCTTCAAAGCTATCATCCTAACCTTCCCCATGGCGTATGCATTCCGAATAGAGTTTTGTAACTTCTGCCTGCCAGAGGCAGCTGTGTACTGCTGCAATATGTATTATGCAGACGAAGTTTCCTACAGCATCACCATCAGAAGGTGTCACTTTCATAGCAGCTTAGCTAAATTTAGAGTTCCTTTCAACTACTCACAAATGGAAACTTCAATTCACACGAAGTTTCTTATCTACTTCCTAAAGAAACTTTCTATCTTTTTAACTTTTACAAAACACCATCATATCCAGATAGAGATACAGTGAAGAGTCCAAAATAATAAGAAAGAACTGAATTGATGTAATTAGAGAAGAAAGAACAGACCTTGGCTTCAGATAGAGAAGCATCATAATCCTATAATGTCACCACTCGAAATAAAATGAATTTGGACCCAATATTAAAGTTTTCCATCATGTTATGAACAGTAATATTTAGTTTATGGATGTTAAAAATTTTCATTTAAGGTGAAAATAAAGATCGATTAAATAATATTCTCCACTTTCTACCAGCAATAAAGAGATGGTAGAATGTTATTTTAAAAGAGATTGGTAAGAGATTTTTCTAACATACCTCGCCAGTAAGTCCTTGGTTATAATCCATTTATCTAGGAGCTGATTGGCAGCTTGTTTTTCTTTTAAAAACTTAGCTGCAAACTGCTTGGCATCGTCGAGGATCTTCTCCTCGGGGAATAGAACCTGAGAAGCTCTATACAATTAAGTTGTATATTCTGGTGATAGCCTGAGTAGTCTGTCCCGGGAAGTAAAAGAACTCATCGCCTTTCTTAAAATGCTTAAACACATCTGTAAAAGACCAAAATGAAAGATCATGATAAAATATGCCTGAGTTTATGTATATATATAATATTTTTTTAAAAAATTATGATCGAACTCACCAGCGGAAACCTCATAACCATGTGTTAGCCCTAAAGCTACATGATAATTTTGATGATAACAATACACATTGATTCATTGTGATTTACTAACATGTTTGTTTATGTGCAAGACTAAGATCATTGAAATAATTATAAAATCAAGAAGAGACTTATTAAAATCAAGTGTTGAAGCTAAGGAGAAGACTATATGTTAAAGGCACCAAAGTTTAAGAACAAGATTTTCAAATTTCAAACGGAACATTGACAAAAATGGCAGACAAGATTACGGTTTTTATGGTGGGCAGAAAATTTGGAGATGGTGTCTTCACTTGATTAAGTTCATCTCATTTGCCTATAAAAGGAACCCTTCTCCCATGCATTCAGCAAGTGAAGACAAGCATTTTATCAAGCAAAAAACAAGAGAAATATCAAGTCTAGAGAGCTTTTATATTCTTTATCTACTCTTTGAAGAGAGTTGTACTTTTGTTGTAAAAATTTTCTTTGTTCTTGTATTATGGTGAGAGTGAGATCTACTTGTAAAGGATAAAAGTTATCCTTGAGAGAACTCTTTCCTTGGTGAGGTTGTTCATCAAGAAGAACTCTTGGTGTGGTGTTATCAAGGGTTGAAGAAAGTTGCCTTGGTGAGGTTGTTCATCAAGAAGAACTCTTGGTGTGGTGTTATCAAGGGTTGAAGGAAGTTGCCTTGGTGAGGTTGTTCATCAAGAAGAACTCTTGGTGTGGTGTTATCAAGAGTTGAAGGAAGTTGCCTTGGTGAGGTTGTTCATCAAGAAGAACTCTTGGTGTGGTGTTATCAAGAGTTGAAGAAAAAGTCTTGGTGAGGTTGTTCATCAAGCAAGTTATAAAGATTTCTACAACTTAGTGGAAAGCTTAGCTCGTGGAGCTAGGAGCCCGTGGACGTAGGTAAGGTTTGCCGAACCACGTAAATTGAGTTTGCACTCTCTCTATCCATTTTCTCCTTATATTTACTTGCACTTGTGATTGTTTATTTCTATTCTCTTGATTACATTCTATTTTCATCTTCTTCACCTTTATTCTCAAAGAAAGAGTTAAATAATTTTGATCTTTCAAGAAAAGTTTTCTAAATCCGTTTTTATAAATAAAAACCCAATTCACCCCCCACTCTTGGGTTGCCATACCTGGGTCAACAAGTGGTATCAGAGCAAGGTTGCTCAATTTTTTAAATCTTAATCGATTTTTGAGCTATGACAACTTTTAATTCAACTTCATATGTTGAGGGACTTTCTATCTCTAGACCTCCATTTTTTAATGGAAGTGATTACTCTTATTGGAAAACTAGAATGAGTATTTTCTTGAAATCTTTTGATTATGATTTGTGGTCTATTGTTTTGGAAGGACCTTTTGTTCCTACCAAAATTGAAAATGGGGAATGCATGCTTAAAGAACCTAAAGAGTTTAGTGAAGATGATAAAAAGAAATTGAGTTTGAATGCTAAAGCTATGAATGTGTTGTATTATGCACTAGATAGAAATGAGTTTAATAGAATATCTACTTGTTCTACGGTACAAGAAATATGGCACGCACTTGAAGTAAATCATGAAGGAACTAGTCAAGTTAAAGCATCCAAAATTAGTATGCTAGTTCATAGTTATGAGCTTTTTAAGATGAAATCGGATGAATCAATTTTTGAAATGTTTACTAGATTTATGGATATTATTAATAATTTGAAATCTCTTGGTAAATCTTATTCTAATGTTGAAATGGTGAGAAAGATTCTTAGATGTCTACCAAAATCTTGGGAGCCAAAGGTGACGGTAATTCAAGAAGTAAAGGACCTCACCAAACTACCATTAGAAGAACTTATGGGTTCTCTCATGACTCATGAAATCACCTTGAAGGAGAATGAAGAAGATTTCAAGAAAAAGAAAAATATCGCTTTCAAATCTTCAACAAAAGAAGATGATGAGTCCGACGATGAAGGAGATGATGAAGATCTTGCATTCATCACAAGAAAGCTAAAAAGGATGATTAGAAGAAACCAAGGATTCAAGAAGAATTCTAGAAGGGAGTACAAAGGGCAAAGCTCAAAGCAAGATAAGAAAAATGATCAAGTCATTTGCTATGAGTGCAAGAAACCGGGACATGTAAAGATGGATTGTCCTTCCTTCAAGAGTCAAAACAAGAAATCCAAAGCAATGAAAGCCACAAATTGGGATGATAGTGAAGCTAGCTCCACCGAAGAAGAAGATTGCGAAGTGGCAAACATGTGCTTCATGGCTTTAAGTGAAGATGAGAAACAAATGAGTGTCAAACACAAGTGGTACTTAGATAGTGGATGCTCAAGGTATATGACCGGAGATGCCTCCAAGTTCTCAAGATTAATCATCAAGAAATGAGGATATGTGACCTTCGGTGATAATGCCAAAGGAAGGGTAATCGGACATGGTGATATTGGTAACCCTTCTTCACCTATTATTAAAGATGTTTTGCTTGTTCATGGTTTAAAACATGATTTGATTAGCATTAGTCAATTGTGTGATAAGGGATATTTTGTTACTTTTGAGCCTAATAGATGTGTGATTAAGGATGTTAGTAACAATAAGACATTATTTGTTGGTAATAGATGTGGTAATATTTATACAATTGATATTGATGTTAATGATCATGTAGAAAATTGTTTCATTGTTAATCATGATGCTTGGTTATGGCATAGAAGATTAGGTCATGCTAGCATGGACACAATTTCAAAAATTTCTAAAAATGATTTAGTTGATGGTCTTCCAAAATAAAATTTGAAAAGGATAAGATTTGTGATGCTTGTCAATTTGGAAAACAAGTGAGAACTTCTTTTAAACAAAAGAAATTTATTTCAACAAATAAACCTCTACAATTACTTCATTTGGATTTATTTGGACCATCAAGAACTCCAAGCCTTGGTGGAAAGTATTATATTTTTGTTATTGTAGATGATTATTCAAGATTTACTTGGATATTATTATTGAAAACTAAAAATGAGGCCACACAAGCTTTTTTAAAATTTGCAAAAAGAGTCCAAAATCAAAAAGGTTATTCTATTGTGTCCATTAGGAGTGATCATGGTGGTGAAGTAGACAATGTTGCATTTGAAAATCTTTGTGATGAAATTGATTTTGAACATAATTTTTCTGCACCTAGAACTCCACAACAAGATGGTGTTGTTGAGAGAAAAAAATAGGACTATCCAAGAAATGGCTAGGACCATGTTACTTGAAAATAATTTGCCAAAATATTTTTGGGCCGAAGCCGTTAATACCGCATGCTTTATAATCAATAGAGTCCATATTAGAGCTTTAATAAAGAAAACTCCTTATGAACTTTGGAAAGGAAGAAAACCCAACATTGGATTTTTTAAAGTTTTTGGATGTAAATGTTTTATTTTAAACATCAAGGATAACCTTGAAAATTTGATGCAAAAGCCGATGTTGGAATTTTTGTTGGCTACTCCAACCATAGTAAAGCATATAGAGTTTTTCATAAAAAGACTATTGCTATTGAAGATTCTATGCATGTTGAATTTGATGAAACTAATGTGATTTCTTTAAAGAATTTAGATGATGATATTGTTGAGGTAGAAAAGCAAATCAAGGAATCAAGGCTTGATGAAAAGAGCCAAGATGAATTACAACTTCAACAAGAAAAGCTTGAGGAAGTAATTGATTATTCCCAAGATTATCAAAGGAATGAAGGTATGCAAAAGCTCACCCTAAAAGATCTCATTATTGGTGAACCATCACAAGGTATGAGAACTAGATCTTCTCTTTAGGAACTTTTGTAATCATTTTGCATTTGTCTCTCAATTTGAACCAAAATCTTTTAAAGAAGCCAAAAATGAGGAAAGTTGGATTTTGGCTATGCAAGAAGAATTGAACCAATTTGAGAGAAATCAAGTTTGGGAATTAGTCTCTAGACCTAAATATGACTAAACCCCTTAGTCAAGATATATTGTGCATAATTAGAAGAAAATTAGGCATGTTGGATATGTCTTAATTTTGCTTTAATATGATAATCTTCGAATGGTAGCATATGTTAAGGGGGAGAATATATTTAGGGGGAGTAGTTAATTTGATTACATTTTTTTGATGATAACAAAAGGGGGAGAAATAGTTGGATTGCTTATATTCATAACAAGTGCCATTTTTTTGTTTATTCTTGATTTTATTTTCATTCTTTATTTTAGATATTATTTGAAAGCAATCAATGGTTTGTCATCATCAAAAAGGGGGAGATTGTTAGCCCTAAGGCTACATGATAATTTTGATGATAACAATACACATTGATTAATTGAGATTTACTAACATGTTTATTTATGTGCAAGACTAAGATCATTGAAATAATTATAAAATCAAGAAGAGGCTTATTAAAATCAAGTGTTGAAGCTAAGGAGAAGACTACATGTTAAAGGCATCAAAGTTTAAGAACAAGATTTTCAAATTTCAAACGGAACATTGACAAAAATGGCAGACAAGATTACGATTTTTATGGTGGGCAGAAAATTTGGAGATGGTGTCTTCACTTGATTAAGTTCATCTCATTTGCCTATAAAAGGAGCCCTTCTCCCATGCATTCAAGTAAGTGGCAAGAGAAGCATTTTATCAAGCAAAAAACAAGAGAAATATCAAGTCTAGAGAGCTTTTATATTCTTTATCTACTCTTTGAAGAGAGTTGTACTTTTGTTGTAAAAATTATCCTTGTTCTTGTATTGTGGTGAGAGTGAGATCTTCTTGTAAAGGATAAAAGTTATCCTTGAGAGAACTCTTTCCTTGGTGAGGTTGTTCATCAAGAAGAACTCTTGGTGTGGTGTTATCAAGGGTTGAAGGAAGTTGCCTTGGTGAGGTTGTTCATCAAGAAGAACTCTTGGTGTGGTGTTATCAAGGGTTGAAGGAAGTTGCCTTGGTGAGGTTGTTCATCAAGAAGAACTCTTGGTGTGGTGTTATCAAGAGTTGAAGGAAGGTGCCTTGGTGAGGTTGTTCATCAAGAAGAACTCTTGGTGTGGTGTTATCAAGGGTTGAAGAAAAAGTCTTGGTGAGGTTGTTCATCAAGCAAGTTGTAAAGATTTCTACAACTTAGTGGAAAGCTTAGCTCGTGGAGCTAGGAGCCCGTGGACGTAGGCAAGGTTTGCCGAACCACGTAAATTGAGTTTGCACTCTCTCTATCCCTTTCCTCCTTATATTTACTTGCACTTGTGATTGTTTATTTCTATTCTCTTGATTGTATTCTATTTTCATCTTCTTCACCTTTATTCTCAAAGAAAGAGTTAAATAATTTTGATCTTTCAAGAAAAGTTTTCTAAATCCGTTTTGATAAATAAAAAACCAATTCACCCCCCCTCTTGGGTTGCCATACCTGGGTCAACACCTTGCAATCTTAACAATACTCTCTTGGTATCCTATCCCACGCACACAATAATCACATTACAAACATGTCAAGTTAACAATAGCTGATACTTACCAAACATGTACAAGATAAGGCTATTTACTCAATTCATGTCTTAAAAAATTGAAAAAAAGTAACAAACATAATTGTGATAGAAACTTGAGTTTTGAATCTACCTAGTGAGCTTTATGCTTCTCTTTGCATAGATCTCTCGCAAGACAGAAGATTGATCAGGTACTTCAATGCCTAGACTGCGAGCTATTTCTAAAAGGGAAGGAAAAGCAATTGATCAGGTACTTCAATGCCTAGACTGCGAGCTATTTCTAAAAGGGAAGGAAAAGCAACTTCAAAGCCGATAGGCATGTGCTCAGCATTCTCATTTTTGAGCTTGGCTATGTTTTTTAAAAAATGACACTCCCAGTATGATGACAAAAAGAATTGTAGAGGAACAAAACAAACCGAAGTTATGTGACAAAGTGACAACAGTTGGAGAAGGGATCGAGGCAGTGATGTAGCGAGCGAAATGGCCTGAGTGATCGTGAGGGAGGAAACAAATAAAAAACAGAGCAACGAGAGGGATGAGTGATTTCAACCAAATCAGTGAGGGAATGAAGCCGATACACAATGACCAGAGGAGAGAAACTAACTTACCCAGTGAGATCAATCAGCGATTCACCTCGATCGTGCGTGAGAAACAAATGGAAGAGGACTGAGTGATGTGCACCAAAGTGACAACGATTGGAGTAAGGGATCGAGGTACTGAGGTAGGGAGAGAAATGGACTGAGTGATGGTGAGGGAGAGATGAGTGATTTCAACCAAATCAGCGAGGGAATGAAGCCGACAGAGCGCGGGCTAGGGCAAAATCCAAGCGGGAACGACGAAACACAAAGGGGGAACGGGGCAAATGAAATATATTTGGCTATTTATATGCAGTGGCAAATATGTAATTATATTTTATTGAAATGGTGTCAAATATTTCTACAACACGGGTTGACTTTTTTTTACCGCATTATACTTGACTTAATTTTAAAAAACCCTCAAATATTTAAAAACTTATGTGTCAAATATTTTAAAATTTCTTGTAGTGCTTAAAAAGAGTGTTTCGCTGGAAGTTAATCTGCCATGCACCTAGATGTAAAAGCTAATAGTAAAACCGCCCAAAAGACTACAATTGATTTCCCAGGCACTTCAAATTAACTCATTTTCCCAACATTCTTGAATCGATAAAAACAACTTATTAGTAATTCATAGCATCACTTGATTCTTCAAATATCTAATATATAACTTCAGTCTCCATACTATTTTTGTTAAAATCCTTTAAGAAGTGCAATTTTGAAACCAATTAGATGAACTGCGCATTTGAGGATAGTTAGAGAACTATTGGAGGTGATATAGCACCACTGCACCTTGAAATGCGCTCCAATTTGTGGTTTATGGGAAGACCACATTCCATTTACTTAAAGGGTTGACCTACTCCAAGGCTCGAGGGCCATGTTGAACACCAAATAAACTTGCAATTTAAATAACGAGTTTTAGAGCGAGTCTAAAGCGTCCCTCTTAACCTAAGATGTTTTAAATATACAATGCTATTCACACCAAATTTTTATCTCAATTTTGTATCTAAATTTTCAAATTAAGCCTAGATACTTCATTTTATTGGTACCCTAAATTATTTTAATTACTAATATTAATATGGATAACTCTTCACAAAATGGGTCTCATTGCACTCCATTGCACTTCATGCTCCAAATTTTTGAAAATTTAATCAAAATTCTTTTTTAGCAAAATAGAGGATATCTTGATCAGAGGAGAAAATGGGGAATCCCACATGACCCAGTATATATGATAATCTATACATTAGATATACCTACTTTTAAACCTCGAAAATGTACTTTTGGAATACCAATAAGCATAAAAATAAAGGGAAAATATTAGATTTGCCCTTCAAATAGGGGCCTTTTTTTTTAGCTTTGGCCCATAAAATTGTCAGCCAACTAGCCTCATACACCTGAAATTACCTCAATGCCCCTTTATAAATTCAAACCCATAGCCTCCCCCTTCTTTCTTCCTTCTTCCCTCCTGTGAGAGCATCCAAATCACAGCACTAATTCACGGATTGAAGTCCGATTACCAAACAACTGTTTTCAATTGGAGCATTCAAACCAGAGTGTAGATGAAGTGATTTCCAGAAGAAATACAAACTGTCGAGTTTGTCATTCTTAGAGAGAGAGAGAGAGAGAGAGAGATGTGAGAGTCACTGATTGGCCAATTTTCACTGCCCAAGTAAGTTATTCTGAAAAACCTTCGATTAATCCTGTAAGATTTGGTGTTTAGAGAGAGACTGTGTCTATTTGATGCTAGATTTCGTATTTAGAGAGAGATAGCATTTGTCGCATGTTATAGAGATGACATCTGAGTAACTGTTTTTTAGGGTTATTTTGATTATTATATGCACTTTAATAACTTAGGAGGACTAAATTAGATTATAGGATCTATTTCATTGCGTTTTGTTGTGTTTTGTTGTGTGTTATTGTGTGTTGCGGATCAAATTCTTCTTTGAGGTTATCGAGACTGTGAACAACACCCACCTCGAATGAACCACCCCATCCTACATTAACATCGCCTCTAACATTAACATTATCTCCAACATTAACACCAATGCCTCCAACAACAATCGTAACCAACATTAGAATCACAACCAACATTGACATCACCGCCGACAGTGACATCGACACCTACATTGACAGCACCAACAACATTTGTTTTGGGCAGATTACGGTAACTACGCTATCCATGTTGCTCAAATGCCTTCTCCTTTGAGGTTTCAACATGTTGTGTACGATCAACGGTGGTTGGTCTAGATGTTCGACTCTCATGCCGCTCAACCTCAACATATAATGATGTACATTCACTCAAATGTTTCAAATGGTCTCCAATTAAAAAATTATAGTCACGCTCATTTCTTATTAGGAGAGGCCTAACATACCTCCTAATATCATACTGGGCACCCAATTTCAGCCTTGTTATACGGCCATCTAACCTAAGTTCTTGACATATCAGTTGAAAAAATTGTTTATAAGAAGCCTCTCTTGGAATCAATAATGACAACCACTCTCCCGTCATGTAAACGTAATTCCTCTTAGGTAAAACCCCCAATTACCATCAAAGAATAGAGCAAATCTGATACCGTCCATCTGTGAAATCAAACATCTTCAAGAACTAATGAAAAAACATTGAAATCCAAAAAATTCTCTCTAATTATTCAAAATGGGCTTTTATGTCCAAAAATTCAACAGTCCAACAAGAAACTGTCAAATTGTGTAATTGATTCGACATTCAATCGACAGTTCGATGAAACACTTTGATGGACAATTCAACAGTAATGTCTAATTCAATAGAAATTCGACGTTAATTTCGACAATTCGATTGAAGTTTGACAATCATTCGATAATTCAACCGTCGAGTTGTTGAATTTTTGTCAAATTATCAAAGTCACGAGTTCAAACCCAGATTGCAAAAAATTGCAGGAAATGAGTTTTTCAAAAACGAAATTGCGGAAACAATCTAAATATATTGTTTATAGCCATTATTCGTCTACTTATACACATATGGGATGAGATTTTACGTTCAAAACATGATAAAAATAAAAAGAAAAGAATTGAAGCTTAGTTAGAGAAGAACATTACCTTTATGTGTTTCCAAAGCTCTCCAAATCCAATTTTTTTCCTTTCTTGGATTTTTCAGTTGTTAAATACAAAGTTGAAATTGTGGTATTTGATTTTTTTTTAAATTATTTTGAGCTGGATTAGGAGTTAGAAGGGTTAGAGAAAGAGATTTAAGGTGGTGGTTATAAGTTAGTTAGAGAAGTTAGTGTATGGGGGGTATTTATGTAACTTTGGGGGTTTAGTGGCTAGTGTGCTGGAAATTTTGGAAAGAGAGGCTAAAAATAAAAAGGCCCCCTTTTCTGAAAATTTCCCTTAAATGAAAAAAGGAATTAAGTATGCAAATCTCGCTTTGACGTGGAAGCATACTAATGGGCTTATTGTGTTAATAATATTAACCATTAATGATTACAACTAAACGGTTTAACGATATAATAAATAAGGCAATAGTCCTAGATTATTATCACACCTTTTGGGATGGAATTTCGGAATATGTCCTTTTTTAGTTCTAAAATATTTTTTTATGTCTTCGTTATAAAAGATTGTAATGTGTTTGACAACTCTCTTATTTGCTTGTTTGACTGTTGATGGCATTTCATAAAGGAAATTAAACTTCATTGTTGATATATAATTGATCATGGAGGGAAATGCATTTGAACGTATTCTCAATTTCTTCATTCAACTATGATATACATGAACAATAAAAGGGAAAAAAATGTTATTGTTGATTCCGCGGGCACAAGTGTTTATGATCAATTTTGGAAACTAGAAGAAAAAGAAGTCCAACCATTATTGTAATGATATACTAGTGGGGTGTCCATCGATATGTAACCTGCCCTTAATCATGGATGCTAGCTACAGTGATGTATCAGCCTGGCCCATCCACTAATTCCTCTAATATATTGAATGGATCATCAAAGTCTTATTAAAGAATTATTAGTATTTTGATTCATAACTGATTTGCTTTTGTTCCAAATCTAGTTAATTATCGTGGTTATGAATCAAATTATTGGAATCAATCTTTCCATTTTTGTTTCAATAATTTGTCATCTCTTCTCTCTTCTCTTTCAAAGTTATATCATGAGCTTATGAACAGATTATTAAGTGAAATAACATGTTGTGAACGCGCCACTCCATTGATAAATCAGTTATTGATATAGTAAGCATGATACGTGCTGATTTAATATGATAATTAAATTAATCTTCACTATAATTGAATGTGACGCATTAATTATTTTTTAGCTGTCTGGTTGGTTGGATATTGTTATCGATAACAGTTACAACACTACTTAAAGATTAGATCATATAACGTGCGGGTGAGTTTGATATGAAAATGTAACTAATAGGGAATCAATTAATCGATTAAATTGAAAATGATTGGAAGATGATTTCACATCTTTAAGATATATATATACAGATATATCAAACCGAAAATGTTTGATAAACTAACCATACTTAGTTTAAATTAAGTTTCTGACCAACAGATTAAGGTCTTGTGGTGGTGAATATGTACGTGCAATATATTGAATTAAGACTTTATGTATACCTAGCATTAGCAAGCACCAGTCCAGTATGTGCCTTGGCTCCATCTTCTTTCTTTTTTTGCGTTATATTTTATATTCATATCTATATATCTTCACGTACACGCCATCTTATATACTAGTTTTCTCCCTCCCTCACATACTTCCATTCAGCTACCCACTATTTATCTTATCCATGAACGTTTATTATATTTGCATTGCACGCACCATATACCTGCAACACTCGGCGATTTTTATGTACAGCTTGTGCATACAAGCAATCAACATGCTTGAAATCAGTTACATATCAGATTGTAATCAAATGTGGACCAAGCTTTATAGCTACCTCCACTGATCAACCCACTCTATTGTTTTTGCTGCAAGTGCAAACTCTACAGAATTATATATGCATATCTGCACCAGCGGCAGCTACGTAGTATCTGGACCGAACAATTTTATATATACTACTCTCGTGCAGAGATACAATCATTAATCAACACAATGTGATGAAGATTGCGATCCAATGTGGACCAATATTGGACATTTACTAGTTTACTCCCTTGCTATACGCATATTATTTCCTTCGATCGCTCTCTAATTTTCTATGCAACAATCATGCAGCATGAAGCACCTGCGGCAATATTGCATGGGCAAAAACAATCAAACATAACGTGATCAGATTTGTTCAAATGTGTGGATGTTGGCACCGAAGATCACGCAGCTAAAAGAGCTTTACACTTTATAGACTTTATATTGCGGTTAGCTGGCTGCCAGATGATAGTTTAAGTATAGTCATAAGCTTATGTGGCAGGTTATGGTTGGCATCGTGAGCCACATGGGGGGGCTTTGACGGCCCCGATTGAACCAACTGTTGGTGTGTTGTTGACTTTTGTGCAGGAAAATTGCAGAGGGTTGGTGGTGTGTGCGGCCGTGTGCTTGTGCTGTGCTTGTGTTTGTTGTTTGTTAAGAAATTGTCAATGAGAAGCTCTTACACGGAGGAAGCGGAATCCTGTAGGAATCACGTTCACACGTGAGGAAGCAAAAGTTTTTGTTTTTCTCTTTTTAAATATTTCGATACAGTGCCCAGCGCCAGCAAATGTTTCGAATTTGTTTTTGTCTTACATCAATTCACTAGAGGTTTTCCATTTACATTAATTCTACAATTATATATATAGCTATTAATTTGTTTCTGAAAACATCATTTGAAATTAATTATTCTACATTATAACCCACTTGATCAGACTCTTGAAACATTATTTGATAACCTAAAAATCGTATTTCTCTTCCGAATAAAAAGTATCTTTGGATTGTGAAATTATTATTCCCTGTAACTTCTTGAATTCCATTTTCGTTGACTTAAAACACGGAAACACATTTTATTAATTTATTTCTAAAATGGAAGAAATTAAGGAATAAACATGTATATGTAGTAATTTTTCAAACCATAATCATCCGAAAAGGAAATTTAATTAGATATATTAATTCAGCTAGCGATGAAGACAGTTTCTTAATTGCTTCCTCAGGCATAGAGTATAGTCAAATGCCGGTGGGAGAAGTTTTATTAGTTAAAATAAATATATGAAAAACTAATTGTTGATTAGTTCAGGTTTAGAATTTGAGCTTATGAACCCCAAAAGTCAAATAGACATTCTACTAAAGTATTCAACAAGTAAACTTTAATATAAAACGATACTTTTCTTCCCAAAATTGATAAAGACATGAATATAATATTAAATATTATAAAGACATCAAGAGAGTAGAGCCAAAACTTGAAACTTATATATAATATAAGTATATATAAAATCCATTAATTAAGATGATTATACACTAAACCATTTTGTTTAATTAGCCTATATATAGTTATATATATTATCATGTAGTATCATTGCATATTGTGGCACATTAGTGTTAGTTGTCAAGGACGTTTATAATAGTAGAATTAATGATTAATGCGCAAGGTGTATATATATAAATCAGTCACTCTAATTGATGATTAGTTTGATAAAGATTGAACGGTATCCTCCTGTGGACCATTTGTTTGGTATTTGAGAAAGGATCATACGCTAGACCTTATAGATTTGAAGCAGTACTAGTGGCATATAGCATAATTCAATTTATAATCACTTGCCAATCAAACCCATGCATATAAATATATATCAAATCATTATTTCCTCTTAATCAAACCTGTGGTGGGTTATTGAGCGTGATTGCCTGATCAAAGACAGCATCAATCGATCAATATTATTTCTTGGGCCAGAAGAAACATTATAAAAAGAATTAATGAAAATCAAACTCTCAAATCGAAGTCAAAAGTTTTGCGAAGTCCAAGCTTTCCAACCTAGCCATTGGTCCCCGGCTGCTTAATCTTCTTTATTGTGAATTGTGTAATCTTTGAATGTTACTCCTATATATTAAGGAATTAGGATCCTCTTTTATCTTAATTTCACCTTAACTTTTACAGATCTTGTGCTACGTGAATTTTATTGATTTGAGTGGTTGAGATCTTTCATGTTCTCTCTCCTCTTTCATTTATTGTGTATTAAATACCAATCATATATTACGGATAAGTATCATATATGTTATGTGAATGATACTCCTATATGTTAACATGCGCAATACTCAATAGAATTAATCAAAATCCAACTAATTATAATAGTGGTCATCACTACTTAATATTAAATTAACGTTACTTCAACAGACTCATGAGCATTTTCATCCATCGATCAATTATTGGGTGAGCCAGCATTGAGTGATTAGATTATATATCTTCCCTTTTGGCGTTATTTGCTGTCGTTCAGTTTTGTATATTTGATCAAGTTAATTAGCTCTCTTGTGCGAGATATCTTATATATGTATAAAACTCTTTAATTCGATTTTCTTTTTAATCCGAAGAGAAGCACTTTTTGAAGAGAGGCAAATAATAGTATTGACTAGAAGCACTTCTTCAATAGCGTCAGATTGATCCACCATGATATCATCGATTTTCTCTCGCGCGGCAATATTATATGATGAAATAGTGTGGCTTATTTGGAGACAGCTATATATAACAAAAACAAATGAATTTGCTAGTTTGGGTTCAAAATTCGTACAAGCACTATAGCGGTTTTAAATTGAAGTAGAGCAATACAACAAGACCCCTTTCGTGTTTATCCTTGATTAGACAGTCGAGAACATTTTGGTACCTTTATTAATTTATTCTATTTAATTAAAAATAAGAATTAAAATACAAAGGGTAGGTGTAAGCTGTTAAATAATTAATCTTTGGCATGATATAGAATATACATATGCGATACTATTCTGATCATCACTCGGTGAACTAAGACTTTGCGAGCTAGAAAGTCTTTTTGGACTGAGTCTTTCAGCTTCTTTCTTGAACTGTTAATAATTGTAGGACAATCACTTATAGGTAGGGGTACACACGGGTCGGGTCGGATCAGATTTTGTTCAACTCGACACGACCTGATACATGATCGGATTCGTCATTTTATATCCGAAATCGGGTTTTCGAAGCATGGGACCCGATATATAACCCGAATGATCGGGTTGATCGGGTCTGTCGGGTCATGCATCATATTTAACTATAACGGCCTATACAAAAAATCAAAAAAATAAAGTTAAAACAAGCAACCTGCCAAAACACTCGACAAAACTCGATAGAGCTTGACATGATCATCCGACACTCGACACCTACATATCGAGTCGTGTCGGATTCACAACCGACACTCGATATCAGTTTATTTTCGAAAATATCGAGTGTCGGATGCATCATCTGACACTTGACGATGCATCATCCGACACTAGATGTCTTCGAAAATGGACTGATATCGATTGTCGGATGATGCATCCGATACTCCACATGTAAGTGTTAAGTGATGATGCATCATCTGACACTCGACACTTACATATCGAGTCGTATCAGATTCACAATCGACACTCGATATCAGTCTATTTTTTATGACAGTGACACTTGACGCTTACATATCGAGTGTCGAATGATGCATCTGACACTCGATGTCTTCGAAAATAGACTGATATCGAGTGTTGGATGATGCATCCGACACTCGATATGTAAATGTCGAGTGATGATGCATCATCCAACACTTGACACTTACATGTCGAGTCGTGTCGAATGATGCATCCGATACTTGATATCAGTCTATTTTCGAAGACATCGAGGGTCAGATGATGAATCTGACACTCGACATTTGCATATCGAGTCGTGTCGAGTTTTATCGAGCGTTTTGACAGATTGCTTGTTTTAGCTTTGTTTTTTGATCAGGTCGGATTATATCGGATTACATGAATTAAATCCGATCTCAAACCCGATTGCACAAAACCCAAATTTTAAAACCTGATTTCGAGTTTTTTATTATCTTAATCTGCCTATAATCCGATCAATCCGATAAAAACCCGATCGGGTCGATAATTTTGAACACCCCTACTTATAGGGACCAAGTCAAAGACATAATAAAATAACTCCAATTAGGTGACGAAAACTACAAGCGATTGTCCTACAATTTTGCAAATGGAACTTCTAGGGAACTTGCTTAACTAGAAGAGGTTAAGCAAGAAAACAATTATATATTTCAATCAATCTGATTTACAGTACAACGGGACAAATCGTATTCATGAAAAGAATCAAAATGGGTAAAATCAACCCAAAAAAAGGGGGGTTTACTGAGAAGATATTTACTTTCTGTCTCTCTTTCTCTCTCTTCGTTGCATGAAATTATGTATTCTTCTCAAAGCGACTTCAAGTGTTTCCTCACTCATGTTAGCAAAACACACCCTGAACCAGCCTGGTTCAGAACAATGGCAAGAAGAGCCTGGTGATATATTGAGCTTCACTTCATGCAGCATAGAATCCCAAAGAGCTAATTCACCTTCCCTTGTTTGTTCCTCCAACGAAGGCCTTAGATTCATCCAGCAAAATAACCCGGCATTACCTTTCAAACACTCGATGCCGGCACGATTCAAGCCATCGATGATCATATCATATCTTTTCCTCAACCTCTCCCTGTTTGTCTTGATGTAATTTTCCGTAAAACTTTTGTTGGACAACATGGAAGCTAAGAGATGTTGTGTTTGAGAGGAAATTAAAGTGAAGCTGGACATCCTCCTCGCGGTGGCGACAACTTTGTCGTTGTACGAGTATATTGTTCCAACTCGAAAACCCGGAAGGCCAAGATCTTTTGAAAGACTATAAACAATATGAACTCTTTCAGAATTTTTGTATTCACGAGCTTCAAGGATTTCTGCAATGCTTATGAATTCGGACGATGAGAAAGCTGACCCGGAGTAGATTTCATCTGAGACGAGATGGATGTTTTTGCGGGTAACAAAATCAAGAATTTCTTCAAGAACTGACCGCTGGATTGTTGCACCTAACGGGTTTGATGGGTTGGTTATCAGAACACCTCTAACTCTCATGTTCATGGCTTCTGCATTTTTATATGCAGCTTCCAATGCTGGAGGAGTAATTTGGAAATTGTTTGAGCTGTCACAGTGGATTGGGACAATTTTCACACCAGTCCTCCACCTTAAGTCTCTGTCAAATCTGCAGGAAAATGGAAACAGATTAAATCGATATTCATTGCATTTACAGACACAAAAAATGATTTTCCAATTCAGTCTTGATCAGGAGTAATTGTTTTTACCCTGGATAGTATGGCGTAGGAACCAGCAAAGCATCGCCAGGATCTGCTAAAATGAAGGTTAATAACTCATTGGCTGCAGTGGCACCAGCGGTTAGGACGACTCTATCAGGATCAAATCTTGCTCTTCCCCCTCTAATTTGTTCCATGAAACTTGCCATTGCTTGTCTGAAGGATTTAAGTCCGTGATAATCTTGGAACAAAGCATTTTCTCTAAAGCCAGGAGCTCCTTTGCCCCAGGTAGACGCCTCGGAATGTTGTTCCAAATACTCTTCTAGTAAATCAAATGAAACCTGTTTAAAAATTACAAATGGATGTTAGTTACGTATGTGAAACTCCAATGAAGCAAAGACTTATATATATGAACTTTAAAGTTGTCTTCTCTTCTGTTACGTACTTGATTCTCAGCCAATCCCATCTGTATCACTCCTGATGGGTTATTTGATTCATCATAAGGGTCTTCATCGTAGGCTTTCCACCCCGCGAAATATGGAGAGTTTTCTCCATGAGTTTCAGAAACCGCAACTTTGGACAGCTCAGCAGATGGTTGCTCATCAATCTCTATAGCCATAACTAGCTTTCTGGAAAACAGACAACGAGATCTTAATTTTTCCTTAAGAGAGAAAGCTGTTATGGGTGAGAGATGAGAGAGAAGATCAGAGAGATGAGAGGAAGCTGTTGAACAAAACCTTTGTTAAAGACCCCTTTATATAGTGAAAGCCTTTGACAATAAAGTCTAAACAATGCTCAAAACCCGAAAAAATTAAATGAAAAAGATAATGATTGATTCTGTATAATGGAAGCAGGATCGACTCAACTTTACAGATATAGTTTTTATCTCTATGACAACTCTTCGTCCTCTGTCATCTTGTCAAAGTTTTCTGTTAACTCAAAATCTCTTGTGAGATTTAGAGCAAGCGAGTATGGTGGTTGATAGGGTTGGTGTTATTGTTTATAGTTCCCATCTTAAAAAAGATGTTTTTCTTTTTGCTTTATAGACTATCATCTCATATAATTACCTCTTGATTTTCTTATTAGTATTTTGTTTTATAATAATGGTGTGGTTGAGTTCTCTCTCTACAAGTCCCCACTTCGCAACCTATGACTAATCAAATCTTTGCTCAATATAAACTGATCTAATTAATTCCTTGCTGAGAACCAAGCCATGCATATTGCAAACAGAGATATTCCAAGAGATCTAAGAGTAGTTAAGTTTTGATGACATGACAAAGATACCAATTTAAACCAAGAAGATTAAGATTCTGATTTGCGAACAAAGCTGAGACAAAGTAGAAGCTCCAAGAAGATCTTATGACCCAGCAACCACAAAACCATTTTTTTCAAGCTACAGAATTAATTTAAGCTGCAGGCTTCTGATTAATCGTCATAATTATTTCTAATATTAATCGCTTCGATAATTTCTTTTTATTTTAAATTTTGTGCCCCTGAAGTTAAAATGACTTTCTTGTTCTATGTATGTATACTTTCTCAATTCTCAAGTATATTGTGCATACACATTATATGGTCATTACTAGATCTCTTTATGATAAACATTTAATGCATGAATTTAATTATCTATGGGCATCAATGGGCTATGATATACTATAAAATTTGGTTGACATGCATGACTAGATGTAAGAGTTAAGATATTTGTCAAGATCGTGTTGCTAGAATCAATTTCAACTAACCAACTTACATAATAAAAAAACATCCAAGATCAAAAAGAGGGCAATAAGAAAAACAAAATTATAAGCACAGAGAATATGCTCCTTAAATCATCGACGTGGGGCTCGAGATCATGAATATCCATGTGCAAGAAACTCAAGAAATATGAGATTTGTGCAATTAATAGATTGCATCAACATCCTATTTTCTAAATAAGAACGTGAAAGGAGTGGTAGATGACGACCGTTCGGCGACTTCGGCCTTGAAGGGAGAGACAAGTATCAAACAACGGTCTTCATCATATATGAATATATATATATATATATATATATATACATATAATATGATTTGTATTTTGAGTGATAAAGTATTGCTTTTGCTTTGGTCGGTTAAAGTATCAATTTAATTTTTACTTAGAATATCAATTTTAACTTCCTAGCTAGCTTCGAGCTAATTGTATCAAAGAAGCCAACACAAATGGTTGGAAAGCATATGTTATATCATAAAATAAAATAAACCCTCATGTTCCTGGAGCTACAACTTTGCACTGCAACTTGAACATTGCGTAATTGTAATACATATATATGCTTGAGAATAATCAAACAAATTATCTAAACATGGACTATTTCTTGTCATTAGTTAGAGCACACAGATAACGTAAGCAGTTATTTGATTATAATAACTTATTCAATCAGCCCATTTCATTAGTTTGCTGATTAATATTTATATGTTTGGGATGGGAATCACCAAAACCTACCATTGGAAAATAAAATTCACCTGTTGGTGTGTTAGGTAACCCAAGAAGAAATATAATTATATAATGTAAATCCAGGTTGCTGATCATCAAGTAGCTAGCTAGCGTTCTTCTGTTCTCTTATGCGGATTCCAACTTAGAAGTAGAAGCATCCAAGAAATTAGGGCTTAATTACAAACTAATTGCGAGGAAAAGGACATGCCTGGGCTCCATTGTAAGCTTACAACTGAGCTGACTGAAGCAGCTTTTTTCAACATTAAACACTACTTGATTAATTAAAATAAAGCTTTGGAGTACATACATATATACGTACATAAGAATGGGGGTTTTCTTAATTACTAACAGCTCACTGTGTCAACATCTTCAAAGCAACAAAGGGCCATGCTTGTCACTTCATGTTGTGCATGTAGACTACAAATTGTATAAAAGGGACTACTCTGTTTCCGCAATTTACTCCTGGATTATGCAGCCAGAAATAGCAATAGCTTGCTGGAGGTTTAATTTATGACTAAAGTTAATCATCCCCTGCTGCTTGTTTGAAGAGACTAGTCCTAATCAGTTTATTGTGTGTATGTGTATGCCACGCATGCACATACATTTATACGTTGATTGAGAAAGAGGGAGAGATGGAGGTGCTGGGGGTCTGCATAATACGAATTGTCTATCTATGGTTCAATGAGAGGAGATCACTTTGTGGGGTTTCTTATGATTGGATGAAAAAAGTTGTTAGCAAGTTTTGTATCCCAATCATAAGGCATGAATCTTTTCGGAAGATTTATCACCAATAACGAAATGCCACATGGGAATCTTTATTCTAATTATGCCAAGATCATGTCAAGGAGAGATAAGTTTAGAATATTGGGTAGGTCAGACATTAATATAATTCACTCTAGCTAGCCTTCGATTAAAAAGTATGTATAATAAGGCTGTGAGATCATAACAAATCACCCATGCTTAATTTCTTCAGGCCATAGCCTCGCCTTTTAGGTATCCTCTCTTCATTCATATTCTGAAAATGCACCAGTTATCATCATAAATTAAGATTCTTAAATTCATATTAACAAAAAAGGCACATAAACGATATTTGGCGTTAATACATACATGCCGCTCTCCAGGTCTCATTAATTAGCCTTTTACGTAAAACATAAATGATATATATATTCAACCGCAAATCTATTCATGTGCTATTAAATTTTTTCTCTCCAACTTGCATTTGTTTTCTATTCCCATTCCCATACTTTTATGAATGGATTAATAATGAATAATACAGAGAAGAGATAGCCACTACAAATACGCCAAGAAAAGCCTTTTTGGGGAGAACTCAACCATGTGCTTCTCTCTCTTGATTTTAGTATTGCTAGCAAATTGGCTTATAATTGATAATACCATTGGAATAACTGCTTGTACTCCCTAAATTGTGATCCAAGAACATCCACACAGGCCGAAGGATAAGCTTGCTATTATAAAAACACGCAATGATTAATTTCTTTCCTTCTTTGAATTCTATAATATAAGTGTATTCACTACTACTTGTATTTTACTCGAATTCCGCTCTTCGTAATTTTTATTAGTTATACTCCAGCTCCATGCCAACCAGGCAACCACGCATGCGCAACATTACGTAGTTACAATCATCGATCCATATATGATTAGCTAGCTAGCTAGCTTACATTGGAACTAATAATTCATATATATTTAATTTGTGATGAGAGATATGACAGAGCCTCGTAAATTGAATATCAAAACACATGCTTGCAGAGACCACATAGAAAGCAATTGCATGATCACCTCCTTCTTTGCCTGCAAAGCCAGCTGCTTGGGATCGATAACGATGAAATAAATGTAATATAATGACAACAGAGATCCACTTGGAAGTACAGCTTTTCCAATTCCTGAAAGTGAAAGTACCTACTTGCATTTTCTGTACATATATATGTGATATTTTCTTTACTTCTCGTTTCACTGACAACACGCTCCGCAAGGAAAGATTACATGGTGAGTTCACCAACTTTAAATTAATTTGGATAGGAAAAAAGAGCATAAGTAGTTATTTTATATGAAAAGTCGACTACTTGAGTAATTAATGAAAGTGGGGTCCTGTTACACGATTTTTCTGTTATTATGTGTGCTCGATATATAGCTTAATTCTAGCTAGGTCTCGGCCAAAGTAAAACAATTAATCAGAAATTGAGCTGTACGCGGTTACTTCTCTATGTTGAAGCTTCAAGTAGTACACGATCAAGAAAGGAAAAAAATAAAAGACCTCAAATGATGTCAGTTTAAACTACTGGTTCTGTTCAATTCATGGACTTGACTTGTTGAGTGTACCTAGCAATAGCTACCGTTGAAGTGACATGCTTGCATATTTATATTACATGTATGTTTTACAGGAGTGATGGTCAGTATTGATGCTTCGGCGCTGACTAACTAAGTCGAAACTTGAAAGGGAAAAGCAATTGTTAAGAGTAAGACATGAATAATGTAAATACATTATGGGTGTCCTTTGTTCATGCAAACGCAAAGAGCTTTGGGACACCCTAACAACTCTTGGGGTTTGTCAATGGTCCCTAGATGGCTACTGGGGATTTTGACGCTGTGTTGGGTACCCACGAAAAATCTGGGGATCTCCTTCCTCACTCTACTTCTTGCATGGAATAATGAGATCTAAAAACTTATCTAAAGGTCTGCAAATTGAACATATAATAACAAAAATTATGTTTCTTTATGTATCTGATATTGAATTTCTTATTTTTAATAGTTCAAGTTTAGAGATTTGTTTGTTTTGAATTTCCTATTTGCATGGTCAAAAGTTCAAGTTGGAGATTAATTTGTTTGTTAGATAATTGATTTTAATTAAGAGCACACATAAGGAGGAAGGAATTAACATCATTCTTCAGATAAATTTATTAAAAGTTAAAAGTTTATAAGTGGATAATGTTGGTATTGACTTAAACATATGGGGCTTAGAAAGAGATTTGGAGGGCCTGAATAGCAACATTCTAATATATATTCAAACCTAATTAGATCATTAGGTTAAAAGCTTTGATATACCATGTTAAATTTATTATTTTATTAAAAAAATTTAAGCTAATAAATCTAAACATAATATCAGTTTTATACTTCAATATATATATTATGTGAAGTGAACATATATATATATATATATATATATATATATATATATAACAAGTGATATGTGCAAATGATTTACATAAGAATTAACAAATTAAGGATGAGTGATCGAGCACCTCTGGCCGGCCGGTTACAATAAACCTGATTATTTATCTCTGCCAGAGCTAGAGCAACAATAAGTAGCTCCGACGTTGCAAGACGAGAGATTCGGGGAAGGTCATACGGCAGACAATAGGCCCATTTTATAATACAAGGTGTTTCGCAATATCAGTCCTCAAGGAAGTAACATGCTCCTATTACCGCGACCTGTACATCCAATTAGCCCATTTTATAATTGAAGTTGCTAACGATGTCATCACCAAAGCAAGTAACATTCTCCTACTACCACAACAAATATCCAAGAAATGGAATCAAGGAATATATGATGATTTATGCAATCTAAGATGGAATCGTAGACAATCCGCGCAAAATCCTGACTTAGTGCATCCTCAGAATCATCAATTGATCCATCCAACAAGCTGGTGTGTCATTTCCCTGTTTACCACCGCATGTATCTTCTACCCAATTTCAAGATAATTAATTAGTTAATTTATAGAGCTATACTACATGTTGATCAGCTGTCATCAACAATACTATTTCATTAAATTTTATTTTTTCGTACAAAAGTGTTAGCAAATTAAGGGAGACATGACATGAAACCTACCTGCCATGTACGGGGCCGCGCCTAAGATTAAGAACTATAATTTTACTATCAAAATTAAAATATCAAGGCGCACAGCTTTTGTCCATTCCATCTATTTTAATTAGGTTATCTTGTCTATCGATGTTGATGAAAATTAAAATGACGCAACCATAAGTGTGGAGCTACTTTGAAATCAATCCAGCGGTCCTTAATCCCCCTTAATAGCGTAATTAAGTTCAATTATTTTATATCTTCTTCAATACTTTTCTAGACTTCTCGTTACACTAAAGGCCAGTCTCTGCTAGCCCTTGTCGATTGCCTAATTTTATCTTCCTTCAATTTGAACAACTAGCATGACTTCCCGATATTGGTAAGAAAAACCATCCCTAAATTCTAAAAAATTCATATATAATACAGAGAGTAGAGTAGGTACAAAATTAGTAATATTAGACTTGTAACCTATATATAACCTAATGCGGTAGTCAACATGACAAAATCTTATTGAAAATGTAACTTCTCTCATCTTTTTTTGTTCACTCCCTCTCCCTCCCCCAAATCCCAACACCTAAGTGAATTCTTGTCATGTACTGTCACATCAAATTATAAAGTTTATATTATATATAGGTTATAAGTCTAGTACTACTGATACAAAATTGTTGATGTCAAAAGCTAGATATGTTATTAGATTTAAGTATTGCTAGTTGGATCTTCATAGCCCATTGAGAGAGTCCACCGCTTTCCTTTCCTACAATATTTGTCGTACCATTAAGAGACATTTAATTTATTAGTAATTAAGCAATAAGGTATAAACATAATTTTATATTCATATTAAACAAATAATGTCTATTAAATTAAATTATTTTATACTCATTTAACATTTCTAGAGTTTGGGACTTAAATTTAATGCAAGTCATTATAGGAGTACTTATTCTCTTGATTATCGTCTTCTAAGATTAGCGCCATTGTCGCTCTTATCCCATTGGAAAGACGAGCAAGGATGAATTCAAGAGTTTTGAAACCCCAAACAAAAGTTTTAATATTTTTAAGGAGTAAGAATTTTTATTTTTACTTGATAGATGAAAGAAAGGTAAAAGAAAAATAAAAAGGGTAATGATAGCGTGCATGTGTAATTCTATTATTATAATTATTAATCAATCTTGAAAATTGAATTAAAATAAAAAAATACCGTATCCAATAATTTTTGTAATGAAAACATTATTTTTTTAAGTTAGATCAATTATTAAAATTATAAAAGTATACACTTTTTGAGGTTTTAACATATAACTTCGAAGTAGATATTAGAACTACCCAAATAAGAATATTTGTTTATGATTACGTTTTTGTTATTGTTATTAGAAGTGGCACTTCATGTCACGATACAAGAATATGATTTGACACGATACGAAAATTACTAGGTTTAGGTTTGCCTTAATTACATCAGCGTTAGCGTTAGAATTTTCAATCCGTTTAATAATTGTATCATGTTTGTGTTGAGGGCCTTCAACCTGTGAACATGATTATGACACGACTGATTTATGACATGAATCTGTTTATAATATGAATATGTTTATTTCAAGCATATATGTTAAATACGATTGACACGGATACAAATTAAAACACTATTAACACGAGTATTGACACGAATATTATTTCATAATATTTTATATTTTTTTAACCCATATTAAAAATAAAAATTAGAAATAATAATATTTTATATTAATATAAAGAGACACACGTCACACTAAAATCAAATATTAAAAGAAATTACATAATAAAAGGCTAAACCTAACTAAGGTTAAATTAAAAAAAAGATTTTAATATATAATTGTCTCGTAACTATAATCGTGTCATAATCATGTCGCAATTGTAAACGGGTCGTGTTAATCATATAAATGTGTCTTAATCATGATAGATGGTTGTGTTTGTGTCTAACACAACCCGCCCTAACTATCTCTATTCCTAGGATTTGGGCGCTCCCAAGAAAGTGATAACCAAAATGAGTTCTACTATTTATTGACTCATTGTACCTCCATTGTGTATTTAGACATTGAAGAAAACTTAAACATGTAACTAAAAAATTGATAGAGTTTCCCCTTTTGTATGACTTAACCACCTTGCAATATTCATAAACACTTCTAATAAAATCTCACAACTTAATTACTACTGAAAAGTCTTGTTTTTTCATTAACAAAAACTCAAAAAATAACCATATCATTGGGTCTTAGACGCCTCTGTAATATTATAACAAAAATTTAGTATAATACATCATCATCAGTGGGTCTCAAACCCTTCATAACATAGTAATCAAAATAATATAATATATCACCAGTATGGATATAACATACTTAACCATCAACATGCTCACGAAATGTAGACTAGATAATATATGTATAAACATGTGATTGAAAAATGTTACATCTCTCTGTGGATTCGTTACGTGGCCAACCTTACAAAAGTGATCATTAAACCACATGAAAGCTTGCAACGACATGGGAGAGAAAATAGGAAAATATAGGAAAAGAATGAACTAAAGCTCAGTGAGTGGTTATTAATTTTTAATAATAAAACATTTTCAAACATTTAAATTAATAATTTTCAGAATGTCAACATATCTCCCAGAAATATCTTAAACTGAATCTTAGATCATAGAAGCTTCACTAATATAAAATATATACCATTCATATTATAAAATATCATACTGCTATCAAATCTTATAAATATGATTTCAATGTAACATAAGTGACTATCATTTATCATAATCTCTGTCATACTAGAAAACCCACCAAACTAGTACCTACTAGAGTTACTAACCACACCTGATAGAATAACGTCAACACCCAGGTAGGGTAATCATACCTGCTGGAGGAACATCAACACTCAAATAGATATAACTACTATTATATACATGCATAGAACAAATCTGTATGATGGTGAGAATGAGTACTTTAAAAGGTAGTTTGAAACCACATGTAGGGATGGCAAAATCTGGGTGAGGGTGAAGGTTTGGTGTTTCTGCACCTACATCAGATGAAAAAACTCTTCCCTTATCCTTGCAAATCCTCAATTTTTTTTTAGTTTTTTCGGTGCAGGTATTTACAAGTGCTGGGATGCAACACTCGCACCCAAAAAAAAAACCTCAGATTTTTTTCACTTTTATTTTTTTATTTTTCCACGATTTGAAATGAGTTAAATAATATAATATTGATTAAAATGTGAAGAGGATGCGGTAGGTTGTGGTGGTAGAGCTTGTTTCGTACGTTTTTATTGCCTAGGTTCAAATCACAGCTCCGTTAAATTTATTGGTTTTAATTAAATATATAAAAAATATAAAATTTGTGTGCAATAATTAATGCAAAAAGCCATGTGGTTTGGTGGTTCACTTAGACGCCCCCACCCCGAGCTTGATCACCAGAATTTTGGGTTTTTGCCCAGTTAGACCGTGTGGGGAAAATGTTGGTACTTGGCTCAACTACGAAAAATTGTCATCTCTAACCACATTGACTTTCACATTAACATAATATCAAATTTCTACTTAATAATATCATAATTTCATATTTTGAAGTCATATCAATTCTGTTAGATTATAAAAAAAAATTCAAAATGCCAACTAAAATCCATACCAATAACACATAAACATGTAAAACGGTATTTTTAAATAACATTTAACCATTAAAAATTTTTCTATTCATAAAATATGAATGCTCAAGTTTGGCTAACATCCGGCTCCTTATAGTGGTCATCTACACAATCTTTACACTGTTAAATAACCAGTAAAATTTTCCCCCTTTTTTACCTTTTCCTCCTCTCTCTCTGCCTTTTCCCTTTCTTTTCTTTCTTTCCTTTCCTTTCCTTTCCTTTCTTTTTTCTTTCTTTCTTCTTTCTTTCCTCTCTCGGTTTCTCCATTTTCCTCTCAATTGGGCTCTCGATTTGTCGAATAATCAAAGCAAACAAGTGAAGAGAATTTATATGTCTTCCCCTGCTCAACCAATTACCTCACAAGCTACTCAATCAATTTGGTAAAGCAACCAGGTTGCCACTTGTCGTTTGCACATAAAACCAGCTGCAACTAGTTGCTTAATTTAACTAACAAAAAAATATATGTGTGATAATGTCTAACACGAACACGATCTATTTATTATTCGTGTGTGCGTGTCGTATTATGTTATCATTTAATAATCGTGTTGTGTTTATATTGAGCTCTTAGGACACGAATAATAAACAGATCTTATTTATATAGAGACAATCTTTGTCGTATCACAACTTGACACAACGTCACCACTTGTTATCCTAATTATTATGGATTTACTAATAGATTTAGTGGCATTTATATAAGGCAATTCTTTCATCCAAAGGAATGAAATTAGTTATCTACAATGCTAGAAAAACTTGATTTTATTATAAGATTATTTTATTAGGATAATTATAAGCACCTTTGAGTTTTGGTTTATTTTCAATCGGAGAATGACTATATATTTTTTATTAATTACATCAGTGAAATTGTCCTTTTTTTCATAAATTGCACCTCTAATAGTATGACTTGAGGGGCAAAAATGATGATTTTTATATAAGTTTAAGGGTGTGATTGATTAAAAATGTATAATTATTCTTCGATTGAAATTTAGCCAAAATTCAAGGTATTTATAGATATTTTTCTTTTTTTTATTTTATTGATAAAATAAAATATCTACAAGACAAAATAAATTCTCTCGTAGAGCTTTCCATGATAGCATTAAAACATCCATAAAGCACTAAATTCTCACGTAGAGCTTTCCACGATTGCATTAAAACGTCCATAAAGTGTTTTTGTTAGCATTTTCAAAAATCAATTTCATAAAAACGTATATTTTTTAATACATTTAAATTAATATCAATCACAAATTATTTTTAAAATTCAAAAACAATTAAAACCAATCATACCTCTTTTTAAAAATTAAAAAAAAAACTCAAAAAATACGCACGAAAACATAAACATAAAAACAAAAATGCCGCAAAACGGTGCGTTTAGAAAACTAGAGAGTTAACGACGTTGTTTAGGAACAAAAGGCGGTTAATCATTAGGAACATAAGGCGGTTAATCATGTTAAGCAGCTTGCAGAGCAATCGAAGGCGTTTCAATGGCTTCTTCACTCTCACCTGCTCCAAGAGTCGATGGGGCTACGCGTCATCAACCGAGAGAAGCTCCGACACTCACTCCGCCATCACCTCACGGAGGCGTCTCTTCCCTTCAGACATATTTTAAGATCACATGGTAATGATAAACTAATGTTCATTATTATTGTTATTTATTTTTGATCTATCGGTTCATATCGAGCTCTTCTGGTACTTGTTCGCCCTTTTCTTTCCACGTCTGTTTATTTATTTATTTTGAATTTTATGGACATAAAAGGAAGGTACTGAATATCATATTTATAAGGTTATAATAATAGTAATAGTAATTTGTAATTGATGATCGTTTACTGGATTTATAGGCAGGGGAGTTATTTCGCATATGATCTGTTTGGAGTGAGAGAGCCATTGTGAGTATTTCCTGTTCTCTGTCCATGCTTTATCTTTAACACCTTGTAATAGTAATATAATTTGTAATTGATGATCGTTTACTGGATTTATGGGCAGGAGAGTTATTCCGCATATGATCTGTTTGAAGTGAGAGAGCCCTTGTGAGTATTTCCTGTTCTCTGTCCATGCTTTACCTTTAACAGCTTGTAAAACGAAAATAGGACTGAAATGGTGGGAGAAGAAAGAAAAGAATTGAAGAAGATACATTTTGTCTTTTGTCACTCTGCATTGGTTGCTATACATAGAGACGGAGAAGAGAATTTATTAGATGTTGATTAATCATTATGCCTGTTTCTTTTTTAATGTGGGAAAACCGTAAAAGCATAAAATGATTTCTTCTTCGATAGACCCTATGCTTGTAGCTAATGGTAATGATTGATAACATTTCACTTAGGTTCTGCTGGGCAGGTTTCTCAAGCGAGAACATTCTATCACAACACTCAACCAAAGAAAATAGAAAATTTTGAACAGTTAACTAATTTTTTTAGTTTTATAATTTTTGTTTTATTAGTGTTGGAGCTTGTACAGAGGTGATGCAATATATAGATCACTAAACGACTTCTTTTTTTGGTCAGTCTTTTCTTGAGGGGCATTGCAACTGGGAAATCTATTCTTTTTGCGCTTCCAAGATTATCTCTTGATTATGTTGTTTTATTGGGGGAAATAAAGCCGTTATCCTAATTTCAGTTGACTATGCATGCATTCGCAGTTGATTTGCTATGTCAAGTTGTGATGAATGTTCATTGGTATATATTTTGGTCATTCCTTGCAGGAAAGCATTGTCTACTATACCGATGAGATTTCTGCAGCTTTGCTTGACCAGCAAACTTTACACTTCTTACATGGGCTTAATATAGATGGCAATAATTTCTCAAAACCAGCGGAGTTTGAGGTTCTGAATCTCATGTTTTTCTTTTCTTCCTTTGTTTCTTGCTTATGACTTAAGCAAACAGTGATGACTACGTTTTAAAGTTTTATTTTCATTTTCCAAACCCTGCTTACTGCTAGCATTGCAGCATCAGGTCTTTTATATCTTTGAAGTTGATGATATATGATGACTAGCAGTATTTCTGTTCCAAAGGCCAGTTGCATATGTATAATGCCTCAACTATTTTAGAGTTGATAATTCAAATCTTTGCATAATTCTTATTATCTATTTAGGGGATGGACAAGTTCGAGACTGAGTTGGGTACACTGCATCCTGTCCTGACTGAGTGCTGACTTTTGAAGTCAGACCTGGAGGTTGATCTTAGCCAGTTTGGAAACGATACAAGCTCTGAGTCACACATTGAGGTAACCTTCTGTAGAAATGTTTTGTTGAGAGTTTTATGTGGTTATTATCTTATAGTTTTAGATGAATGAATAAACAACAATGTTTTGGATAGTGCTTGCCCATAATTACCATATAACTCACAATCTTCTTTATTGTTGTAAAATTTGGTTTCTCTTATTTCTCCTTCAGTTTTTATAGTTAACCTCTTTCAGCTGGTAATCCTATTTTGTAGATTATAGATCTAGTCAATATTTGCTGTGTATCATTCATTATATGTCATGCTATGAGTAAAATACCGGCTAATTGTCTGTAATGGAGAACCGCTTTCACTAATCCTAAACAAGGAAATAACTCACGAGGAAAGAACTTTCTGACCATTGCTTGTCAATTTAATGGATAGTCTTCTTGATTTGAACAATTGTATATTAAATACAATTATATAATTTTAATCTTTTAATTATTTCCAAATTTAAATAAAATTCTTTCCAAATTTCAAGCATATTTATATTATAATTAATGTGTAGTATTAAAAAATCACATATATAGTATTTATTTATGTTACAAACTTATTTTTCACGTCTACTTTATTATTATTGTTCCATAATCTATCAATTACTATATTCTCAATAATACATGTTTATTGTTTTGACATATTTATCAACTTTTTTTTAGGGGTCAACGAATTTTCTATTTTTTCGTATCTTTATTATATCTAGATTCATATTTTCTGGTAGGATGCCTAAAATTAAAAAATTTTAACAAGATGAAATAGAAATAAACTATTTTATAATTTTTCTCTTGGGAGTTATGCTCCAAAAATCTCCGCACTGGTGGTGGTGTAGGCATTATTTATACACGTGCTTGTGCTAATGGTGAAAATAGCCGAGGATCTTCTTTACTTCTAATCTTTCTTTAAAGCAAAAGTGATGCTTAATTGCCTGCATTTCAATGAGATTTTGATGTACTTGTGTCAAGGAATTCGTTTGTTAAGGAGAAAGGTGACTCAAATAATCAAAGTAGAACCAACTATGAATTTTTATTTGATTTCTGCCAAACTTATAAATTAGAGATTTTGATTTCTTAAAATTAGAAAAAAAAAATTTCCGATTAGGATTATTTTTCTTTCTCTATTAGAACTGTTTGGTATTTTTGTTTTAAATTGGTTTAGGAATAAATTCTTATTTTCTAGGATGTTGACGTTATAAATAAAGCCTGGCCTGTTTGCAGCTCGAGTTTGAATATGACCCCTGAACGGTTTATGTTGCTAATAAAACTTTGCGTCACTTATAAAATTCATCGTGCTGCTATTTGAGCATAAAAATATATAAATGTATGTATTCATTTATGCTTGGGTATTAAAATAATGATGACTTCTACCTCCATCTCACATAAAATAGCTAATACTATTATACTAGTATTATACAAAAATGAAAGCAGTAAATGGGTGATATATTTTGTTTTAATTTATATTTGTAACATTGATCACTGATGAATCTCCCATTCCCCTGCAGAAATTGCTGGATACATTTAGAAACTGCAAATGAGCAGAAGAGTTGTTAAAATGGGTGATATATTTTGTTTTAATTTATATTTTGTAACATGATTGTTTTGTCTCAGTAAGGAAGCGGATTAGATACCCGATTCTCAGCGAATCCCATCGGTATCAGTCAGCCCCTGATGAGAAAGCCAATGGCGAAGACCATTTTGGTGAATTAAACTAATTTATGACGAAGAACCCTCATGATGAATCAAATAACCCATCAAGACTGCTACGGATGGGATTTGCTGAGAATCAAGTACGTATGTGAGGTTGGTCACCATCGGCCTTGGCCTAGGAGTCGCTCCTTTGTGAGATAAAACAATCGTGTTAGATAGCAATATATATATTAACGTACTTGATTCCCAGCAATCCCACTGTATCACTCCTACTGAATTATCTGATCTATCGTGAGGGTCTTCGTCATAGGCTTTGCAGCCTGTGAAATATGGAGAGTTTTCTCCATGAGTTTCAGAGACCACAGCTTTGGATAGCTCAAAAGATGGTTGCTCATCAATCTCTATAGCCATAACTACCTTTATGGAAAACAGTCAACGAGAGCTTAATTGTTTCCTTAAGAGGGAAAGCTCTTATGGGTGAGAGATGAGTGGAAGATGTTGAATAAAACCTTTACCCTTTGACAACAAAGTCTAAACAATCCCCACAACCCAAAGATGTAAATGATAAAAAAATAACAATATGATTGATTCTGTATAATGTAAGCAGGATCGAGTCGATTGACGCAACTTTACAGATATAGTTTTTATCTCTCATGACAGCTGTTCGTCCTCTGTCATATTGTCAAAGTTCTTTTAACTCAAATCTCATGTAAGATTCAAAGCGAGGGAATATGGGTTGGTGTTATTGTTTATGGTGCCTATCTTAAAAAAGATGTTTTTCTTTTTGCTTTATAGACTGTCTTCTCATATAATAACCTCTTGCTTTTCTTATTAGTATTTTGTTTTATAATAATGGTGTGGTTGAGTTCTCTTTACAAGTCCCACTTACCTATGACTAATCAAATCTTTGCTCAATATAAACTGGTCTAAATTCCTTACTGAGAACCAAGCCATGCATATTGCAAACAGAGATATTCCAAGAGATCAAGAATAGTAAAGTTTCGATGACATGGCAAAGACAACAATTTAACCCAAGATTAAAATTCTTATTTGCGAACAAAGCTGAGACAAATTAGAAGCTCCGAGAAGATCTTATGACCCCACAGCCACAAAACCATTTTTTTTTTTAATTACCTACCGGCTTCAACCAACCATGCATAATTAATTCTAATATTTCTCTGATTTCTTTTTTATTTTTGAATTTTGTGCCCCGTGAAGTTAAAATGACATTTTTAGTTCTATCTTATTCAAGATATTTGATTACAGTAACTTGTTAATAAACCCATGTCATTAATTTGGCAGGTGGTTAGTATTTTTTATGTTTGGGTTCGGAATCGCCAAAACCTGTCGGCGGAAGATAAATATTAAATTGTTGGTGTGTTAGGTGACCAATAAATCCAGTTGTGATCAAGTAGCTACTAGTATTTGTGTTCTTTAGTGCATTTCAATTTAGAAGTATCCGAGCTTTTAGGGCTTAATTACATACTAGTTGCAAGCAAAAGGGCATGCCTTGGCTCCATACTAGCGTACAACTAGGCTGACTGAAGCAGCTTTTTTCAACATTAAACACTGCTCAAATGATTAAAAAATAATAATAATAAAAAGCTTTGGAGTATTTATATACACATTTTGGTTCATAAGATTGTTAACAGCTAACTGTGTCCAACATCTTCTAACCAATAAAGGGTAATGCTTGCCACTTCATAATGTGCATTGGACAACAAAGTTTATGAAAGGGGATTGCTTCTGTCTCCAGTTTACTCCTGGATTATGCAGTCAGAAATAGCAATAGCTGGCTGAAGATTTAGTTATTACCAGAGTTTATCCCTGCTGCTGGTTTGCTGAAACTATATATTAATCAGTTGGGAGTATATGTGTGTGCACATGCACAAATACAATCGTTGATTGAGAAAGAGAAAGAGGGTTTTCTTAATTACATTGGAAGAAAAACGTGTTAGCATGTTTTGTATCCCAATCGTAAGGCAAGCTTCTCGGAAGATATATCGCCAAGAACGACATCCATACTAAAATTTTTTATTCTAATCATGCCAATATCATGTCAAGAGCGATAAGTTTAGATTCATATTGGGTAGGTCAGATGTTAGCTAATATAATATAAGTCACTAGCTAGGCTTCGATCAGATCAAGGTACGTATGATAAAGTTGTAATCATAACAAATCATGCTTATGCTTGGATATTTCTTCTAGCTAGCCATGGCCTCCCTTTTGGTTTCTTCTTCTTCTAATTTGATTATTTAATATACCAGGGTTAACTGCATGCTATATATGCCTATGAGAATGCACCAATAATTTACGGTTCTTCAATTTGATATATTTTGCCTTAATATATGCAGTCCTCCAGCTATAAATAGTCCATAAATTATCTGTCCACATTACACATGATCAACTGCCCAATTGATATTTGTTTTCTACTCCTATAGTAAATAATTAATTATGAACAATGCAAAGAGGGGAAAGTTTAGTAGCATGATGATGTTAACCAATAACATGATAATGTGGTACATCCATTTAATCAGGAGTTAGTTAGCAAGTGGGCGGATCAAATGAGTTAGTTAACAAATGGGTTCCACCTCTTTGGATTCTTAAAAGTTTTAATTAATTATGTGTTGAAATTTGAAATACGGATAAAAACAGTAAGTGATATATATTTTGAGAATGTTAAGATATCAAGAGAGTATTACGCGGAATCTACTAGGTAGTGGTTGGATACATCACAACGTCAGAGTATTACGTGGCATAATAGATACATGGAAGACTTTCTGGCCAATATATTCACGGCTTGCCACTTCAAATAGTCAAGAAAAACCTTTTTTTGGGAGAAGTTAACGATGTGCCTCCCTCTTAATTTTGTTATTACTAGAAATGTTTATAATTCGTCAACTCCCTATTAATTCCACTCGCATCTATCCATCAAGAAATTAAGCGATGTCACGGATGTCGCTCTGACTGAACCACTGAGACTGACCAAAAAAAAAAAACCTGAAGGGTACAGCGTGACGGTCAACTGAGGGGTGTTTTTCACCGGATTTCTCAGTACTCATGTCAGGGCAGGCCAAGGCCCCGAAAGCTGATTGATTTTTAATTTTAATATCAATCGGTCACAGGCACCGATCATGTCGAACTCTTCAGGTGCTTGAATAAAAGAGGTACTGAATATCATTTATGAGAGGTTATAATAATAGTAATTTGTAACGTGGTCGTTGATTTGATTAATGGGCAAGAGAGTTATTTCGCATATGATCTGTTTGATGTAAGAGAGCCTGGCTTCTATGGAGCCATTCTGAGTATTTAATTCTCCATGCATTACTTTTTCAAGCTTTATCACTTGGTAATAGGAAACTTGGAGGAAAAGAAAAAGGATATAGAGGAAACTATTTCTCCTGGGAAAGAAAAAATTAGAACTCTTTGAAATCCAAAAAGCTTTAAGTCCTGGTTTTAGAGGTGTTAATTTTGTTAATGTTTGTTATATATATATATATATATATATATATATATATGAAATCTATTCTTTTTTCTCACATATTATCTGCTGTTTGGTTGGAAGAAATAAAGCTATTAGGAGTAAAAACAAAAAACACAACGTATAATTAGATTTATATGCAAAGTTTATAGGAAGACAAGGAACACCAAGATTTGGAAGAATATAAAGAACACCAAATAAAAATGGGATCAAGTTCAAAACTAAAACTCCGCTTAGTAGAAAAAAAAAGTTACAATATCACCAATGAACTTATAAATTTTACCCTAGTCTCCCCCTCATACTGTTCACGAAAGAAACTATCCTTCTAAGCTATATTTTATTGACCTCACTAGTTCTAATTTGATTTTAAACAAACTTGAAGCATTTACGTAACATTTTCTTCAAGTTGACTTAAATCAGAAGAACAGCAAAAACAATACGTACAAAGCATCAAACCTCATAGTTAACTCTAAGAAGCACTCAATAACACTCATAGATAGATGAACCCTTTTAAGTTTACAATTGAATCATTGTATACATAAACTTAGCAGGTTCAACTCTTAAAATGATGATGATTTCAGATCTCTGCATTAAAGTTAGTCTCCATCATATAGACTCTTGAATCTTGGGATCTTCACTTGAAATATCACTTCATCTATACTTGAAATGATAACTTTCTTGAAATGATCATCGATCTCTTCATCTATTATACTTCAAAAGTGGGGGTGGGATAATAACAACTCTCTTGGTAAGAAGTCTTCAAAGATTACATAAAAAAAAAAAAACCCCACCCAATTAAAAGATAAAATATGATTTAAAATTTATACATATCATATTAGTTATTATTGTCCCGCTAATGCTTTTTTTACGTTATCGATAAAACTTTTGGTCACATATGAATTTTGTATATATATGTTGCTTATTTGAGCATAAAAATATATAATATTGTACATGTTTTGATTCATGCTTGGGTATTAAAATTATTAATGATAAAAATTCTACCTCCATCCCACATATAATAGCCAATATTATTATACTAACATTATATAAAAATGAAACGTAAGCACTTACATTATACAAAAATTTGATCATTTCACCTGGAGAAATAATTGGATATACTTAGCGAAACTGCAATACAGCGGAGGAGCTGCTAAAATACAAATAAGTGATGCACTCTGTAGCACTCCTGATGAGTTGTTTGATTCATAATATGGGTCTTCTTCATAGGCTTTCTAACCACAGGCTGAGTAATACAGATGGGATTGGCTGAGAATCAAGTACCTATCTAATAATGGAAGGAGCTTGGCCACCCCAAGCCTAGAAGTAGCTCTTTAATTAGTGACGGGCTAAAAAGAAAAAAAAGGGCATGTTATCTAACACCAATCAGAACAAAATATATTGACGTAGTTGATTCTCTGCCAAAACCATCTGTATAACTCAGTTGGTTATTTATCTGATTCATCAAAAGGGTATTTGTGATAGGCTTTCCAGCCCAAATTTATTGATAGCTAAAGAGATGTTTGCTCGGTCTCCATGACCATAACTAGCTTCCGGGAATCGTAAAAGGAGACTTTTTCCTTAAAAGAAAGGTTTTATGAATGATATATGCATGAGAGAGCTATGGAAGAAGCTAGTTGAACAAAACCTTTGGCAAAGACCCTTTATATAGAGATGAGGGTGATGGGGGCGTGCAGGTGCAGCACGAGAAATTGCCTATACCTTTATGTCACGGAAAATCATTTTGTGGGGTTTCTTGTGATTGGAAAGAAAAAGATGTTTGCACGTTTTGAATCCCATTATTAAGGCATACTTTTGGGAATATATATCACCAATTAATAGGCAATTATGTCAAATGGTAATTTTTTATTCTAATCGTGCAAATATCGTGGCAAGAGATATAAATTTAAAATATTATTATTGGGTAGGTCAGATATTAATATAATTCATTTTAGCTGTAGGCTTCGATTAGAACAAAGCATGTATAATTGTGAACACATAAAAGTCAATATCTTCATGAAAATGCGCCAATTAATCATCTTAAAATATAATGATTTTTCAGATTATTAACGACACATTAACGATATTTCACCTTAATGTATGCACTCCTCCAGCTGCAACCCATTAATTAATTCCGTTCCAACCGCAAACCTATTCATGTGCTATTAAACTTGTAGAAGAGGTAGCCACTGCTAGCTAGCCCCATTTCGAATAAGCCAGGAAAAGCTTCTTTATGGAGAGGTAATTAACCATGTGCCTCTCAATTTTATTATTGCTTGCTATAGAGTGGTATATAATTGATAACACGCCAACATTGGAATAATTGCTTGTATACTTCCTAAATTTTGATCCAAAGCCAAACCATCCACACGGGTGCTATTATACAAACATGCGATGATCAATTTCTTTCTTGCTTTGAATTCTATAATTCCCATGCTCTTCTTTATTTCTTCGAGTATAGCTTTATGCCAATCAGCAGGCAAACACGAAGAGTACGTAGTCCTACAATCATGGTCATGGATCCACGATATATGATAACTTATATGGGAAGTAATAATGAAAAGTGATCTAGCTGCATAAATCATTCACATGAAACTATTTGGTAGCTTATATTCCGCCGACTTTCAAGGTAATTAATTAGCCAATTGAGCTATAGAATATATATATATATATATATATATATATATATATATGTATATGTTGCGAGATCTACTGTCATTTCAAAACTATTTGATTACACATTTTATTATAATCATTATATTTTCCGTATAGAAATGATAGCTCGCAAATTAATGGGAAACATGACATGGAATTTACGTGCTACGTCTAGTGTGTTGATGTCCAGATTTACGCTACCGGAGGTTGGCAATTGCAAAGGGTAAACTGTCGAGTATAAGACGGTGATCAAGAAATTACGGGCAAGAGTATCAGTTGTTAGTTTCTAAGTGCACTTTCGGATACTCAAGTCAAAGTACTTCAGTTAACAGAAAATCTCTAGACGAAGTAAAGTAGTCAAGAGTGCGTACCCAAGGCATGAGGAAGTCGTTAGTTTTATGTAGCCCATAGTCCACATGGAGATTTGTGAAGGGAAGCCAATTGTTTGTTAGCTATGACATGCCTTTTGGAGGTAGCATGACATGCAAGTTATGTGAAATCACACTTTTTAAGGTAGCATAAAATAATAGGGAATCATTTGTGCCTTGGAAGACCAACCACCCTTACATTGTAGCCGGCGAGGAGCACGTCAAGGCGACCACCTCCTTGGTTATAACCTGTGAACCCAATCCCATGAAGACATTCAGAGGTCAAATGCCCCCATCCAGATCGACCTTTTACTAGTTATGGGCAATCTCTCATGTGGGGGACAGGGGCGGAGCTAGGATTTGAATTTAGGAGGGGTCAAAATAACCTAATATTTGATGATATAAAATTGTTCAATATTTAAATTAGAAAAATTATGAAACAATCATCAGTATTTATAATAATAAAAACAAAAACAATAAAAATATTTTGAAACTCAATATCTAGATTTTAGAAATTCCAAAAGAAGAATATAAAAGGGAAAGAAAATTTACAATGAGTAACTCATAAACAAACAACAATATAAAATTTCCAACTAAGGAGAAAAAAGAAACCTTAAAAGGTTCAAAATGAATCTAGTCTTGGTCTTTGTATTTCTTGATTTCATACCATTATCTCCAAGTATGATATGATCTTCACAAATTAGAGGGAGCAAATTTGAACAAAAAGAAAATTAACAAAATTATCGATTTAATAAGAGAAAATTTAGTTTTCATATTGTTTTTAAAAATGAAAATAGTCTTTTTAATGTGTAGTTGAAAAAAATAAATAATAATCTTTATTTTTAAGGTAATAATCTAATCTAGGCATTTTTATAGAATTCATATTAAGAAAATTATTGTGTTATAATGTTTTTAGCTTCTAATCAATAAGAGTAATTTTCTCACTATGCATTAACTTTTAAAATACATATCAATACAATTAAAATCATTTAAAAAATTTCCATTTACAGCATCATCTCATTATTTGTCTAAACGCTTTCAGAGGGGCCAACTGTTAGAATTTTTTCTTGCATGTAATAATTGTATTTAGCCCTGGAGGGGCCAAGACCTCCTTAAGCCTAAGGATAGGTCTTCCCCCGGATGCATAAATTTGTTGCATATATAATATTTTTATTTTAATATTTTAAGATGGAAATTAAAAATGTTTGGAAAATTTTATTTTGAATTTGTTGTAACTTTGGAAAAAATATAGATATGTTCATTTTAAGGTTGTGATATATTTATTTATTAAAATAGATACGTTATGCACTAATGATTGTAATAAGATATTTATAAGTTCAAAATATCATATTTTATTTTAAAGATGAGAAGAGTTAATTTTTCAAGTACAAACATGCATCATGTGGTTTAGTATGATTTTTTAAAAAATAAGATGATGAGAGTTTATCAATCGTAGAAAAAGATGAGGACAATTGTGATCTTCACTATGGATCAAGTGGAGACATGAATTAGAAGGACGGAGTGAAAGAACAAATTATGCTAGTCAATCATTATAAAAGATTAGTGCAATTATGTAAGGGTAGAAAACTAAAGCAATTAGCCACTGTTCTTAGTCCTTAGAAAAGACAAACTAGAAGTTAATCAAGACCGAACCGAGGTGATAATTAAGAAATCTTTTCGAACATATTATTTGACAACAGCTATGAAAGGCAGCGAGGACCCAAAGCATTACATTATAGTCAAAATTGATGATATGATTTATCTAATAAAATCTTTAATTGGAAACATGTATCTTGAATGAATGAACCGATATTTATTAATTTATTCAGTTATTATAAGAAAGAGGACAGCAAAGGTGGAAAACAAAAGCAATAAGTAGAGCAACTGGAATGGTATTTCAAATATTTCAATCAGGTTAGGTTACCTTCATAACAATGTAGAATAGTTACTTGAGAAATTTTTAAAACTAACCTTTCAAAAAACAAAATTTTTATTATAGCGCCTCGCCCACACCCCACCCCCACCCCCCCTTAGGGATGGCAATGGGGCGGGGCGGGTCCGGGTCCGTCGGTACCCAATCCCGCCCCGTTCAAATTTTTTTTATCCCGCCCCGCCCCATTGTCCCATTGCGGGGCGGGGCAAAAAAAAATTTGAACAAATTAGACCCGCCCCGCCCCTAAATATTTATATTTTTGCAACTAACCCCCTATAATATTTATATTTTTTGCAATCAACCCCCTATAACATTTACAACCTCAATTTTTATCATATTATTTTACTTACTGTCAACCCTCTAATATATTCAAACGTGTTACAATCACCCCTAATAATATCATTTAAGTCCCAATAGTTTATTTTTTATAATATATACCCTTATACTGTGCGGGGCGGGGGGGGTGGTCGAACGGGGCTAAATGTTAGACCCGGACCCTGACCCGCCCCTACCAGGGCAGATTTCTTTTGCCCCAGACCCGCCCTAAAAATGTTTTGGGGTGGGTCTTGCCCCGCCCCATTTGTCCGGGGCAAACCGGAGCCCCGGACCCGGCGGGACAAATTGCCACCCCTATCCCCCCTACCCCCCCCAAAACAACAAATAATTTTTTTTCAGCTGACTAGCCTCCATACAAATAAATGACCAATTTGCCCTCCTAGGCAACTGTTTTGCAAAACTGAAAAAGAGTCTATTCCCTCCATCCAAACAACATCAAACAATCATTTCTAAACCAACCCCCGTTTCATCCATTATCTGCTCTCAGATTGATTCAACGAGAGGCGATAGTCGACTGACCCTCAAGAAACCCACGTTGTAGTTTTATCCGATCGAGACAGCGGAGAAAATCGACAGAAAGGATCACGTCTATGAGGCCGAAATCGTCAACACTATAAACGGAATTAACTCGGTATATGATAACGTGATATTTGTGAATGTGTGCAATTCAATCTGATTATGTTCTATGAAAGATTGTGAAATTTTGTCACTTGTATAGATTAAGATTCTTATTTGCGAACAAAGCTGAGACAAATTAGAAGCCCCGAGAATATCTTATGACCCCACAACCACAAAACCAATTTATTTTTTTTAATTACCAACCGGCTTTAACCAATCATGCATAATTAATTCTAATATTTCTCTGATTTCTTTTTTATTTTTGAATTTTGTGCCCCGTGAAGTTAAAATGACAATTTTAGTTGTCTTATTCAAGATATTTGATTACAGTAACTTGTTAATAAGCCCATGTCATTAGTTTGGTAATTAATTAGTATTTTTATGTTTGGGTTCGGAATCGCCAAAACCTGTCTGTGGAAGATAAATATTAAATTGTTGGTGTGTTAGGTTACCAATAAATCCAGTTGTGATCAAGTAGCTAGCTGGTATTTGTGTTCTTTAAGTGCATTTCAATTTAGAAGTATCCGAGCTTTTAGGGCTTAATTACATACTAATTGCAAGCAAAAGGGCATGCCTTGGCTCCATACTAGCGTACAACTGGGCTGACTGCAGTAGCTTTTTTCAACATTAAACACTGCTCAAATGATTAAAAAAATAATAAAAAAAGCTTTGGAGTATTTATATACACATTTTGGTTCATAAGATTGTTAACAGCTAACTGTGTCAACATCTTCTAACCAATAAAAGGTAATGCTTGCCACTTCATAATGTGCATTGGACAACAAAGTTTATGAAAGGGGATTGCTTCTGTCTCCAGTTTTACTCCTGGATTATGCAGTCAGAAATAGCAATAGCTAGCTGGAGATTTAGTTATTACTGGAGTTTATCCCTGCTGCTGGTTTGCTGAAACTATATATTAATCAGTTGGGAGTATATGTGCGTGCACATGCACAAATACATACATTGATTGAGAAAGAGAAAGAGGGTTTTCTTAATTACATTGGAAGAAAAACGTGTTAGCATGTTTTGTATCCCAATCGTAAGGCAAGCTTCGAATTCTCGGAAGATATCTCACCAAGAACGACATCTACACGGGAGTTTTTTATTCTAATCATGCCAATGTCATGTCAAGAGCGATAAGTTTAGACTAATATTGGGTAGGTCAGATGTTAGTTAATATAATAAAAGTCACTAGCTAGGCTTCGATCAGATCAAGGTATGTATGATAAAGTTGTAATCATAACAAATCATGCTTATGCTTAAATATTTCTTCTAGCTAGCCATAGCCTCCCTTTTGATTTCTTTTTCTTCTAATTTGTTTATTTAATATACCAGGGTTAACTACATGCTATATATGCCTATGAGAATGCACCAACAATTTAGGGTTCTTCAATTTGACATATTTTGCCTTAATATATGCAGTCCTCCAGCTATAAATAGTCCATAAATTAGCTTTCCACATTACACATGATCAACTGCCCAATTGGTATTTGTTTTCTATTCCTATAGTAAATAATTAATTATGAACAATGCAAAGAGGGGGAAGTTTAGTAGCATGATGATGTTAACCAATAACATGATAATGTGGTACATCCATTTAATCATGAGTTAGTTAGCAAGTGGGCGGATCAAATGAGTTAGTTAACAAATGGGTTCCACCTCTTTGGATTCTTAAAAGTTTTAATTAATTATGTGTTGAAATTTGAAATAGGGATAAAAACAGTAAGTGATATATATTTTGAAAATGTTAAGATATCAAGAGAGTATTACGCGGAATCTACTAGGTAGTGGTTGGATACATCATAACGTCAGAGTGTTACGTGGCATAATAGATACATGGAAGACTTTCTGGCCAAAATATTCACGGCTTGCCACTTCAAATAGTCAAGAAAAGCCTTTTTTTGGGAGAAGTTAACGATGTGCCTCCCTCTTAATTTTGTTATTACTAGAAATGTTTATAATTCGTCAACTCCCTATTAATTCCACTGGCATCTATCCATCAAGGAACTAAGCGATGTCACGGATGTCGCTCTGACTGAACCACTGAGACTGACCAAAAAAAAAAAAAACCTGAAGGGTACAGCGTGACGGTCAACTGAGGGGTGTTTTTCACCGGATTTCTCAGTACTCATGTCAGGGCAGGCCAAGGCCCCGAAAGCTGATTGATTTTTAATTTTAATATCAATCGGTCACAGGCACCGATCATGTCGGACTCTTCAGGTGCTTGAATAAAAGAGGTACTGAATATCATTTATGAGAGGTTATAATAATAGTAATTTGTAACGTGGTCGTTGATTTGATTAATGGGCAAGAGAGTTATTTCGCATATGATCTGTTTGATGTAAGAGAGCCTGGCTTCTATGGAGCCATTCTGAGTATTTAATTCCTGTTCTCTGTCCATGCATTACTTTTTCAAGCTTTATCACTTGGTAATAGGAAAATTGGAGGAAAAGAAAAAGGATATAGAGGAAACTATTTCTCCTGAGAAAGAAAAAATTAGAACTCTTTGAATTCCAAAAAGCTTTAAATCCTGGTTTTACATGTGTTAATTTTTGTTTTAGAAGTGTTATATATATATATATATATATATATGAAATCTATTCTTTTTGCTCACAGATTATCTGCTGTTTGGTTGGGAGAAATAAAGCTATTAGGAGTAAAAACAAAAAACACAACTTATAATTAGATTTATATGCACAAAGTTTATAGGAATACAAGGAACACCAAGATTTGGAAGAATATAAAGAACACCAAATAAAAATGGGATCAAGTTCAAAACTAAAACTTCACTTAGTAGAAAAAAAAAAGTTACAATATCACCAATGAACTTATAAATTTTACCCTAGTCTCCCCCTCGTACTGTTCACGAAAGAAACTATCCTTCTAAGCTATATTTTATTGACCTCACTAGTTCTAATTTGATTTTAAACAAACTTGAAGCATTTACGTAACATTTTCTTCAAGTTGACTTAAATCAGAAGAACAGCAAAAACAATACGTACAAAGCATCAAACCTCATAGTTAACTCTAAGAAGCACTCAATAACACTCATAGATAGATGAACCCTTTTAAGTTTACAATTGAATCATTGTATACATAAACTTAGCAGGTTCAACTCTTAAAATGATGATTTCAGATCTCTGCATTAAAGTTAGTCTCCATCATATAGACTCTTGAATCTTGGGATCTTCACTTGAAATATCACTTCATCTATAATAGAAATGATAACTTTCTTGAAATGATCATCGATCTCTTCATCTATACTTGAAAAGTGGGGGTGGGATAATAACAACTCTCTTGGTAAGAAGTCTTCAAAGATTACATAAAAAAAAACCCACCCAATTAAAAGATAAAATATGATATAAAATTTATACATATCATATTAGTTATTATCTTCCCGTTAATGCTTTTTTTACGTTATCGATAAAACTTTTGGTCACATATGAATTTTGATAAAATATGTTGCTTATTTGAGCATAAAAATATATAATATTGCACATGTTTTGATTCATGCTTGGGTATTAAAATTATTAATGATAAAAATTCTACCTCCATCCCACATATAATAGCCAATATTATTAAACTAACATTATATAAAAATGAAATGAAAGAACTTACATTTTCACCTGGAGAAATAATTGGATATACTCAGAGAAACTGCAATAAAGCGGAGGAGCTGCTAAAATACAAATAAGTGATGCACTCTGTAGCACTCCTGATGAGTTGTTTGATTCATAATATGGGTCTTCTTCATAGGCTTTCTAACCACGGGCTGAGTAATACAGATGGGCCTGGCTGAGAATCAAGTACCTATCTAATAACGGAAGGAGCTTGGCCACCCCAAGCCTAGGAGCAGCTCTTTAATTAGTGACGGGCAAAAAAAAAAAAAAGGGCATGTTATCTAACACCAATCAGAACAAAATATATTGACGTAGTTGATTCTTTGCCAAAACCATCTGTATAACTCACTTGGTTATTTATCTGATTCATCAAAAGGGTATTTGTGAATGGCTTTCCAGCCCGAATTTATTGATAGCTAAAGAGATGTTTGCTCGGTCTCCATGACCATAACTAGCTTTCGGGAATCGTAAAAGGAGACTTTTTCCTTAAAAGAAAGGTTTTATGAATGATATATGCATGAGAGAGCTATGGAAGAAGCTAGTTGAACAAAACCTTTGGCAAAGACCCTTTATATAGAGATGAGGGTGATGGGGGCGTGCAGGTGCAGCACGAGAAATTGCCTATATCTATATGTCACGGAAAATCATTTTGTGGGGTTTCTTGTGATTGGAAAGAAAAAGATGTTTGCACGTTTTGAATCCCATTATTAAGGCATACTTTTGGGAATATATATCACCAATTAATAGGCAATTATGTCAAATGGTAATTTTTTATTCTAATCGTGCAAATATCGTGTCAAGAGATATAAGTTTAAAATATTATTATTGGGTAGGTCAGATATTAATATAATTCATTTTAGCTGTAGGCTTCGATTAGAACAAAGCATGTATAATTATGAACACATAAAAGTCAATATCTTCATGAAAATGCGCCAATTAATCATCTTAAAATATAATGGTTCTTCAGGTTATTAACAACACATTAACGATATTTCACCTTAATGTATGCACTACTCCAGCTGCAACCCATTAATTAATTCCGTTCCAACCGCAAACCTTTCATGTGCTATTAAACTTATAGAAGAGGCAGCCACCGCTAGCTAGCCCCATTTCGAATAAGCCAGGAAAAGCTTTTTTATGGAGAAGTAATTAACCATGGGCCTCTCAATTTTACTATTGCTTGCTACAGAGTGGTATATAATTGATAACACGCCAACAATGGAATAATTGCCTGTATACTTCCTAAATTGTGATCCAAAGCCAAACCATCCACACGGGTGCTATTATACAAACATGCGATGATCAATTTCTTTCTTGCTTTGAATTCTATAATTCTCATGCTCTTCTTTATTTCTTCGAGTATAGCTTTATGCCAACCAGCAGGCAAACACGAAGAGTACGTAGTCCTACAATCATGGTCATGGATCCACGATATATGATAACTTCTATGGGAAGTAATAATGAAAAGTGAGCTGCATAAATCATTCACATGAAACTATTTGGTAGCTTATATTCCGCCGAATTTCAAAGTAATTAATTAGCCAATTGAGCTATAGAATATATATATGTATATGTTGCGAGATCTACTGTCATTTAAAAACTGTTTGATTACCCATTTTATTATAATCATTATATTTTCCGTATAGAAATGATAGCTCGCAAATTAATGGGAAACATGACATGGAATTTACGTGCTACGTCTAGTGTGTTGATGTCCAGATTTAGGCTACCGGAGGTTGGCAATTGCAAAGGGTAAACTGTCGAGTATAAGACAGTGATCAAGAAATTACAGGCAAGAGTATCAGTTGTTAGTTTCTAAGTCCACCTTCGGATACTCAAGTCAAAGTACTTCAGTTAACAGAAAATCTCTAGAGGAAGTAAAGTAGTCAAGAGTGCGTACCCAAGGCATGAGGAAGTCGTTAGTTTTATGTAGCCCATAGTCCACATGGAGATTTGTGAATGGAAGCCAATTGTTTGTTAGCTATGACATGCCTTTTGGAGGTAGCATGACATGCAAGTTATGTGAAATCACACTTTTTAAGGTAGCATAAAATAATAGGGAATCATTTGTGCCTTGGAAGACCAACCACCCTTACATTGTAGCCGGCGAGGAGCACGTCAAGGCGACCACCTCCTTGGTTATAACCTGTGAACCCAATCCCATGAAGACATTCAGAGGTCAAATGCCCCCATCCAGATCGACCTTTTGCTAGTTATGGGCAATCTCTCATGTGGGGGACAGGGGCGGAGCTAGGATTTGAATTTAGGAGGGGTCAAAATAAACTAATATTTGATGATATAAAATTGTTCAATATTTAAATTAGAAAAATTACGAAACAATCATCAGTATTTATAATGATAAAAACAAAAAGAATAAAATATTTTGAAACTCAATATCTAGATTTTAGAAATTCCAAAAGAAGAATATAAAAGGGAAAGAAAATTTACAATAAGTAACTCATAAACAAACAACAATATAAAATTTCCAACTAAGGAGAAAAAAGAAACCTTAAAAGGTTCAAAATGAATCTAGTCTTGGTCTTTAAAGACAACAAAAAAGGTTTTTTGTGTCGGCCGAAAAATGACATATATCAGAATACATGTCAGTTTTCGCGCAACATAAATAGTCCTGACACGTATTCTATACGTGTCACTTGGTCAAACCGACACAAGCATGCGTGTCGTTCAAAAACAGACATGTATTAACAAATATGTGTCACATAGTAACGGATTTTATCAAATATGTGTCAGTCAGTAAGTGACACATATTTTGTGTCGGTCAAAAAACGACATAACCTATCGAATTTTACTAAATATGTGTCTGTCAATAAGTGACACATATGTTGTGTCGGTCAGTGAACGACATATTAGTGTCATTCCTCGACCGACACATATGGACTCCTGAAACATATGTGTCATTCTCTGACTGACATATATTTCAATCACTAAGTGACACATATTCCATATTTTCGTGTAACTTTATGTGTCGGTTTTTGGCCGACACTTATATTTAAAAAATATTTAATACGTGTCATTCTCTGACCGACATATACTCATACACTAAGTGACACATATTCCATTTTTTCGTGTAACCTTTATGTGTCGGTTTTTGGCCGGCACGTACCTTTAAAAATATATAATACGTGTCAGGATGTGCTCATCCTAACACATATTATATATTTTTTTATTTTAAAAAGTACATAAAACTCATGAATAAGCATACAAGAAACCAAATAAGCAATAATACATAAAACTCAACAGAGCAATAATAACAGACAAAGGAATTAACTAGAATTTGTAGTCAAAGTATATAAAATGACGTGTGGCAATGCATTTATCAGTGCTATATGGCTTTGGACAGTATAAGTGGCAACTCATTAACCAGAACAAAAAGAAAAAAATAGAAACACAGACATGAAAACCAAGTTAGATCTGGCACTGCATTAGAAAATCTAACCCTAAGGCTTAAACTAAGGAGCCATGCCACTCAAACTCAATGGATATGCGGGATATCCAGATAGATATAAGCCTTTATTTAAGTGAAGTCTTTCTAAGTACATAAAAACAAGAAAATGAATTACCTTGACTCAACCTCATTGCTTGTACTCACAGGAGTTGTACTCAGTGGAGTTCTTCCTCCCCTGCCAAAGGCAACCTTCATCAGTTTTTGTTGCAAATTTTTAAGATCTTAAAAGTATATGAATAAACAAGTTGGACGGATACCAGAACTAATTTTGGTTGAATAGTCTTTAGCAAAGGTTGAACTTTCTGCGGCCTACAAAACAAATATTACAGTTAGTTTTTAAGTTGAACTAATTTTGCTATGTTATAGTTAACTAAAGAGCAAAGACCAAGGATAAAAAACAGAGCAATAAATCCAATTCTTATAAGCTTACGAGTAACATCAGTGCACCACCACATTTTTCCAAAAAATCAAAGCTTATGATGCAAATAAAAGGAAAAATTACTTTACTAGATTTCTAAACCTGGATATATCAATTCTTGCAATCTCACAGAGCTTGAGCATTACTTTCAACTAAACAAAGCACAAACTGGTAAAGCCTAGTCAGATAAGCAAATCCTTCCATTCATTCATCTTTTCTTCAAAGCCATTAACTAAACAAATCTAGCAAGCACAAACTGATAAAGTTGCAAATTGAACAATTAGACAAGTAAACTAACTCTCTAATTAACCATCTGTTTATTAAGAAGAGCAATAAATCTACCCGGTTCACAATTCACATTAATAGATAAGCAAACCACAAATTAATGTAAGAAAGGTGCAATTAAATCACCTGGTACAGAAATCATTTTTAGTTGAATATTTGTTTTAGGCATTATTTGTAATTTTACGAGAGGATTTTGGTAAAACACACGGTCTATACAGTGATCAAAATATAAAATGTTCTACAGAGTTTTGTAGATTAGTAAGACATTGTGTATGGCAACAACTTAACAGAAAGCACTTTCTAGACATTTGCCTATCCCCTAAGAAGATGTTCAAGAATCAAAGCTTAGAATGCATAGGAAATGATAATTCTGCCTCCATGGCAGTCTATCATACTAGTTCATCACTAGAAAATGTAAAGAGAACCTCACTTAGTAAATTCAACAAACAGTATAATATAAAAATCATTATATTATTCAGATTATAAGCAGTGTCAGATCCACATAACAATATATAATAGAAAGAAAAAATAAGTTATAACATACTATAATTAGTAGACAATTCATAGATGTAACATGCCAAGCAACCTCAAAAAGGACTGTTGATATAGCAAATCCTTCCACAAACTGCTCTGTAATCATGCATTTGCAGCAATATTTTGCTCTAAATGCCCACTGTGCGACAACAAAGGAAGATAAGATGATTTTTGGACTAAAGCATTTATACAAAAATAGCCAAGTTGAGTTTTATGGGCCTTCAAAAGATTTATAGCTATAGGCATTAAAAATAAGAGGTTCTCTTAAAGTAGATTAGGTGATTAAAGAAAGTTTCAAGTTGAAGCATATAGCTAGATGTAACAACATTCTGGTAGTAATTCCAAGGAGTGGGTCTCTGTACCAAAACACCAGCATCTTGGACACGCGGAAGAGAGCCTAATTTAGGCAGTGAAGATACTTGTACACCACCAGTTTTTTGCCAAGATATATGCGAACCACACCAATGCTTCAAGTACCAGTGTAGACCAGCTAAAACTTCAACTCCAGTGACACCAGTTATTCTACCCAAGACCAGCCAAAATTTCCATGAGCATGTTTGATAAAATCACAAAGATACAATTTTACAAAGATAATATATAAAAATAACAAAAGTTCGGAGCTTCTTTCAACAACCTTTCTTATATTTCTCGCTTTGATGCATCATATCTACTATCAATGAGCTAAAAAGATAGCCAATACCACAAGACAGACAAAAAACTAAAAATAAAATTAAAAGATCAAAATATAAACATGAAATTAAAATTATATTTCAAAATCTGTTGAAAATGAAGCACTATTATTTAGATGCTCAGTTACATCATAAAGCGAAAACTTTTCAGTGAGCAGATGAATTAAGATTGCATGCATGGTTCTCAGCCTACTTTGTAGATTTAACTAATAGGAACTACTGAAATCTATATCATCCGCTATAATTGCCAGATATATCCTACAGAAACAACAAATTGAATGGTCCATCCAAGGATGGCAAGATTGATATATATGAATTAAATGAATAAATATTTCTAATACTGGGATCTTAAAAAAATACCATAGTTATAAATTATACTTTTGGCCTCAACAACAAAATCCTGAATTCTTGTGTAAACAAAAAGGTGGCTAAAAGCAAGATGCATACATTTATAAATTCATTTTCCCAAGAGTTCATCATCAAATTATGCAACACATCAAAACTAACCTGGCTGTGTTGAAGCCAGCGATAGATCAACACCAAGAAGATCCTGAAGAAAATCACCACCAGAGGAGCTAGGTGCAGGGTTGTCATCTGAACTTAGATCAAGTAAGTCCACAAGAGGAGCTGCAGCAGGTTTGGCAACTCCATTGGGAAGGTTAAGTGAAGCACCACCTGAAGTTGATACTGTTGCTGGCAAAGAACCAGCTGTCCTACCACTGAAGGTCGCCTCATCCAATACTGGCATCCTTTCAACCAGTGCTGACCTATACAAGCTCATCTATCAGCTTTGCAACTTACAAAAATGCATAATCATCAAGGTTAATGAGGTAAAATACCAAAACTTTACCTGATATTCTGATGCTTCTCTATAATGGAATTGAACTCAATAGATCTCTGCTGCAATTAGCACATATTACCTTGCTTATTGGAAAAGCAACAGGATAACAGACCCAAACAAGAATACGGACAAATGGAGCCACAGTTGCACCAATCGCTAAACCATATCGAGAACAAACAGACTGAGGAATGATCTGTACACATAAGTGGATAGCAATTAAAGCACGCACAAGCGCAATATTATTGCTTTTACATCGACCTTGAACAAAAATTGAGATAGTCAGACCGTATACTTTATTTTCCCCATGGCAGAATTTCTATATCAAAAAGGATAGTCAACATTCAACTGTACTACAAATGCAGTAACAGTTCAGGGAATCAGATCCATTTTTTAATGGGGAGCACCAGAAAGAGATGTTTAGCTCAAAAACAAAATAAAAAATACAGAAGCACCAAAAACCAAAGAAGTCAGACACATAAGCTTTGCTTTCACCACATGTCTGGCCATCTTTTCTGATTTCATATCTCTAATACAAAACAAAATTCAAATGGATCCCTAACCTCACCAAACAGAGGAATCAATGTAATTGAAATCAGAATAGCAACCCAAGCTGTCACCAGACTATCAAGAAAAATCGGAAGTGCCTGAAATATGAATAAACTATTATTTCATTATTTACCTTTTCCAGCACATATAAGCAAACAGCGTGTTCATAATATCTCAGTAATAAATACCTCCATGGCAGCAGCCTTGCAAATAAGTAGAGTGCATAAAAGTAGAGCTGCTTCTTGACAACTGGCAATATCTTCGCTGTTATGACAATGCATAAGAAGTCAGTATAGGAAGTAGCTAATCAACTATAAGACTTTTATATAAATATATTCACTCGGATGGAGGAGACATTGGATAGTTGACAGTGCATTGTGTGAACTTACACCATCCGTAGAATCCATTTAGGTAAGAAGGGATATACATTATACCTCTAGGTTTAACCAGTGTTGGACAGTAGTATTGATGCCACAAGAAGACAGCAAGATTATGACCATGTTGCCATTAACATGCAGTGGAAACTAAACTTGAACTCTATCAAACATAAAAAACTTTTGTGACTGGTTACTAATATCCCTTCATCATACCTACTTCACAGAATTCCAAAGAAATCATGCATGTGCAGAGAAAAGAAGTACAATGGTCATTTCAGGCATTGGAAAGCAAATATGTCAGGAATCAAACCAAGTTTTATATCTTTAATACCAAGAAATTGAAAGATAACTAATCAAAAACTAACAGAGAAATATTGTCAATACTCAATTGCAGACTATAGATAAACCTATACAAAAGTATCCAAAACATTAAGGCCTCAATACTCAAACATTAATCGATACTTTTGAAAAGTATCAGAAGGCAGCAACTTCATCGCCAAAAAGTAACATATATCATTCTTACAGAAAAAAGCATCAATATTTTCAATTAGCAAAAAAATATATGTAGCCTTTAATACTCACCACTTAATCAACTTACCAGTGAAAATATATCATCATCCCCTCTCTTGATGTTTTCTTCATTTGGCAGAAGATGGGCAGTCATCATTTCCCATTTGGTCCATGCTCTAGCAGCTGCATACTAAGAAATAACAAGAAAATTATGTAAGTATATAAGCAAATGAATTATGCAAGCTTTTTCTTGTACAAAAAAACACTAATAACAGGATAAAGTTTCAAAAAACTCATACATGGTTTGCTGCAATATATATATATATATATATATATATATATTATTCTTACACAAATATTAAACCCAGACTCCACGGTTTTTGAGATTCAAATCCAAGACCTCTATAATCAATAAAATATAATAACTAGTCAATATCCAATACCTAACCCTAATCCAAATTCTAGAAGAGCAACATTTTACACATTTCATGTGCAAATGATAGCCTAAGATCACAACAAATACATTATATGCAGACTAGATTCCAATCAATCAGCCAAGTGTCATTCCTCACCTAATTGGCAGGATCCACTTTTTAATTATCCTGGTTAGAATATTTCTACAAATTAAAAAGGCATTCAATTAAACATCAATTTCCTACACGATCTGATTATCACGTCTGGATATACACCAGCCCCCCTAGCCAGCTAGCTACCATCTTAACCAGCAATATATGGTAAAAACATGAGACTTGCCATAGCCTCTTGCAGCCACTGATCCTCATCTTGTTTAATCTAAAAATAAATAAATTGCACATAAAATCAGAACATCTTTTTTCTTTGATTTTTCTTTCTGGTGAGTGGTTGCATGCAATATATGGGTCTCTATGCATGTCTGCTATGAGTTTTTTTTTCTCTTTTTCTTTTTATTTTGCAGATTTTATATGTATTTGATTTATTGCGATCCAATAATCAATCTCTGTAAGTTGTCCACTCATGCTCCCTCGTTGGCATCATTATGTACAAGCTTTTATCACATTGAAAGAAGAAATTGATAATCAATTTATCTTCTATCTAATTAATTAATCTAAACAGGAGTACCATGATTAATAATTAGCTTTTATGTACCCCAAAACACAACCCAACACAACCCAACACAACCTTTGAAGCTAAATCAATTAATTAATGTAGTTATTTAATTAGATGAATTAAAAACATGGAGTTCGAGATGAGTTTACTAGTGTCAAAATTAATCAAGTACCTGGATGGCTTCTCCACAGTACAGTCCCTCCTCTTTGTGAGAATTATTATCATCAATATTATTGTTCTTCATCATCATCATCTCTTCATCGCACAGTTCACTGTTCCTAGCAAATCTCTCTCGAACATGAACCCTCCGATTGGCTAGGGTTTTGCTACACGCATACTATATACACAAACCAATTGATGTAAATGAGTAAGCGTGCATTAATCATCAGTAAAGGGTTCAACTTAAGCATGTAAAAATGAGCTCCTCGATTCCATTCTATTATTGCGTAAGTGAAAGAGATACCTTGATGGTCTTGTTAAAGTTTCTTCGGTTCTTCTTCTTCAAATATCTCAGAATTCTATTCTTCCTTTCTTCTACAGAATAGCGGCCAACCTTGATGGTGGCCTCTTCCATTGTTGGCATTCGAGTAGCTTGGATTCCCTGCACAAAAATCCATAGCAAAACAAAGCAAGAAAGATATATTAATATCAGATATACTAATATGTATATTTAACTATACATATATCCAAATATGTTTTAGATAAATTTCCATGCAAAGAAAATCGCTTCATTAATGTGCTGCGCAATAATATCCATTAACGTTTATCTACTAAATGAAACACAATAAAAGCTTTCAAGATCAAAAGATGAGTACCCAATTTTCTACGGCAGCTGGATTAAACACTGGCTTGAAATCCTGAAGATATCCACAGCATTCATCACCAAACTCACACAGATCCAGCAGTTGGATTCTGGAACCAAAATTCTGAATCCTGCCATAGAAACCACCCATGTTGATAAGACAGAAAACAGATTGCTTAATTTGTTGATGAGAAATTCTACAGGCTGATATAGAGAGACTAGAGACAACCCAGATGAAAATTAACATGAACCAACTACTGCTAATCTCTTCTTAATTATAACTCCTTCTGGCTTATTCTGAAGATTAATTAAAGCAGATTTAAGTTGTCAAGAAGCAACTACTATTTGGTTTCCACCTTCCATTACAGGCATGAAGCTCACACGCTTCTGCAATAAAAGAGAATTAAAAACTGTCAGAAATTTTGTTTCAAACCATATATTATATTACATGAAACAAATTATTGAACAAAAGTAATTTGTTTTCTTCTCAATTAAGCTGACTTCTTTTTCTTGTGTTATAGATTTAATTAATTATCATGTCTTCTCATATAGAGATATGTTTTTATTAATTCTCTAATTGGCTCAGCATCGTTATCATAAACAAATAATAGTTACTATTTATACTTGTAAGCACGTCTACAATTTCGAAAGGGAACAAATTTAAAACTTAATTGGAAAAAGTAAAAGAAGAAAACTGAATCATTTGGTCAAATGGAAAGGGAAAACAAAAAAAAATGATTTGATTGCCATTATAAATAAATAAATAATTTTTTGAGTTCATTGCATTGGGATTAACACTTTCTCGTTTGGGTTCATGAATTTCCCAAAGGAGAAGCAATCAGAGGTTGTTAAAGGTCCATTTGTTGCTTCTTTACTTAATTTGCATAAAAGTTTTAAATATATTTCTTCTAGCTAGTTAGCTTTGTTAAGACCTTTTATACATATATATGCATCTAACTTTGTTATCATGCATGTGAGAGACAGAGAAGTAGTCTAACCAAAGCCATAATAAGATTTGACCCTAACAAATTAGCACATGGTGTTAGTTGAAATTTTCCACTAGAGCTGGTAAACGGGTCGTGAATTCTGATTACATCATTGACTATAAGCATATATTACTTTTATATGTATATCAAATTATTTAAAATCAAATTATATATCTTAATTTTCACCCACCCTACCTCAATAATATATCAGCAATCTGTTTTTCATTGATAACTATTAATGGATTTGGTGGTTTGATGTCATGTCATCTTAAATTTGCACAATATTAGTCTTCTCTGTGTAAAACAATATAAGGATCCACTCATAGGACAGCAGTTCTGTGGTAATATTGAAAGTTATGTCTTTAGAAGTGATTAAATTTTTTGACCAATGCATAGATCCTTCAACAAAATTGATGCCAGATAAATCGACAGATAATAGAGGACAAATGAACAAAGACTTACCGCAGTAGTCAATTTCGATTCCAGAAAATTCGGAGGCCATCTACTGAGCTTAGATTCTTCAACAAGAGGAGGTGGTGGCTTCTAAAGAACAAAATAAGGCAGAAGTGTGTATGCACCACCAAAGAAGGAAAGTACAAGGAATGGCCACACAGGAATTTTGCTTTTTGAGCTGCAGATGCAAGGTGAAAAGATGAAATAAAATCATATTAAAAGAAAAAAAAGAAAGTTGATGGGTCCTCGTTATATACCACTCACTGCAATGCAGAGGAAAAGAATCAACTCTTCTAATGATCTTCTTTTAAACAAACAATTAGGGAACTTACAAGCTGGAAAATAATACACTGAACAAACATAAAGCAGTGGATGTTACCTTCTACCGGTTGGAAGCAGTAACATGCTATACACCAAAGGCCACAAACCCATAATATACCAGAGAGACACAAGGACGTCATTCATCCTAAAGCCATCATCTCCCTTCAAATTCAGAAGCTTTTTCAAAAAATACATGTCCCTTGACTGCAAGTTATTGTCCAAATGTTATCAAGTTATTTAGTAAAAAAAAAAAAAAATTATTATAGTCGAAAAGCCACTATTACAGAAATTAAAGCAGCAGTTCATCCAAGAAAATCTTATACAACAAATGAACAGAAGAAAATGAACAGAGAAAATAAAAAATAAAAAACAAACCAATGAACATGGCATGAAATCGGGATCTTGTCTAAGGAAAATTTACCTCAGCTGCCTTGAATCCTTCCCTGGCTCGTCCATTGCCACCCTTCCAATGCACTTGTTGCTGCAACAACGCACCATTCTCCCCCTTCCGTGCACTTCCATGTGTGTCATTGCTTGTTTTGCCCCTGCAAAGTTCCATAATCTTCGCTGCTACCCCAGCCTCATTTTTACTCTCTTTCATCAACTTGTCAACCTCTACCTTCAGAAGCTTCATTCTCCCCCTCATTGCACCACTCTCCGAGCCCCCCTTACTCTGTTCGGGCAAAACGCTTGCCAGTTTCATTATTGAGAGAATTAAGGAGGGTTCGGTCAGGGATTCAAAATGCTGGGAAATTAAGAAGCGGGAAGACATAATTGAGAGGGAAATCGAGAGGGAAATTGACAGAAATTGCAAGAAGGATGAGAGGAAAAATGTCGATGTAAAGAGAAAGGTTTGGGATTTTTAGGGTTGGGGAAAAATCAAGAGGGAAAGGTCGATGCTATGTATTCACAGTTAGGTTGCCTTTTATATTTTATAATTTCTTTTATATTTTTTTAATTAATTATACATGTCACATGTTCAATATACGTCACAAGATCAGTCCACTTTTTTTTAAGTGTGACATGTATTTGGTTTGACCAAATTTTAAGTTTATATATATGTCATTTTTCTATGGACCGACACAAAATTTATGACACGAAAACTTAATTTTTTTGTAGTGTTTGTAGTTCTTGATTTCATACCATTATCTCCAAGTATGATATGATCTTCACAAATTAGAGGGAGCAAGTTTGAACGAAAAGAAAATTAACAAAATTACTGATTTAATAAGACAAAATTTAGTTTTCATATTGTTTTTAAAAATGAAAATAGTCTTTTTAATGTGTAGTTGAAAAAAATAAATAATAATCTTTATTTTTAAGATAATAATCTAATCTAGGCATTTTTATAGAATTCATATTAAGAAAATTATTGTGTTTAATGTTTTCAGCTTCTAATCAATAAGAGTAATTTTCTCACTATGCATTAACTTTTAAAATACATATCAATACAATTAAAATCATTTAAAAATTTCCATTTACAGCATCATCTCATTATTGTGTCTAAACGCTTCGGAGGGGCCAACTGTTAGAATTTTTTCTTGCATGTAATAATTGTATTTAGCCCTGGAGGGGCCAAGACCTCCTTAAGCCTAAGGGTAGGTCTCCCCCTGGATGCATAAATTTGTTGCATATATAATATTATTATTTTAATATTTTAAGGTGGAAATTAAAAATGTTTGGAAATTTTTATTTTGAATTTGTTGTAACTTTGGAAAAAAAATAGACATGTTCATTTTAAGGTTGTGATATATTTATTTATTAAAATAGATACGTTACGCACTCATGATTGTAATAAGATATTTTTAAGTTCAAAATATTATATTTTATTTTGAAGATGAGAAGAGTTTTTCAAGTACAAACATGCATCATGTGACTTAATATGATTTTTTAAAAGATAAGATGATGAGAGTTTATCAATCGTAGAAAAAGATGAGGACAATTGTGATCTTCACTATGGATCAAGTGGAGACATGAATTAGAAGGATGGAGTGAAAGAACGAATTATGCTAGTCAATCATTAGAAAAGATTAGTGCAATTATGTAAGGGTAGAAAACTAAAGCAATTAGCCACTGATCTTAGTCCTTAGAAAAGACAAACTAGAAGTTAATCAAGACCTAACCGAGGTGATAATTAAGAAATCTTTTCCAACATATTATTTGACAACAACTATGAAAGGCAGCGAGGACCCAAAGCATGACATTATAGTCAAAATTGATGATATGATTTATCTAATAAAATCTTTAAGTGGAAACATGTATCCTGAATGAATGAACCGATATTTATTAATTTATTCAGTTATTATAAGAAAGAGGACAGCAAAGGTGGAAAACAAAAGCAATAAGCAGAGCAACTGGAATGGTATTTCAAATATTTCAATCAGGTTAGGTTGCCTTCGATAACAATGTAGAATACTTATTTGAGAAATTTTTAAAACTAACCTTTCAAAAAACAAAATTTTTATTCATAGCGCGCCCCCACCCCCACCCAAATAATTTTTTTTCAGCTGACTAGCCTCCATACACGTAAATGACCAATTTGCCCTCGTAAGCAACTGTTTTGCAAAACTAAAAAAGAGTCGATTCCCTCCATCCAAACAACATCAAACGATCATTTCTAAACCAACCCCCGTTTCATCCATTGATCTGCTCTCAGATTGATTCGACGAGAGGAGATAGTCGACTGACCCTCGAGAAACCCATGTTGGAGCTCTATCCGATCGAGGCAGCGGAGAAAATCGACGGAAAGGATCGCGTCTATGAGGCCGAAATCGTCAACACCATAAACAGAATTAACTCGGTATATGATAAAGTGATATTTGTGAATGTGTGCAATTCAATCTGATTGTGTTCTATGAAAGATTGTGAAATTTTGTCACTTGTATAGAGAGAATAATTTTAACTAGGTTTAGGGATTCATTGATTGTAAAGTGCTGTTTAGGATGAAATTGAATAGCTATCGATTGCACTGTTTGGTGGTTGCATGTTGTGCTATGTGTATTTACGTTATGTTGTGTGTATTTACGTTGTGCCTGTGTGATGTGTATTTAAACGCCTTGAGGTTGAAGATGATGAACAGTATTGTCGAATTGTCGAAGTGTCGAAATTGTTAAGTAGGTATCAAATGGTTAGTTGAATTATGTTGTGTAGGTTGTTTATATCGTCAAATAGTCAAAATATTGGTAGAAAAAAGGTATTCACAATTGTTGAAGACCTAGGATAATGAGTCGTAGTGTCGAATTGTGTCAAAGCGCTGAAAAGTTTGTATTCGATGATGCCCTGTCTAATTGTCGAATAGATTGTTGTGTCGTCGAATTGCCGAATGATATAGGAATGAAATTTGACAATCGTTTTATGTATTTATCGAACACAGGAAATTCGATTTCGCATCTTGGAATCAGTAGGTTTGTGTCGAACCATCGAAGTTTGTCGTCAAACTATCGTCGAAGAAGTCATTGTAATCATAGAAATTAGTTATAGTCGTCGAAATTGTATCGAAGCGCTGAAAAGTTTGTATTCGATGATGCTCTGTCTAATTGTCGAACAGATTGTTGTGTCATTGAATTCCGAATGATATAGGATTAATGAAATTCGACAATCGTTTTATGTATTTGTCGAACACAGGAAATTCAATGTCGCATCTTCGAATCAGTAGGTTTGTGTCGAACCATAGAAGTTTGTCATCGAACTATCGTCGAATAAGTCATTTTAATCATGCCTATCTAATTATTGAATTTTTTTTCAGATTTGTGCCGAAGCGTTAAAAAGTTTGTTTTCAATGATGCCCTATCTAATTATTGAATTTTTTCCATATTTGCGTCATGCATGTGTTTCTTTAATTTTTTTTTTTTTTGGGTTTAAACTGATTTTCTCTTCATTTCTAAGGTTTATAAATGGAAACCCTGCATCTGTCGATCTCTTTTGAGTTAATAACACCAAAATCTGAGCATTACGACGCGACGATGACGAATATGACGAGTTTGGAATGCATTCATTTTGTGAGGAACAACTTTGAAGGAGAGGCATCAGAAGCTTTTTAAGAAGCATATAGGTTTTGGATACCTGTTGGATATAGGCGACTTGACATTTCCTGGCAAACTTGTCAATAACTTGCTTTTGCATAAGGTTAAAACACATGATGTAGAGGACGAGGAGTTATGGTATCTTGTGTACGGTAATAACCTTAACCAAGGAAAATTTGGTGTGCAAACTGAAAAGATCGCTTTATGGTTTGAAGCAAGATCACTTTATAATTTGAAGCAAGATCGCTTTACAGTGGTACAAGCGATTTGATCGGTTTATGACGGGTCAGAGGTACACAAGAAGCAAATTTGATAATTGTGTGTATTTTTGGAGGCTACGTGATGGTTCTTTCATTTATCTACTATTGTATGTTGATGATATGTTGATAGCTTCGACGAATGTTGATTAAATTGAGAAGTTGAAGACTCAGTTGAATCGATAGTTTGAGATGAAAGATTTAGGTGAAGCTAAGAAGATACTAGGTATGGAGATTAGTAGAGCTAGAGGGAGAAGCAAGATTTGTTTGACTCAGAAGCAATATCTGAAGAAGGTATTATAGCGGTTTGGCATTACAGAGCAGTCAAAACCTATAAGTACCCCACTTGCTCCTTATATGAAGCTCAGTGCATATTTATCTCCTAATACAGATGAAAAACGAGAGTATATGTCTCGAGTTCCATATGCTAATGCAGTTGGTAGCCTGATGTATGCTATGGTGTGTGTAAGACCCGACATTTCACATGCAGTTGGAGTTGTGAGCAGGTACATGCATGATCCTGGTAAAGGACATTGGCAAGCAGTGAAATGGATTCTACAGTATTTGTTAAAAATTGTAGATGTTGGCTTAGTCTTTGAGAGGGATGATATGTGTGATTTGTATGCTATTGGTTATGTTGATTCAGATTATGCTGGTGATTTGGATAAACGTCGGTCGACTACCGGTTATGTGTTTACTCTTGCAAGAGCACCAGTGAGTTAGAAGTCTACTTTACAGTCTACAGTGGCTTTGTCTACTACAGAGGTAGAGTATATGGCAATGACAGAGGCTGTGAAGGAAGCTATTTGATTACAGGGATTGCTGGATGAATTGGGAATTGGGCAGAAGAAGATCACTCTTTATTATGATAGTCAGAGTGCTATCCACTTAGCAAAGAATCCAATATTCCATGTTTGTACGAAGTATATTGATGTTCGGTATCATTTTGTGCGGGAGATTATTGACGAATGGAGAATAGTTGTGACAGCGATCAAGTTCAGTCATTGTTTGGACTTGATCAATATTATGCAAGTTTGACTAGGTCATTGGGCGCATTTGGAGGCGTTGCAGCTTTGATAGAGAATATGGGAAAAAGAAAGGTCTTGTAGTGGATTGGCTAAATTGCCAAGATGGAGAATTGTTGAAGTTTTGGCTCTTTAGCCATTTATATGTGTGTGCAAGATCTCACATGGAGTGAAAGTCATTGTATTGGAGAGACTTGGGCTTATAAATTAAAGTCAAGTCTTCTCATTTATGTATCCTATTGAAATTCTCTTTCAGCCCTCCATATTTGTAAGGTTTCAATATAAGACTTCATAGTTTAAGGGCCTTTCATTAAGGACCTTAAAGTTTGTAATATTTACTTTTTCTCCTTTTGATTTTGAGTATTTGTAGTATTGCTCAATTGTTTAGGTAATTACAGTTTGACCCAACTATTTGGGTAATTGCAGTTGGGCTCAATAGTTGTGGTATTTGTATTGTGGCCTAAAAGTTTGTAATTCTCTTTAAAGATAGTGAAATGTTTCTTTAGCGGCGCCCAGGGACGTAGGTAATAAAATCAAACCTCGTTAAATCTTGATGTTCTTTCTATTTTTGCATTGTTGGTTGATTGGTTGTCCTCTTTAGTTGCTATTATATTCAATTATTTGGCATAGTTTGTTGTTGTGCATTTGGTTGTTCTAATGGTATCACTTTTGTATTGCACAACAATACTAGGGGCAGCCAAGCATACATGCACAAATGACACCACTCCACAATTTCTTGTTGAGTTTAATAAGCAATATGTGGTTCTATCCAATATAGGTTTAAATTTATTGATTTCTTATGTTATAACTTTCAATACATAGGTGAACACAGATAATTAGATGAAATTCTTGATAAGTTCAGTAAGCAATGCAATAGGTGAACGATGTAGAAATGTTAAATTGAACATTTATCTTTGAAAAATCTTCCTCTTAGATCATCTATTGGATAAAAAGCAAGCCAAATTTGTTAGGAATTATTGGATATGCTATGAAGTCAGATATTGAATTTATAGGAACAGAACTATGATTTTGACTTTTTATCTACTCTCATACTGAAAATTTGACTGCAAGTCGGATCCTGCCTTTTAATTTGTTTTATTAAAACCTGTATAACATTCAGATCATGAGACCTTAGAGTTGATCATAAGAGTGGTTTGTAGTACACATTATGTGATTAATTTGTTAAGTTTGTCAAATGTGTATAATTCTTTTTCTGCAGACTATGAAAGATGGAGATGTGGCATTGCTCGATATGGGGGCCGAATACAACTTTTACGGTTCTGACATAGCATGTTCATTCCCTGTGAGTCCTTGTGCTAGTATGGCTACCCTCAAGTCCTCTGTTCCTGTGCTCTATTTGCAGCTTTTAAATATATCCGATCATTTCTGCGGGTGAATGGGTAATTCACCAGTGATCAGAGTCCTATATATAATAATGTAAGTGCTTTCACTTTTAACAGTGCGCATCATATCTGTTAGACTATGTTTATCATTGTTCTTCTTCATGGATGCACTATTTGCAACTTCTCAGTCTCTACAAAAAGACCAAGCTTGCTTCAACACGTGCATTCTTGAAAACTTATTAGAAGCACTCATCTGAATTATTTCGTAATTAATGCCTCATTAAGTTTTCTTTATTAGAATTTACGGTTTTAATTCATTTTGTTATTCAGGCTGCCCTTGATGCTCACAATGCTGTCATAAATGCGATGAAACGTGGAGTGAACTGGCTAGAGATGCATAAGTAAGACTAAAAAGTGAAAATCTCCAATATATTTACATGTGTGTGTGTGTGTAGGTAGTTCTTGATTGTGGTTTTGTACATGATAGTTTGCGTAATCTATCCTTCATAGAACAATCACTTTTGCTGTTGAGTTTAGTGAATCTTTGGTGATGTAGCAAAAGCCATATATAGAGTAGATATGTCTCCATCCAAAAAAAAAAAAAGGGTAGATGGTAGAGTTTCAAAATTTGCTTCATTTTTGACACCTATACACATTGTTCTTTGAGGTTAACTAATATTTACTTCCAAAAGTAGGCTGCAAGTATCGAAGGTTATTCTTATATGGCACTTTGTGTTGCTTAGAACTTTTCTTGTGTTTGTATCACACATCTTGATGTTCTTTCTTGTTGCTATTGTAGATGAGCAGCGAAAGTAGTTCTAGAGTCACTGAAGAAGGGTTCTCTCCTTGTTGGGTAATTTTCTATATTCACAATGATGCAATATCTTTTATTTTCAGCTTGCCACCATTATTAAAAGCAAAAAGAAATCAAGTTTTAGGTACTTGGAATTTTTGCATGCAGATATGTTGGTGATACGATGGTTGAACGATTGGGTGCTGTTTTCATGCCTGCTGGTCTGGGGCACTTCCTGGGGATTGACGCACATGATCCTGGGGGATACTTGAAGGTCTTTATGATAAGTAATCAGCTGATGGTCTTTTAGTTTTTTCTGATTTTGTCTTATATTTTATATTTTCACAGGAGTTTGTCTTATATTTTATTAAGTGTATCGTTAGTTAGTATCTACTAGACTACTAATTGTGTTTCTTTGATAGATTTGGAAATTTTGAATTTATTTGCAGGGATTGGAACCACCAAAAGAACCTGGCTTGAAGTCTTTACGTACAACTAGAGATCTGTGTGAGAGAATGGTAAGTAATGTAATTCTGAGTCAAATTCATTCTCGATGCATAGGTATATGGTAAAACCATAGAGTAGATGTCTACTTTCCTTATTTCTGCATGACGTGCATTTGATGAAAACCCTGCAATTTTCAAAATAGGACACATTAAAGGGAAACATCATTAGTGCTCAAATATATAATCAGTTTGTTTCAGCAGATTCATTTTCAAGATTTCAAAATTATAATCTGTTAGAGTTTGTACTTGGAATTTTATAATTTTATTCTTCAAATAATTTACTATCCGTTGTAAGTTAACTTAATAGTATAGTAACAAATCGACAAAAATGTAGGCAAATCAGTATAATTGATGATTACGAAGTTGCTTCTGAGGTAGATGGCTTAGATATATTATCAAAGTGATTGTCTTTCTGTGTTACTTGAAGTGTCCAGTCTGTGCTAGGATTTCTGATTGGGTTGCACGGGAATGTGTAATGTCTCATGAAATTGAAGTCATTCTGTGCCTTGCTTTCATCAAATCTTGGGAAGAGAAACATCTTCAATCGGCCGAATTTCTTTTTGCATGACAGCCATTGTCTGTAGACATCCAGCCTCGTATTGGCTGGGTACTAATTTTAATGCTCTCGTACAGGTGATAACAGTGGAGCCTGGTTGTTATTCCATTGACTCTGTGTTGGTTCCAGCCATGGAGAACGCAAACACTTCAAAATTTTTTAATTGTTTAGTAATTGGCAGATTTCGAGGTTTTGGTGGTGTTCGTATTGAAAATGATGGTGGTAGTACTCTCTTCGCCTACTCTATTAATCGAACCTCAGATTTAACCCCGAGTAGAGAATATATAATTCTTGCTTTATTTAGCTTCGGTACCTGCATATTCACCTAAATAATCTGACTTGACACGTTCACACATATTCACCTAAATAATCTGATTATATGATGTTTTTCTCAGTTAATGTGTGCAGCTTGTCACTGCCAATGGTTGCAAGAACATGAGGAATGTACCTCGTGAAATATCAGAGATTGAAGCTGCAATGGCAGGCGCACCATGGCAAATTAAGAAGAACTGATCTGTCAAATAGTTGAAAGTAGAGACTGAAGAATAAGGCAGTATTGAGAAGAGTTTGCTAGCCACCCCCATAAATGAAGAATAAGTAAAAGTTGTATTGAGAAGAGTTTGGCACTAGACAACTGAAACAGCCCATTTACCAAAAAAAATCAAGCCCGTTCTTTTAATGTCAACCAGCCCACATATAAGCCCAGCCCATGGTTTATGTTTATAAGCAACCCAACCCAATAAAAAAACCCAGCCCATTTCTCCTTTATTTATGATTATAAGACACACACAAAAAAAAAAGAAAGAAAAATCTAGAGAGAAAAGAGAAGAAGTAAGCCGTGAGAGAGGGGGAGGAGCTCAAGAGAAGTGACAAATTCTGGGAGTATTTTGAGGGCTTTCTCAAGGTAATTATTTCAATTTTAACCCAAATTAAATTCAATATCTTGAATTCTAACTATAGATATGAATTTAGAGGAGTTATTAGACATTTGAAAAAATTTTTAGAGAGAGAAGATAGAGAGAGAAGGAAGAACAATGATGAAATTGGAAGTATTATTCAAGGTATTTCATATTCTTGTTGATTGTTATGGAATTTGTTTGAGGGAATTTTGAGTTTGATGATAATTATGGAAATCTAGGGTTCTATGAATAGTAGTATTTTCGAAAATTTCTAAAATTTATTGGCTTTGAATATGATTCTTAAATTTATATATGTTAAAATAGACATCTTAAGGATTTGTTTGAAGTTGTAATCACTGAAAAATGTTGAGTATGGAATTTTATATGAATTTTCGAAATTTACTGTTTACTACTGGAAATTCAGTTTTTCTACAGAAAATCAGTTTTGGGTAAGTGATTTGAGGTATCTAGAGGTCTTCAAAAATTATGAAATTTGGGATCCGAGTTTGTGTATATGTCTAGTTTAAATCTGAAAATTTTTGTGATTTTATGATTTTATTTCGAATTATCATGTATTTTGGAATAGGGAGAGGTCAGTTCTAGAAATTTATTTACAGAATTTTTGTATCTGGAAATATGAATATTTTAAGGTACCTAATGAACTTAGAATGCTATGAAATTTTATATGGTATTAGATATGTATGTGTAGAAGGTATGTATAAAATCTTAGACCATTTTGACAAGTCGGTTATTTATTAAAAATCAGAGAGCAAGAACTGTTCTGTTTAAGAAGTTTGAAAATTGAGTTAATTAGGATTTATTGGATTAAGATATGAAGTTGGATATTGGAAATTTTAAACATTCAAGTTGATTATGAATTAAATATGATGTGATGAGCTCTTTTATGATGTTAGGATAATGAAGGATAAATTCTTCGTTGAAGGATGTGGCCAACTATGTGAAACATTGATTCTGGAATCAAATCCGAGCTAAACGAGTTGTGCAATCAAATTAGTGAGTGGATAATGTTTTGAGAATTTGGTATTATATTAAAGTGTATTAAATTTATGGTTTTTCATATGATTTAAGTTATTAGTTTAATTAAATGAGTTATATTAAAAGTTTTTAGAATAGATAATGGCGATTTATGTATTTTGGAAATAAGAGTGTGTAAAGTATTAGATTTTGGATAGAAGGATGGTTATGGGTAGTACTAGTAGATTAGTTTTTGGATGTGTAGTAAATATTGTTTCGATAAGTTTGAGTACAAGAGAAAAATAAAATTAAGGTGAAAGTTGTAGAATGAATGTATGCTATGTGTTAATGGAAAGTAGAAAGTTTTCTTTTATGATTGGAAAATATACATTTATAATTAAATGAATTTGTATAGAAAATTGAAGTATTTAGTTATGTTCTTTAAATAAATACACATGTTGAAGAAAAAGTTTTGAAAATTAGAATTTAATTCTGTAAGGGTGATAATGCCAAATTTTAAAACTGCCCAGCGATAGGGGTTGAATTGTAAATTTAGAAAACTATTCCAAAATTTATAGGGACCTGAATGCAGATTCTAGAAATTTTAGGATAGTCATAAAGATTTCAGTTAAAGCATGATATTTAAGAATTTAGAAATCTTGAAATTCTAAATTGAAATATTTGGGAAATTAGTTAAATTTTGAAGTATAATTATTTGAAATGATGTTATATAGAATGTTATATGGAAAGTATGGATTTTGAGATAGTTTATAGTGAGTGGAAAAGTATTATATTTTATGGGTTATAACGATTTTTTTGAACGTTATTTTTATGGATATTTTAGAAAGTTTTAGAAATAGTAGAAGATTTATTTTTCTGGATAATTAGAAATATGTTTTAGTATTTACGTAGTTATATTTATTTAGCATTTCATAAAATTACCAAGAATTTTAGCGAATTTAGAAGAATTCAAGCTAGTTTCTATAGTATTTCTTGAGGATAGATAGACTCAATTGTTATATTTGTTTTCAATTACTAAAATATTTCAAAGCTAGTTTTTAAAATAGCTGTAGACATAAATTTTCATTTTAAAATTAGTTTTGATCAAAGATATAACATTTACAAAGGAAAAATCAGATTTTTCATTTTAAGTGCATTTTAGTTTTTCAGAAAGTAATATTTTGTAAATTTAGAGAAAGTGTGAAAGTATTGATATTTAAAGTTTTCAAGACTCAAGGATTTCTTAAAGTAGTTAGAAATGTTCTTTTAAATAGTTGTCCTGAATTAATTCAAATAGTACAAATATTTTCAGTTTTAGCTTGCATAAAATTTTCAGATTTCGATGAATTGCTTGAAAAGAGAAATTTTAGCATATAAAGCAATTTTTAAATGAAATCAGTTTTTAATGAAAATAAGAAAGTGTAGTTATGTTATACTAAGCTAGTACCCAGATACCCAGATAATTAGTCAGATCACTTAGACAGTGATACAGATAGAGGCCTTTGGGGCTCGTTCAGACACACATAGAGGCTTTGGGCCGTGTGATCTGGGCGCTTTAGCCCTTTGGGGGCAGCTCTACGCATGCGTATGACTAGATAGCAGGCCTGCGCGATGTTAGATCTCGTCAGGTACAGATAGCTCTGCCTGCGTGATGTAGATCTCACCAGGTATGAGGAAATTCAGATAGTTCTACCTATGTGATGTTAGATCTCGCCAGGCAGGATGAGATAGTTCCAGCGGTACTTGTTTAGTATAATGAAAAGAGTTTTGAATATGTTTATATGAGTTAGTTTGAAAAAGAAGCATTATTCAGAAGAGTTTCTTTTGAAAGAAGATTTTTAAGAAAATTATGTTTTGCATAGTAAATAACTAAAGTGATGATTTTAGCATGATCATCAAGAGCATATTTATTATACGATTGAAGATGATTATTTTATTATTTTAACCATAAGTAGTATTTTGATGGATTTAATTATTCAATAGTAATTTATTTTAAAGTTTTATAACATTTTAGACAATATGAAAATTATGGGTTATGGAGATTTTTTTTATATAGAGCAAAGATTTATTTTATAATAATATAATTTTTTTTAGATTTATTTACAAGTATATTTTTATCCCACTCACTGAGTTTTATACTCATTCTTTTGTTTTATTTTTTCTTCTTTCTTTTTTTTTTTAAAAAAAAATTTCCCCCCCAGGTGAAAGCAAAATGTGATATAGTTATAAAGTTTGGAGGCCTAACTACGTGATGGTGCAAAGATGTGTTAAGGTTGTAATAATTATAATAATTATAAAAATTTATTTGTAGTTGTAATGAGAATTGTTTCAAGTTTGTTCCATAAGAAAGACAAGAATTAAGAAACAGTCAGTAGCACACAGTTTTAGGCATGATTTGCCCGTGTAGCTAGGAGCGGGCCGTGTCAATTTGGTATCAGAGCATGGTTAGTATTCTGTAGACTTCTACTATATCAGATAGAAGCTTTGGAAAGATATAGTTGTCTGCGGAAGCACCATCAAACTTAGATGTGGCAACCTCATATAAACGTAGTTGGAGAAATAAATTGGCTTAGCCCTAGTAGCTCAAAGAGAGATTAGTTAGTTATGATGTTAGATACTTATCTTAGAAATTTGTTGCTTACCTAATTGTTTTACGACGTAGTTGTTTGTTCTATGTTAGTATTTTGAGTTGTTATGATATGAACAGAAATATTCGATATAAGGCTAAATAGTTCTATCAAGCATTGTGGATTAGAGGATTTATGTATAGCTTAATTTTTTAGTTATGTTAGTGTTATAAATTGTGATGATTTTCATATGAAAACTGAGATGATATGAAGAACTGAATTATGATAATTGTAATACGAGGAATTATATGGTATATGCTACTTTAGAATGCAAGGTATACTGAGGAGGAATTTAGAAAATTATGAGTTGCTTGGATGATTTTTATGATAATTGAGTTATGCATGATATGTAGTATACGATGACATAAGATGATTGAAGCTTTTACTTTGAAGCACTAGTTTTGAGAGCAGTAAGTTGAGATATAAAGATGCATTGAATGATAAAGAGCATATCTTTACATAGTAGTGTGAAAAAAAAATTGAAGAATATGATGACTGAGTTGAGATGAGGACAAGAGTCCATGATGATGGAAATACATATGGGACATGTTGTTGTTGATGATGTTGTTATTATTATTATTATTATTATTTTAAATGATTTGTAAGTTGGTTAAGTTTGAAAACCAAAGGATATCTTGTTAAGATTTTTTTTTGACGTTTTTTTTTTCATAGATGCATCCATGGTCTTTTAGATATAAGTTCCGGACTCATGTACGATTCTTACAAGTGCCTTATCAAGTTTGTCTAGTAGAATTATAAAGAGTTTGCCTTTAGAAATGACTTATCCTGGTTATTGCTTTCCTTTGGAGCACCGGGATCCTAAGGATAGCCATAATTAGGGTACGTCATGTAAATTTGGCAACTCATTAATTAGTTCTAAGAAGTGAAAATATGTATGGGAGAAGTTAAGAAAGAAATGGTTACATTTATAAGTCAAAAGAATTGGAAATTTGTCTTCCTAATCTAGAGACAGATTTTCATTCACATGGAAGGCGAAATATTTCTGCAACAATCAGAGCCTTTATTCTTCTTAAGTGAGAAATCAAGTTGGTAGCTTATTGAAATGATTCCTGGTGGTGAATAAAGAAAAAGAAGAGTCATGTTACATAGTTCTCAGAGTGTTGTTATACATATAATAGAAGCTATATAGCATCACATGAGTATGTTTTATGACTTGAGTATTTTAAACTTTTCGAAATTTTGAGGACGAAATTTTTTTGAGGAGGTAGTATTGAAACAGCCCATTTTTTTGGGCCCATTTATCAAAAAAAAAACTCAAACCCATTCTTTTAATGTCAACCAGCCCACATATAAGCCCAGCCCATGGTTTATGTTTATAAGCAACCCAACCCAATAAAAAAAAACCTAGCCCATTTCTCCATTATTTATGATTATAAGACACACAAAAAAAAAAGAAAGAAAGAAAAATCTAGAGAGAAAAGAGAAGAAGTCAGCCGTGAGAGAGGGGGAGGAGCTCAAGGGAAGTGACAAATTCTGGGAGCATTTTGAGGGCTTTCTCAAGGTAATTATTTCAATTTTAACCCAAATTAAATTCAATATCTTGAATTCTAACCATAGATATGAATTTAGAGGAGTTATTAGACATTTGAAAAATTTTTTAGAGAGAGAAGATAGAGAGATAAGGAAGAACAATGATGAAATTGGAAGTATTATTCAAGGTATTTTATATTCTTGTTGATTGTTATGGAATTTGTTTGAGGGAATTTTGAGTTTGATGATAATTATGGAAATCTAGGGTTCTATGAATAGTAGTATTTTCGAAAATTTCTAAAATTTATTGGCTTTGAATATGATTCTTAAATTTATATATGTTAAAATAGACATCCTAAGGATTTGTTTGAAGTTGGAATCACTGAAAAATGTTGAGTATGAAATTTTATATGAATTTTCGAAATTTACTGTTTACTACTGGAAATTCAGTTTTTCTACAGAAAATCAGTTTTGGGTAAGTGATTTGAGGTATCTAGAGGTCTTCAAAAATTATGAAATTTGGGATCCGAGTTTGTGTATATGTCTAGTTTAAATCTAAAAATTTTTGTGATTTTATGATTTTATTTCGAATTATCATGTATTTTGGAATAGGGAGAGGTCAGTTCTAGAAATTTATTTACAGAATTTTTGTATCTGGAAATATGAATATTTTGAGATACCAAATGAACTTAGAATACTATGAAATTTTATATGATATTAGATATGTATGTGTAGAAGGATATATAAAATCTTAGACCATTTTGACAAGTCGATTATTTATTAAAAATCAGAGAGCAAGAACTATTCTGTTTAAGAAGTTTGAAAATTGAGTTAATTAGGATTGATTGGATTAAGATATGAAGTTGGATATTGGAAATTTTAAACATTCAAGTTGATTATGAATTAAATATGATGTGATGAGCTCTTTTATGATGTTAGGGAAGGATAAATTCTTCGTTGAAGGATGTGGCCAACTATGTGAAACGTTGATTCTGGAATCAAATCCGAGCTAACCGAGTTGTGCAACCAAATTTGTGAGTGGATAATATTTTAAGAATTTCGTATTATATTAAAGTGTATTAAATTTATGGTTTTTCATATGATTTAAGTTATTAGTTTAATTAAGTGAGTTATATTAAAAGTTTTTAGAATAGATAATGACGATTTATGTATTTTGGAAATAAGAGTGTGTAAAGTATTAGATTTTGGATAGAAGGATGGTTATGGGTAGTACTAGTAGATTAGTTTTTGGATATGTAGTAAATATTGTTTTGATAAGTTTGAGTACAAGAGAAAAATAAAATTAAGGTGAAAGTTGTAGAATGAATGTATGCTATGTGTTAATGGAAAGTAGAAAGTTTTCTTTTATGATTGAAAAATAGACATTTATAATTAAATGAATTTGTATAGAAAATTGAAGTATTTAGTTATGTTCTTTAAATAAATACACATGTTGAAGAAAAAGTTTTGAAAATTAGAATTTAATTCTGTAGGGGTGATAATGCCAAATTTTAAAACTGCCCAGCGGTAGGGGCTGAATTGTAAATTTAGAAAACTATCCCAAAATTTATAGGGACCTGAATGCAGATTCTAGAAATTTTAGGATAGTCATAAAGATTTCAGTTAAAGCATGATATTTAAGAATTTAGAAATCTTGAAATTCTGAATTGAAATATTTGGGAAATTTGTTAAATTTTGAAGTATAATTATTTGAAATGATGTTATATAGAATGTTATATGGAAAGTATGGATTTTGAGATAGTTTATAGTGAGTGGAAAAGTATTATATTTTATGGGTTATAACGATTTTTTTGAACGTTATTTTTATGGATATTTTAGAAAGTTTTAGAAAAAGTAGAAGATTTATTTTTCTGGATAATTAGAAATATGTTTTAGTATTTACGTAGTTATATTTATTTAGCATTTTATAGAATTACCAAGAATTTTAGCGAATTTAGAAGAATTCAAGCTAGTTTCTATAGTAGTTCTTGAGGGTAGATAGACTCAATTGTTATATTTGTTTTCAATTACTAAAATATTTCAAAGCTAGTTTCCAAAATAGCTGTAGACATAAATTTTCATTTCAAAATTAGTTTTGATCAAAGATATAACATTTACAAAGGAAAAATCAGATTTTTCATTTTAAGTGCATTTTAGTTTTACAGAAAGTAATATTTTGTAAATTTAGAGAAAGTGTGAAAGCATTGATATTTAAAGTTTTCATAGTCAGTTGACTCAAGGATTTCTTAAAGTAGTTAGAAATGTTCTTTTAAATGATTGTCCTGGATTAATTCAAATAGTACAAATATTTTCAGTTTTAGCTTTGATAGGTGTTTATTTATGTATCATTTTCATATCAATTCATCTATATTTCTTTGCTATAATCATTGGTATTTTTATGTTTTTGTGTGGTTTTGATGTTTGTAGGAGTTTTGGAGGAACTTGCACCAAAGTGAAGTAAAGCCCTTCATTTTTACCTCTGCTAGTCAACCATCTTCTCGGATTTAATTGTATTGATATACAATGAACCGGATAACATGTTATATACTATTGGAAAGCTCTCGAAGTCTATTTTTTAGAGAAATTTACGGTTCATAAATCCATTCAGTGTACCGAAAGTTATAATCAAAACAGTGTGAGAAGTGTAGAAATGTAATTCCACAAAACACTGTAGTATGTATAATACGGGACACTGTAGCAGGTTACTGTAGCAGAGTATATAAACACATTTTAGGGTTTTATTTGAATAACTGGAAGATGGGGAAACGACTTAGAGGCTGCAACTCTGGATTTCTCTCATCTCCTGGAGTTCTTGAAGGAGAAAGAAGGCTTGGAAAGAGGAATAACTACAATCTTAAGAGATTTTCATCAAATTTGCTAAGTTTTTCCTTTCCCTTTCATTTTCTGGAATGTCTCGATATTGTATTGTATTTGTATTGTGTCTGAATTTGTGTAACTAAATCTGAATTGGTTGAGGGTGATTTCAAAGCCCTTGATATGGTTTTTGTGAGTTGATTGTGCAAGATATTGTTATCCAATTCTTTAATTGAAGTTGCTTGTATTCTCCCATATTTAATGCTTATGATTGCTTGCTGATTGTATTTGTTGACCTAGGTATGGCAACCCAAGAGGGGGGGTGAATTGGATTTTTATTTATAAAAACGAATTTAGAAAACTTTTCTTGAAAGATCAAAATTATTTAACTCTTTCTTTAAGAATAAAGATGAAGAAGATGAAAATAGAATGCAATCAAGAGAATGGCAATAAAGAACAATCACAAGTGCAAGTAAATGTAAAGAGGATAAGGATAGAGAGAGTGCAAACTCGATGTACGTGGTTCGGCAAACCTTGCCTACATCCACGGCCTCCTAGCTCCACAAGCTAGGCTTTCAACTAAGTTGTAGAATTCTTTACAACTTGCTTGATGAACAACCTCACCAAGACTTTTTTTTCCAACTCTTGATAACACCACACCAAGAGTTCTTCTTGATGAACAACCTCACCAAGGCAATTTCCTTCAACTCTTGATAACACCACACCAAGAGTTCTTCTTGATGGACAACCTCACCAAGGCAACTTCTTTCAACCCTTGATAACACCACACCAAGAGTTCTTCTTGATGAACAACCTCACCAAGGAAACTTTCTTCAACCCTTGATAACACCACACCAAGAGTTCTTCTTGATGAACAACCTCACCAAGGAAAGAGTTCTCTCAAGGATAACTTTTATCCTTTACAAGTAGATCTCACTCTCACCACAATATAAGAACAAAGAAAATTTTTACAATAAAAGTACAACTCTCTTCAAAGAGTAGATAAAGAATATAAAAGCTCTATAAACTTGATATTTCTCTTGGCTTTTTTACTTGATAGAATGCTTCTCTTGCACTTGTTGAATGCATGGGAGAATGGCTCCTTTTATAGGCAAATGAGATGAACTTAATCAAGTGAAGACACCAACTCCAAATTTTCTGCCCATCATAAAAACCGTAATCTTGTCTGCCATTTTTGTCAATATTACGTTTGAAATTTGAAACTCTGCAAAACATAAAAGATCAACGCATCAAGAACCAAGTCATTTGGATATCTGTAGCTCAAGATATGGCTAAAACACCATTCGGTGCTCATGTGACTTGATTTTTCTTCCATGTGTCAGTCCACTGACTTGCATGTGTATTATGTCAGCCTTCTGTTTGAAATTTGAATTTCAAAGAATATGAAATCTGTTCCATTGAATCATCTTTCTAATGCCACAAGAATCAAGTCATTTGGATATCTCTAACTCAAGATATGGACAAAACATCGTTCGGTGCGCAAATGAGTTGATTTTTCTTTTCTGTGTCAGTCCACCGAATTGCATGTCAATTATGTCGGCCTTCTGTTTGAAATTTGAATTTCTTCAAAACATATGAAATGTTCTTCATTAAGTCCTCTTTCCAATGCCGTAAGAATCAAGTCATTTTGATTTTTCTAGCTCAAGATATATCCAAAAGAGTATTTAATGCTCATGTCAGCTGCTTTCATTTGTCTTTCAAATTGCATGATGATTTGGACAACCTTGCACTTGAAATTTGAATTTCTTTAAAACATATGAAATGTTATAAATTGAGTAAGCTTTCCAAAGGCTTAAGAATCACATCATTTGGATATTTGTAAAGATATATATGACCAATTTATTGAACATTGCTCATGTGTCACATTCCTTGAGTCAATCCTTGTTCTTAAACATTGGTGCCTTTAACATGTATTCTTCTCCTTAGCTTCAACACTTCATTTTAATAAGCCTCTTCTTGATTTTACAAATATTTCATTAAATCTTATTTTTGCACATAAATAAACATATTAGTAACACCTTATGAATCAATGTGTATTGTTATCATCAAAATTATCATGTAGCCTTAAGGCTAACAGTATTTGGGTGGCCAACTGAATATAATTTGGATGTCGTCTATTGCTATACTAGAAATCTTGATCTGTAATTGTCTTGAATTTCTAATCATTAGTAGCAAAATTGTGATCAGAGATTGCAATTGGAGAATATAACCTAAATTAAATAATCCGAGCTTGTGTGGTTATTGCTTAGATCAACATATCTTTCTTATCGTAATGCTTCCATTGAATTAAACTTAGAGAGCTTGTTCTAGGTTGTTTAATGGTTAGAGATTAAATAAAGAGCTTGTTTTATTTGACAACAAAGTAAGGAAAGATTGGGATAACAGAGCTTGTTGTTATCTACGGTTGATAATTTCAATGGTGTAATTGGATGACAATTCTATGATTTATTCGCAAATCCATATCTTGTGGTAGAGAATTATCCCTTAGCCAAATTTCTGTCATTGATTAATTCTCACTTCAATTAAGTTTGCATTGTGTTATTCTTTATTTGCCTTCGTATTCAGTTTTTCATTTAGTTAATCAATCAACAAAACCCCCATTTATTCTGTTTTTGCTTTCGAATAACAAAATTAATTAGAATCAATCCTCGTGGGAACGATATCTTACTCATCACTTTATTACTTGTGCGACTAGTATACTTGCTAGTTTCGAACGCATCAAGCTTGCATAAAATTTTCAGATTTCGATGAATTGCTTGAAAAGAGAAATTTTAGCATATAAAGCAATTTTTAAATGAAATCGGTTTTTAATGAAAATAAGAAAGTATAGTTAGGTTATACTAAGCTAGTACCCAGATACCCAGATAATTAGTCAGATCACTTAGACAGTGATACAGATAGAGGCCTTTGGGGCCTGTTCAGACACACATAGAGGCTTTAGGCCGTATGATCTGAGCGCTTTAGCCCTTTGGGGGCAGCTCTACGCATGCATATGACTAGATAGCAGGCCTGCGCGATGTTAGATCTCGCCAGGTACAGATAGCTCTGTCTGCGTGATGTAGATCTCACCAGGTATGAGGAAATTCAGATAGTTCTACCTATGCGATGTTAGATCTCGCCAGGCAGGATGAGACAGTTTCAGGGGTACTTATTTAGTATAATAAAAAGAGTTTTGAATATGTTTATATGAGTTAGTTTGAAAAAGAAGCATTATTCAGAAGAGTTTCTTTTGAAAGAAGATTTTTAAGAAAATTATGTTTTGCATAGTAAATAACTAAAGTGATGATTTTAGCATGATCATCAAGAGCATATTTATTATACGATTGAAGATGATTATTTTATTATTTTAACCATAAGTAGTATTTTGATGGATTTAATTATTCAATAGTAATTTATTTTAAAGTTTTATAACATTTTAGACAATATGAAAATTATGGGTTATGGAGATTTTTTTTATATAGAGCAAAGATTTATTTTATAATAATATAATTTTTTTTTGAGATTTATTTACAAGTATATTTTTATCCCCACTCACTGAGTTTTATACTCACTCTTTTGTTTTATTTTTTCTTCTTTCTTTTTTTTTTTTAAAAAAAAATTTCTCCCCCAGGTGAAAGCAAAATGTGATATAGTTATAAAATTTGGAGGCCCAGCCACGTGATGGTGTAAGGATGTGTTAAGGTTGTAATAATTATAATAATTATAAAAATTTATTTGTAGTTGTAATGAGAATTGATTCAAGTTTGTTCCATATGAAAGACAAGAATTAAGAAACAGTCAATAGCACACAGTTTTAGGCATGATTTGGCCGTGTAGCTAGGGGCGGGTTGTGTCAACAACAATTTCGAAAATTATATGCTATCCAATTGAATTGGATATGGAATTTTGAAAAATGAAGTGTGATTGTGGATTAAAAACGAAGATGCATGTCTATTGAACCATACGATTTGAATTGAACATAAGTAAACTTCTATGCATATCTTCCTTTTTTAATTTACGGGTATGTTTTTCATATAGACATCTATCCCATTATCATTGAAATTAATCAATTTAGAATATTATTATTAACAGTTGTAAACCAATGTACATTAATATTGCCGGCCATTAGGTAACATTCTGTTTAAGTATTGTTTGCTTACGCCGCGTAACGTTGCGTTTAGGAAACGAGATACTAAACGGTGTCGTAGGAACATAAACTAATCCCAATATTAAAGCAGTTAGTCGTATCGTGGAGTTGGCGTAACACCATTTGAAGCCGTTGTTTCAATGGCTTCTTCACTCACACCTCCTCCAGTGCCAGTGGAGCTCCACGTCACCAACCGAGAGAAGCTCCTCAACTCACTCCGCCAACACCTAACCGAGGCCTCTCGTCCCTTACATGGCTTCGTACTCCTTCAGGCAATTTTATTCATATTCAACATCACATTTCACGATAAAATACAATAATATAGATAATTAATTTCTTGGCTGATTTTTTTTTAAATCTTAATTTTGATCAATCGGTTCACAGGGAGGCGAGGAGAAGACTCGCTACTGCACGGATCATATCGAACTCTTCAGGTACTTGATAGCTGTTCTGTTTTCGATGCCACTACTTTTATATTTTTCTATTATTTTTATCGAACAGAATATGTAGTTACTGATGATATCTTTTATAATATTTTAATAATAGTAATCTGTGATTTATGATTAATAGGCAGGAGAGTTATTTCGCATATCTGTTTGGAGTGAGAGAGCCTGGTTTCTATGGAGCCATTGTGAGTATTTCCTGTTCCCTGTCCATGCATCTCCTTATCCAGCTTTAACACTTTGGAAGACGAAAATCGGGATAAAATAAAAAGGATTTAGAGGAAACTATATCTCCTGAAATGGTGGAAGGGGACAAAGTGGGGAAAGAATTGAAGGAGATACTCTACCCCATACAATAGACAATTTATTAGATGCAAATTGGTTAAACCATAAAATAATTTCTCCTTCAATAGAACTTATACTTGTATTTAATCGTAACGATGCATTTTACTTTGGTTCAGCTGGGCGGGTTTCTTGAGCACTAAAATTCTATTCCAGCACCCAACCAAAGAAGAAAAATAAAATTGAATTCTAAAAGCTTTAAACCTGTTTTTTGAGCAGCAAAACATAAAGATCACTGAAGCCACTTCTTCTTTTTCTTTTCTTTTCTTTTCTTAATTTTGTCATTCTTTTATTGAAGGACATTGCAACTGGGAAATCTATTCTATTTGCTCCGAGATTATCTCCTGATTATGCTGTCTGGTTGGGAGAAATAAAGCCATTATCCTACTTTATGGTGACTACGCATGCGCTGGCTGTTGATTTGTTCTGTCAAGTTCTGATGAATGTTCCTTGGTTTATATTTTCAGTCCTTCCTTGCAGGAAAGATACATGGTTAGCATGGTCTATTATACCGATGAGATTGCAGGATTTTTGCTTGACCAGTACAAGGGTTCTGGAAAACCTTTACTGTTTCTATTGCATGGGCTTAATACAGACAGCAATAATTTCTCAAAGCCAGCCGAGTTTGAGGTTCTAAATCTCATGCTTTATCTTCTTTCTTTGTTTGTTGTTTATGACTTAAGATAAGAGTGTTGAACAAGTTTTAATGTTCTATTTTTCATATTCCATTTTCTTGTTCCTGCTACCATTACAGTTGGGCCTTGTATATCTTTGAAGTGAGATAATATGCCATATGCCTAGCACTGTTTCTTTCCAAAAGCTAGTTGCATATATTAATGTTCCCAGCTTTTTAGAGTTGATATTCCAAATCTTTACATTGTTCTTATCATCCATTTAGGGTATGGAGAAATTTGAGACTGAGTTGAGTACACTGCATCCTATCCTGACTGAGTGCCGAGTTTTGAAGTCAGACCTGGAGCTTGATCTTATCCAGTTTGCAAATGATATAAGCTCTGAAGCTCATGTTGAGGTGACCATCTGTAGAAATGCTCTGTTGAGAGTTTTATTTTATGTGGTCTTTGTCTCATAGTTTAACGACAAAATAATAATTTATATCTAGGTGAATGAAAAACAACAATGTTTTGGTTAGTGAATTGTACATAGATTGTCATGTAACTCACAATCTTCTATATTTTTATAAAAGGATTTCGCTTATTTCTTCTCTAGTGTTTATACCTAACCAATTTTAGCTGGTGACCTATGTTGTTGAATATAGCCCTAGCCAATAATGTCTGTGTATCATTATATGTTGTGGTGTGTTAAATACTGGCTAATCGTCTGTAATGGGTGTCTGGTTTCACTCATCTTCGCAAGTATATAAATAACAATGATGGGGAAAGAACTATGTTACCATTTACTTGCCAGTTTATGAATACCGGCTCCTTGAATTCAACGATTGTATATTATCCTTATATCTGTTGTTCTTTTGCATTTTAACAAGGTTATGAGGAAAATTAGAGGGGGCATGAAAGAGTATCAGTTGGAGAGCATGTTTCTTCACCACACTTACATGTATGGTGGCTGTAGGCATTGTTCATACACATGTATTTGTGCTACTGGTGAAAATAGGTGAGAGTTTTCGTTAATTGTAATATTTTTTACGGGCAAAGTTGATAATAGTTGCATTTTAATGTTCAATCATTTCGACAAAGATATATTAGCTTGACCAGTTTATTTCGTCTTTTGGATGTGCAAAATTGAATTCTGTGTTGGCCAGTTTGCAGTTCTAGTCTAAAGCACCAGATTGAGACTTTTTTGATATTTAATGAGCTATTATCGTCCATCAAAGGCTTTTTTTTTTTTTTTATGTTATGTTAGGTACCCTGTTTCTATACTGTAACAGTATGTAAATTCACAGAAAAATGGCACTGAAATTTCTGGTTGTTAGCTTTTATTTATGAACAATTTTCTGATTCTCTAATATTCACAGCACAAGGACATTTAGAGAATATATTAGGAAAAACTGAATGGCTGAGGAGTTTCGAGGACTCCCCAACCTCCCAAAATCCTTAGCCACAATCCGATTTCCAGAAGGCCAAGTCCCCCCAAAAATCACAGCTCATCCCACTATATACAAATTCCCTAACAACCTAACAAACTTGTAACTGTCCTGCCACGTCACACACCTCCTGCAAACAATTTCTTCACATCTTTCCCTTTTTTACCCTTTCGTGCATACACAAATTTCACTGGAGGTCTAACAATACCCCCCTCTTCAAGTACAACCTTGTCCCCAAGGTTGAAGGAAGGAAACTGATCCCGGATAGCAACAACAGGTTCCCAGGTAGCTTCATATTCGGGCAGGCCAAGCCAGCGAACCAGCACTTCTTGCACCTGTTGATTGCCAACAGAAACGAATCGGGTGTCTAACACAGCAGCAAGTTCGACAATTAACTCCAAGTCTTCTGAAATATGAGGTGGCAGTGGCTGGGCTTTAAACTCCCTACCTTTAAAAGGTTTCAATTGCGAAACATGGAAGACAGGATGGAGTCGAGACGTAGAAGGGAGCTTCAGCAGGTAGGCAACAGTGCCTATACGTTCTAAGACCTCAAAAGGACCATAAAAACGAGGGCTGAGCTTCTCATTAACCCGCCGAGCCAAAGATTTCATAAAATAAGGTCGAAGACGAAGTAAGACTAAATCACCAGGTGCAAAAGAGATTTCCCTGCGATGCATATCAGCAAACTTCTTCATACGTTGTTGAGCCACAACCAAATGTTCCTTCAAAGAATCCAGCATTTGATTACGCAAAAGTAACTGTTGATCAATATCAGCCACTACCGAGGAATTATCCTGGAAGCGATGTAAAACCGGAGGATCACGGCCATAAACTACCTGAAAAGGACAATGCTTGATGGAAGCATTGTAGGTAATATTAAACCAATATTCAGCCCATGGCAAGAAGGAAGACCACTGTTTTGGTTTGTCAGAAGCGAAACAGCGAATATAAGTTTCCAGGCAGCGGTTGACGACTTCAGTTTGGCCATCCGATTCTGGATGATAAGCTGAGCTTGGATGTAACCGGGTACCTTGGAGACGGAATAACTCTCTCCAGAACAAACTCATAAAAATGGAGTCACGGTCGCTTACTATGGATCGAGGGAAACCATGCAAGCGGACCACTTCTCGCACAAAGAGAGCAGCAACTTCTTTTGCTGTGTAGGGGTGAGTTAAAGGGCAGAAATGCGCATACTTTGACAGGCGATCAACTATCACCAGGACAGTATCCACCCCCTTTGACTTAGGTAACCCACCAATAAAATCCATGGATATGCCTTCCCACACTTTATTAGGAATAGGCAGCGGCTGCAACAGACCACCAGGCGACAGAGCCTCATATTTCATCCGCTGGCATACTTCACAACGAGCCACATAATCACGAATCATGCGTTTCATTCCCCGCCAAAATACATTAGCAGCTATACGCTTGTAGGTACGGAAAAATCCAGAATGGCCACCAACCATGGTATCATGAAATTTGTGTAATAAAGTTTCAGTTAAAGGAGAAGAGGCAGGAATGACTATACGCTCACGAAAATACAGTAAATTATTGTGAAGAACAAACCCCATCGGAACTTGCTGTTGCTCTTTCAAGCCAGTGATTATATTTGAACAAAACGAATCATCCAGCTGACTTCGTCGAATATCATCCAAGTTCAGAATTTTAGGCATTGAGAGAGCTACCATTTGGAAATGGTGGAGTTCTCCCCGACGAGACAGAGCATCAGCCACCCTGTTGGCAGCTCCCTGCTTGTACTGCACTTCAAAATCAAATCCCAGTAATTTGACGATCCATTTGAGTTGGTCTGGTGGCAGCAGGCGTTGGTCCAGCAAGTACCTCAAACTCTGCTAATCGGAACGAACAATGAAATGACGTCCCAGCAGATAATGCCGCCACTTCTGCACTGCTAAGACCACTGCTATTAATTCCCTTTCATATACTGACTTTATTTGGAACAAAGGTGATAAAGCCTTGCTGAAATAGGCTAGAGGTCGACCTTCCTGCATTAACACCGCTCCTATTCCAGTACCAGAAGCATCAGTCTCCAACACAAAAACCTTAGAAAAATCAGGCATTGCTAAAACAGGAAGCTTGATCATGGCAGATTTGAGTTGTTCAAAGGCCTCATTCTCTGTTTCTGTCCACTGGAATCCCCCTTTCTTCAACAAATCAGTAAGAGGTCTGGCCAATTTTCCATATGCCCGAACAAATCTTCGATAGTAGCCTGTAAGTCCTAGAAACCCGCGGAGGTCCCTAACATTTTTAGGAGCTGGCCACGAGGAGATAGCTGAAACTTTACCCGGATCAGCCGCTACACCATCAGCTGAAATAATGTGGCCTAAATAGTCTAGCTGTTCCTTGCCAAATGCACATTTCTTCAAGTTGGCAAAAAGCTTCTCTTGCTGCAATATTTCCAAAACAGTAGACAAATGTTGTTGGTGGTCAGCCCAAGTCCGGCTATAAACTAAGATATCATCGAAGAACACCAAAATAAATTTCCGCAAGTGTGGCCGAAAAATAGAATTCATTAATGATTGAAAGGTAGCAGGCGCATTAGTGAGGCCGAAAGGCATCACTAAGAATTCGTAATGACCCTCGTGAGTTCGGAAGGCAGTTTTCTCAACATCAGCTGCATGTACCCGAATTTGGTGGTATCCTGCCCTTAAATCTAACTTTGAAAATACTCTGGCTCCACACAATTCATCCAATAACTCATCAATAATGGGAATGGGGAATTTGTCCGGCACAGTTAGCTGGTTCAAGGCACGATAATCAACACAGAAACGCCAAGAGCCATCATTCTTTTTCACCAACAACACTGGACTGGCAAAAGGGCTATTACTAAAACGAATCACTCCATTTCCCAACATTTCAGCCACCATCCGTTCAATTTCTGCTTTCTGTATTTGGGGGTATCGGTAGGGTCTAATGTTTGGAGGAACAGCTCCATCATGAAGAGTAATTCTATGGTCACGCACTCGTTCAGGTGGTAACCCAATTGGGGTGCCAAAAACAGAATCAAATTTGGAAACCACCTCTTGAAGGATTGGGGGAATTAACAAGTCCTCTGAGTCCACAGTTCCCTCAATCACAGAATGTAATTCTAACAGAAATCCCATCCCCTTCTTACAGCAAGCACGTGATAAAGCACGGATACTAACAGGACCATAATTAAGAGAAGGATTACCTGACCAGCAAATCCACCGATTGTCGTCCTTGAATTTCATTGTAAATTTAGCCCAATCGAATCGAACCTCACCAAGAGTCCGAAGCCACGTCACTCCCAAAACTATATCTGCATAGCCCAATTCGAACGGATAGAGGTCATCACGGACTAGATAGTCCTGAACCCACAGTTGGACCCCTTTACACACTCCCTGTTGCTTGCAAAATTTGCCGTTACCAACCTGAATATGACGGAGTGCGGTTGGGCTGGTATGTAACCCGAGTTCAGACACCATTTGCTTTGAAATGAAACTGTGGGATGCCCCGCTGTCCACCAACACAATAACAGCTTGCTTCCCAATTCGTCCTTGCATCTTCATAGTCCTGGCTGAAGCGTATCCTCTTAGAGAATTGAGGGAAACATCCATCTTTTCCATCAGCGACTCCGAATCCTTGGCCTGGGAAGACTCTTCCTTTGTTACTTCATCATTCTCCTCTGGTTGTTCCTCCTGCGACAGCAAGAGAACTTGAAGTTGTCGCTGTTTACATCGATGGCCAGGGCTAAATTTCTCATCACACCGGAAACAGAGCCCCTTAGCACGTCTGTATTGTGCCTCTTCCTCAGTCAACCTTCGAAATTGGCGCTCTGTAGATGGGGCTGGAGCCGCGAAATCGCGCGGTCGTGTTCCAGAGGAGGTCTCGGTGTTCTGCATTGAAGAGGAAAAGAAATTTGGAAAAGTTTTAGGCCGAGAAGTCCCTTCATACTTAAGATTTTCTGGGCCAAAATATTCTGCCCGGCCCAGTCGGCCCAATTTCTGCTTCCGGCACTTGTCGATCACTTCATTTTTGTCCTTAATCTGTTGGGCCACATCCATCACTTCTTGCAGGTTGATGGGCCTCAGAAGCCTGACTTCAGCCCGTATTTCTTCCTTCAGCCCATTAAGGAAGGCACTCTTCAACATCGTCTCCGGAATCCCCCTCATCGTCGCCGCCAGACTCTCAAACGACTCCCAGTACTCCGCCACCGACGCCCTCTGTTTCAAAGCTAAGAGCCTTTCCGATGGGTCTCCCTCCCTAGCTCGACTGAATCTGTGCAGCAAGGCCCCTCTAAAATCCCTCCAATCGGCAAAAGGATCTTGAGCTTCGCTATACAGAAACCAGCTCAGAGCCTTCCCTTCCAAACATACCGATGCTGCTCCAATCTTTTCTTCTTCTTCCAGAATCTCATTAATGGCGAAATATCGTTCCGCCCGAAACAACCAGCCGTATGGGTCTTCACCAGAAAAAAGGGGAAGCTCTAATTTCTTCCCTCGGTGTTCTTGACGTCCGTAACGGCGATTTGGAGACTCGGGTTGATGGTGACGGCCACGATCAAGTCTTGCTTCCTCTCGATTTGTTCCCAAATCTGGTCTGCGAGTGTTCATCGCCTCCAACCGTTGCAGTATTCCGCGCACATCTCCAAGTTGGGCCCCAAAGTTTGCAAGATCTTCTTGCATCGTGTTCATACGTCTTTCCAGAACCGCAATCCGGTCCGGAGGTCGTCCATCACCAGTCAGGTTTGCCATGGATCTTGCTCTGATACCAAGTTGTTAGGTACCCTGTTTCTATACTGTAACAGTATGTAAATTCACAGAAAAATGGCACTGAAATTTCTGGTTGTTAGCTTTTATTTATGAACAATTTTCTGATTCTCTAATATTCATAGCACAAGGACATTTAGAGAATATATTAGGAAAAACTGAATGGCTGAGGAGTTTCGAGGACTCCCCAACCTCCCAAAATCCTTAGCCACAATCCGATTTCCAGAAGGCCAAGTCCCCCCAAAAATCACAGCTCATCCCACTATATACAAATTCCCTAACAACCTAACAAACTTGTAACTGTCCTGCCACGTCACACACCTCCTGCAAACAATTTCTTCACATCTTTCCCCTTTTTACCCTTTTGTACATACACAAATTTCACTGGAGGTCTAACATGTTATCATAAAACTTTTCAGCACTGGTATTTATCAGGTGCTTTATATTTGAGCATAAAACAAATAAATGTGCGTTTTGATTTATGCTTGTTTATTGAAACAATGATATAAATTCCACCACCTCTAATAATAATAGCTGACATTATTTATTTTTTAATGGTTTAGTGCTGTTCTACATTATGGGCATGCAGCAGCTCCAAATGACAGGGTAATGTAGACCTTATGCCTTCATCCTTTAATGTCTTATGTTTAAATCTATGAGGAAGGGAAATTCCTTTAATGTTGAATTGAAGCATTGGCAATGACATTTTCCCATTTTGATCTTGAGAAACTCTGCTAAAATCGAAAGGTGCATCTGGTAAAGTATCCATTCATTATTATGGTGGCCATTTTGGGAGATGGGAATACAAGGGCAGCATACGTACACAGACAAATGATACCACAGCACAATTTCTTGATGAGTTTAATATGCAACATGTGGTCTTATCCTATGTAGGCTTAAATTTATTGATTTATCATGTTGTAACTTTTAAGACGTAGATGTAAACAGGCAAACATCTGATAAGTTCAATAAGCAATATGTGAATTATGTGGAAACTTTAAACTGAAGATTTATCTCTAAAGATCTTCAATTTTAGATTATATATTCTATAAGAAGCAAATCAAATTTTTTAGGAATTATCAGATATGGAATTGAAGTCTGAATTGGCTTTGTCTGACCAGATCTCTGATTATAAGTCTATCACTTTTTAGCTACTCTTTTACTGATGATTTGACTGCAAGTTGGATCCTGCTTTTTAATTTATTTTGGTTAAAACCTGTTTATGATTCTGATCGTGAGACCTTAACAGTTGATTATAAGAGTGCTTTGTAGTACGCATTAAGTAATTAATTTTATAAGTTTGTGAAATGTTTATAATTCTTTTTCTGCAGACCCTGGAAGATGGAGATATGGCATTGCTTGATATGGGGGCTGAATACAACTTTTATGGTTCTGACATAACATGTTCATACCCTGTGAGTGCTTGTGCTACTAGGGTTACCCTGCAGTTCTCTGTTCCTCTGCTATATTGCAGTTTCTAAATATATCCAACTGTTTCCGCAGGTGAACGGGAGATTCACCAGTGATCAAAGTCTAATATATAATGTAAGTGCATTCATTTTTAGTAGTGTTCATAAAAATCTGTTAAGACTGAAGTTTGTCATTTTTCTTATTTATGGGTGCTCCCTTTTAAACTTCTTCTGAGTCTCTGCAAAAAGGCCATGCTGGCTTCAACAAATGCGAACTTGAAAATTTATGAAAAGCAATCATCAGAAAATTAATTTGTAATTAATGTACGTTTAAGTTTGCGCTATTGGAATTTACTGTTTTAATAATTGGTTATTCAGGCTGTCCTTCACGCTCACAATGCTGTCATAAATGCAATGAAACCTGGAGTGAGCTGGCTAAACATGCACAAGTAAGCCTAAAAATGGAAAATGTCCAATATATTTACATATATTTATACGTAGTTCTTGATTGGTGGCTCTGTACATGATAGTTTATGTAGTCTATTCTTTCAAAAACAATTACCTTTTGACCGTAGTTAATGTTTGGTTTTGATAGCAAAAGCCATACATAGCGTAGATTTGTCTCCATCTGAAGAAAAGGAGATAGTGAAGTTGCGAAATTTGCTTCCTCCTTTTTTTTGATAAGAAACGAGAAGTTGTATCGAAGAAGATTCAAAGGATAAAATACAAATGTAGACTAGTAGACCGCAACAAGAAAAAATTGAGAGGAGAGAGATCCACCCTATACACTGACAGCCCAAAAATCACCTATCAAAAATCCACAAAATCACAACCTTTCCTTGGAGAAACAAAAAAAGAAAATCTATACAAAATGTAGCTCCTATAGTATCCCCATTAAGATGAATAAAGGAAAAAAGAATTATCATGAAAGTCCTTTGAAAACCAAGGCCCAAAGGGACGCATAGAGTTGAATTTTGTCCTATAAAGTGGTATTATTCTCTTGTCTTTCATCCTTAAAAATTCTCCTACTTCTTTTTTGCCAAAGAATTCAAAAGAGAGCCAAGATGTTATGTCCTGTTAGATTTCCCCTCACACACTCACACTCAAGGTTACTGGAATCAGAATTTAAAATAATCTGGAAACGAAAACACCTTAAGTTTGGTTTTACTGGAATTCCTCTTCTATATTGATGGAAAAATCAGAATTACTTTAGTGTGATCAGCAGACGTTCGAGAGGTCTGCCAGCCCTCCCCTTCAGCCAAGCTCTACAGAAAAAATGACATAACTGCCTCCTCTCCTCCCCTCTCTCTTCCCTAAAAATTCTCTAACTAACTCCCCCCTTTTTCCAGCTCAGCATATCCACAACTAATTCCAAATTATTAAAAAAACAGAAAACATATAACAGAAAGAAAACGGAAAAGGAATAACACTTCTGCCAACTCAGCTCCCCACCCCCCAAACTTCCTATTTTAGGCGCCTAGAGTAAGTGATCCTGACTGGGGGTTTAGGCTGCTGCTGTAAATTCCTATCATTATGCTGTAAATTCCTATCATTACCCCCCGCCCAAACAGCCACCTTGTCCTCAAGGTGGAAGTCAGGAAACTGAAGCTGCAGCAAATCAGCATCTTCCCAAGTAGATTCGAAGTCTGACAACCCTTTCCATTTGATGAGCACTTCTGTTTTGGCATTAGAATCATCCTTTTTCTGTCTAATCCCTTGCACTCCTTCTGGTTCAACCTGAAGCTCCATGTTCTCATCCAACTGCGGGGGAATATAGGCAGAAACCGGAGTTGATCCTACAGCTTTTCTGAGTTTTGAGACATGGAAGACAGGGTGTATCCTAGAATTGGCAGGTAACTTAAGTTTATAAGCTACCTGCCCAACCTTAGCCTCCACCACATAAGGTCCATAGAACCTAGGACTAAGCTTCTCATTCATGCGACCAGCTAGGGATTTCTGACGATAAGGCTGTAGTTTCAAGTAAACCATATCTCCAACTTGAAACTGAACCTCTCTCCTTTTGCTGTCTGCCCTTGACTTCATGTTGTGCTGAGCAACCTGTAAATGGTGCTTCAACTCATCCAACATTGCATCCCTTTCCTCCAGTAGTTGTTCCACCGAATATACTGTCGTAGAGCTTTGATTAAACCTAACTAGTGGGGGAGGATCTCGACCATACAGGAGCTTGAAAGGAGTAGTTTGAGCTGCTGAATGGTAGGTAGTGTTGTACCAATACTCAGCCCAAGAAAGCCACTTTGCCCACTGTTTTGGTTGGTCAGCCACAAAACATCTCAAATAGGTTTCTAAACATCGATTGACCACCTCCGTTTGTCCATCGGATTGAGGATGATAAGCTGTGCTGCGGCTGAGTTTTGTGTCCACCATTTTAAACAATTCCTTCCAAAATAAACTAAGAAATATCCGATCCCGATCCGTGATAATAGAGCGGGGTATCCCATGTAACCTCACTATTTCCTTAATAAAGATGGCAGCCACGGATTGGGCAGTGAAAGGATGTTTAAGAGCCACAAAATGTCCATACTTACTCAGCCTATCAACCACCACCAGGATAGTATCATAACCTTCCGACTTAGGCAAGCCCTCTATGAAATCCATGGTGATGTCGTCCCAAACTTGATTAGGGATAGGAAGAGGCTGGAGCAGCCCCGCTGGTGACAATGACAAATATTTGTTTCGTTGACAAACTCCACAAGAATCTACATAAGCCTTAATCTCTTTTTTCATTCCCTTCCAATAAAATTCCCTTGAAATCCTTTGCATCGTCTTAAGTAGGCCTGAATGGCCACCCAAAGGACTATCGTGGAACTCTTTCAGCAGCTTCGGAATGATTTGAGACCCTTGAACCAACACTAATCTGCCCTTATACATTAATTGATCTTGAATCACCACATATCCTTCTTGTTTTGCTGTACCAGCCACAATAGATTCCTTAAGCTGTCTCAACTCCTCATTGTCTTCTATCTCCTTCTGTATGATGCTAGAGTCCACTGCTGGGGATAAAGCTATAGCAATCAGTTCTGGTCGCCTAGATAATGCATCCGCAGCCTTGTTTTCTAAGCCCGGACGGTAATGGATCTCAAAATCAAACCCCATCAGCTTGGTTAACCATTTCAAATGCTCCTCACTGACCAGCCTTTGTTCAAGTAAGTACTTAAGACTTCTTTGATCAGTCCTAACCACAAACTTTCTGCCAACTAAATACGGTCTCCATTTTTGAACAGCCAAGGCAATAGCCATTAACTCCCTCTCATAAATCGACTTTCCCCGCGAGCGCTGAGGAAGAGCATGGCTGAAATAGGCAATTGGTCGCTGTCCCTGCATTAAAACAGCCCCCAGACCAGCCCCCGAAGCATCTGTTTCAACAATAAATGGTTGAGTAAAATCCGGTAGAGCCAAAACCGGAACTGTTGTCATTGCCCTTTTCAGCCTTTGGAAAGCTTCCTCCGCCCTTTCATTCCACCCGAAATTATCTTTTTTTAACTGTTCTGTCAATGGAGAGGCAATCTTCCCATATCCTTCTACAAATTTTCGATAGTACCCGGTCAACCCAAGAAAGCCTCGCAACTCCTTCAAATTCTTAGGAGTCGGCCACTGTTGCATCACTTCCACTTTCGAAGTGTCCACCGCCACCCCTTCTCCCGAAATTACATGGCCGAGATACTCCAATTGATCTTGGGCAAACATACATTTCTTTGCATTGAGATACAACTGTTGTTGTTTAAGGGTATCCAACACCACTCCCAAATGTTCTAAGTGAGCCTCCATGCTTTTACTGTAAACCAAAATGTCATCAAAAAATACCAGCACAAATCTCCTTAAAAACTTCCTGAAAAGTTCATTCATTAAGGATTGAAATGTTGATGGGGCATTGGTGAGTCCAAAGGGCATCATTAAGAACTCATAATGTCCATCATGAGTCCGAAAAGCAGTCTTATGTACATCCTCTGATTTAACCCGAATCTGATGGTATCCGGATTTCAAGTCCAATTTTGAAAACACACAAGCTCCATGTAATTCGTCCAGTAATTCATCAATAGTTGGAATAGGATACTTATCGGAAACTGTAGCTTGGTTCAATGCACGATAATCTACACAAAACCGCCAACTCCCATCTTTCTTTTTAACTAACAATACTGGACTAGAGAATGGGCTACTGCTGGCCCTTATCACTCCAGCCGCCAACATCTCAGTCACTAGTCTCTCAATTTCATCCTTCTGGATTTGCGGGTAGCGGTATGGCCTCACACTCACTGGCTGACTTCCTTCTTTTAGTGGAATGGCATGTTCATGCCCTCTAACAGGAGGTAAGCCCTGCGGATTCTCAAAAACTGAACTAAATTGCTGGAGCAGGTTCTTCAATTCAGCAGTTAACTCATTCTGCCTTGGTTCAGTCACCACAGCTAGGGAGTTTAATTCCAGCAAAACTCCTTGGCCTCCTCCTCTAACTGCCTTCATTAATGATTTCAGGGAGACCTGGAATCTGGAAAGTCCCGGATCTCCTTGCAATAAAACCCTGTTGCCCTCAATCTGGAACTCCATAGACAGGGCCTTGCAATTGAATTTAATCTCCCCTAACTTTTCCAGCCACATCATTCCAAGAACTAAGTCGGATCCAACCAGGTCTAAGGGTAGGAATTCTTCCACAATATTAAGTCCCTGTAACTCCAGTTCTATCTCTTTGCAAACTCCCTCTCCCCTTACTGGTGTTCCAGTTCCCAGGATCACTCCATATCCATCTGTAGTTTCTATAGGTAATGACAATTTCTTGACCAAGGCACTACTAATGAAATTGTGGGTGGCCCCTGGATCAATGAGTATGACCACCTCCTCCCCATACAGTCTGCCCTGTAATTTGATGGTTTTAGGAGAAGTGAGTCCCACCACCGAATTCACTGACAGTTCCACCCTCTCCACTTCCACTTCTTCCCCTGCATTATCTTCCTGGAACATCCCTTCTGAGTTTTCCAGTGTCTCCTCCTCTTGCACTACCATCACCTGCAGGGACTGGAATCTACAACGATGACCAGGTGAAAACTTCTCATCACATCTGTAACAAAGGCCCTTCTCTCGTTTGGCCTGTAGTTCTGCATCAGAAAGTTTTTTAAATGGAATTCCCGAATTCTGGGGTGGCTTTTTATTCCCTGCCCAGCTTGGGGTTGAGAAGTAGTTATTGGAGGTTCGGGAGCTGGTGCTGGAATACGTTCCTTTTCCTGGAACTGCCGTTAGTCCAGACTTAGAATTTTTCAGTGTTAAGTTTCTGTCTTCAACGCGTTGGGCCATTTCCATCAGCCGGGCCAGCCCGTTTGGTTGCAGTAGCCTCAGCTCAGCCCGAATGTCAGTCTTCAGCCCATTAAGAAAGCCACCTTCCAGCACGTTCTCAGAGATATCTTGCAGAGACGAAGCTATCGTCTCAAACTGCCGGCGATACTCCCGGACACTGCCGACCTGTCTCAACGCCAACAGCCGCTCATAGTTCGTCCCCTCCTGCGACGACGCAAACCGGTCCGCCAGCAGCCGTTTCAACTCATCCCAGCTCCTCATCGGCCGGCGACGATCCTCCCACTGGAACCACGACAGCGCCTCACCCTCGAAACATACGGCGGCTGCCTCCAGTTTCTCCGACTGCGTCAATCGGTTGAGCGAAAAGTATCGCTCTGCTCTGAACGCCCAGCCCTCGGGATCAGTGCCGTCGAACACCGGCAGCTCCATCCGCCGAGGTGGCCGGAAATCCCCCCTGAAGTTCTCGCCAGCGTCGAAGTCTCCAGACCCCCGATGAGGAGTCGATGAGCCTTCGCCAGCGCTCCCTGACGTAGCTTTTGGATTCCTGGCGTTCAACTCAGGACTCCTTTCCGCCCTGTTCACCATCTTCTCCGTCATCGTCTCGAGCTTCTCCAGTACCGCCGCTAAATTTTTTTCTAGCAGCTGGACTCTGGCCATTCCCTCCTTCACCGTCTCCATATCCCCTTGAAACTGGGTAAGCCTTTCCTCAATCCCATCCATTCTTGCTTCTCCTTTCTTAGCCATCCCCTGATCTTACCGCTCTGATACCAAATTTGTTATGTCCTGTTAGATTTCCCCTCACACACTCACACTCAAGGTTACTGGAATCAGAATTTAAAATAATCTGGAAACGAAAACACCTTAAGTTTGGTTTTACTGGAATTCCTCTTCTATATTGATGGAAAAATCAGAATTACTTTAGTGTGATCAGCAGACGTTCGAGAGGTCTGCCAGCCCTCCCCTTCAGCCAAGCTCTACAGAAAAAATGACATAACTGCCTCCTCTCCTCCCCTCTCTCTTCCCTAAAAATTCTCTAACTAACTCCCCCCTTTTTCCAGCTCAGCATATCCACAACTAATTCCAAATTATTAAAAAACAGAAAACATATAACAGAAAGAAAACGGAAAAGGAATAACACTTCTGCCAACTCAGCTCCCCACCCCCCAAACTTCCTATTTTAGGCGCCTAGAGTAAGTGATCCTGACTGGGGGTTTAGGCTGCTGCTGTAAATTCCTATCATTATGCTGTAAATTCCTATCACAAGAGCTCAGCTCCATGAAGGCAAATTTTCTTTATTTGTTACACCGATACACATGCTACTTTGACGTTAACCAATCTTCACTTCAAAGAATAACTTGCAATTGTTAACTCTTGTTCCTGTGATAGCACTTTGTGTTGCTTAGAACTTCTCTTGTCCTTGTATCATGCATCTTGACGTTCATTTGTTCTTGCTATTTGTAGATTAGCAGAGAAAGTAATTCTGGAGACACTGAAGAAGGGTTCTGTCCTTGTTGGGTAATTTTCTAATGTTCACAATGACATGCACCATCTTCTACCTTTACATTGTCACCACTATCAAAATTTATTAAAAAAAAAAAAATTTAAGTGTTGAGTAGTTGGAATTTTCGCATGTAGGAATGTTGATGATATGATGGCTGAGCGATTGGGTGCTGCTTTTATGCCTCATGGTCTGGGGCACTTCCTGGGGATTGACACTCATGATCCTGGGGGCTACTTAAAGGTCTTTATGATAAAGTTATCAAATTATGGATTTTTGTTTATTTTTTTCTCAGTTTGTCTTATGTTTTGTATTTGACAGGAGTTTTGTCTTAACGTTTCATTAGATGTATAGGTAGTTACCATCTACCCCTTGCGTTTCTTTGATGGATTTGGAAAATTTGAATTTATTTGCAGGGATTGGAAAGACCAAAAGAACCTGGCTTGAAGTCTTTACGTACTATTAGAGATCTGCGTGAGGGAATGGTAAGTAATGTTGAGTCAATATCATTGTCTATCTATAGGCATATGATCAAACCCTATTACGCATGACGGGCATTGTCTGTATATGTTGGAGAATTAATCTACTGGACAACGAGCCCTTTATTTGGGAGATAGTAATTTTAATGCTCTTTTACAGGTGATAACAGTGGAGCCTGGATGTTATTTCATCGATGCTTTGTTGGTTCCAGCCATTGAGAATGCAAACACTTCAAAATTTTTTAATGGTGAAGTCATTGGCAGATTTAAAGATTTTGGTGGTGTTCGCATTGAAAGTGATGTGGTACTCGATCCACCTTTCAAACCTCAGATTTTTCCCCCGAGTGAAGAATAATTGTTGCTTTCTTCAGCATCCGTACCTGCAATGCATATCTGCATACATAGAATCTGACTCGACAAGTTCACATATATTCTCCGCAATAATCTGATTATTTAATGCCTTTCTTTGTTAATTTGTGCAGCTTGTCACTGCCAATGGTTGCAAGAACATGACAAACGTGCCTCGTGAAACATCAGAGATTGAAGCTGTAATGGCGGGTGCACCATGGCCAATTAAGAAGAATTGATTTGTCAAGTAGTTGAAAGCACTGACTGAAGAATAAAACAGTATTGAGAAGATTTTGGCGCTAGACAACAATTTCGAAAATTAGATCTTTTTCCAATTGAATTGGGTATGAAATTTAATGTTATTGTGGATTTATTAGTAATAAAAAATAAATAAATAAAAAAAGAGGAGGAAAGAGAGTGCATGTTGAACTATTTGATTTGCTTTATGACAAATTGTCTTTGTTATCGTTTATCAGTAAATGATGATCTCCCCATCCATTTGCTTGTATGCTTTTAAACTTTAGAAAGAAGAAAAATAGCTTTATACACTAGCACAATATACTTAATTATATGTATGTCCGATCCAGCATCTAGCCTATCAAAGTTATATAACTACACTTAGAATACAGATTAATATGGTATTACACATTTTTTTGAAACATATTCATTATTGAATGAATTGACTTTATATGTTCACTCTTTTAATCAATTTATTTGTAACACATTAGTTTAGTTTAAGTGTATTGTTTTTATTTTAATATTACTAAACTTCCCAAAAGACTACATAAATTTAAGTAATTTTAAAATTGAATAGAAAACTTATTAGCTTTTCTAAAGTATATGGCGGAATGTAAAATATAGAAAAGTTATTAATTTGAAATTTGTGTAACTTAGGATATTTTGGTCTTTTAATATTTAGTTTTTTGATAAGTTTTGTTAACTGTAAGATGTTGGTGACTTCTAGTTTAGAAAAAGGACACTAGTGTTGGTTTAAGAAACTTTGTGTTGGTCATTTGAAGGAACATTCCTCTTCCTCTAAACGATAATTACCAATTCGAGGATAGAGAGAGTAAAAAGAGTAACGTTACTCTCACAAATTATTTATACAAATATATATATATAAATTAACGTGATATGATATGATTTGATAAATAAATACAGTGATGATTTGATAAATATATATTAATAATAAATTACATTAATTAACATGAATGATGTGACGATTATATAAAGATGTCACACCAATTTATATATATGAATTTATATAAATAATTTATATGAGTAGCATTGTTCGAGTAAAAAGGGAACGGCGGACTCCAGCGTTTCTACCGTTTATATTATATAGCATGAGGAATGAAACGACACCGTTGGGAATCCTTAGCCAGTTTTAGATTGGATCGGAAGAATTCTTACCTACTTGACAGCATCACTCATGTGGTGTACTTGCTTCCCTCTAAAAAGCACCCGAGTATTTAAACCCAAATCAACTAATCTAACCCTCTTTAACGCGCACGCGCTCAACTCAACTCACACGAAGCTTAGCAGCTGACTGCCGAGGACAGCCAAAAACCCTACCTTTCCTTTAAAACTAAAACTAAAACCCTAATCTAATCAATGGGTCGTCGCAAGAACAAGAGCAACGACAAACACAACTCAGCCAACTTAAACACCTCCAATCCCCACCATAATACACGTATTCGCTTCGAAGACGCCGACGAGGACAACATGACCACTGTCAGCTCCAATCTCCAAGATTCCATTACCACCGCCGATAACGCTCTGGCAGACGAGACCATGTGCGAGGCTGACGCTTCCTTTGTCGACGCTGATGATGATAAAACCAGCGCCGATTATTACTTCGATTCCTACTCTCACTTCGGTATCTCTCTTGTTCATTCTGTTAAAATTTCTGCTTTTGATTGAGTAATTAGTTGGTATTTATTTTATTCAATTTTTGTGTTTGCAGGTATTCATGAAGTAAGTGTGCTGAGCTTGGATGCAAACCTCTTTCTTGTTTGGTTTTGAAATTTTATATTGCTATTGTTAATACTTGAAATTTGTGTGTTATTGGTAGTTAGTTTACATTTGTTTCTGCTATATGATTATGATATTTTTATGTTTATATTAGTTGTTCAGGAGATGTCAAGATGTAAACTTCTCTAAAAAAATTTAATTATTATTATTATTTTTTTATACTTCCTCATGATCCCATCTAGTTTGTGCTATACTTAATTGATATTTCTTTGAATTTTCTTAAATTGCAGGAAATGTTAAAGGATGTAGTTAGAACTAAGACATATCAGAATGTTATTTATCAGAATAAGTTTCTTTTCAAGGACAAAGTAGTTCTTGATGTTGGAGCTGGGACTGGAATCTTGTCCTTGTTTTGCGCAAAAGCAGGGGCAGCCCATGTTTATGCTGTATGTATTTTCCTTTATCTTCTTTCTGATATTTTTTTTTTCATTAAGATATTTCTAACCAATATCTTGCAACTCCTCAATTTCCAGATTGAGTGCTCGCATATGGCTAACATGGCAAAACAGATTGTTGAAAGTAATGGATATTCTGATGGTAATGTCATTTCACTTCTAATTTTCCTTTTCTGGCCTTTGAGAATTTAACTTGTGCTTACTTAAATATGATTTGTTTTTGTTTATTCAGTTATAACAGTTTTGAAAGGAAAGGTTGAGGAAATTGAGCTCCCAGTTGCAAAAGTGGATATAATCATTTCAGAGTGGATGGGATATTTCTTGGTGTTTGAGAATATGCTAAATACAGTCTTGTATGCTCGTGATAAATGGCTTGTAAGTTTCAGATATCTATGATGTTGCATTTATTTAGGTTTTCGCTTTTACTTAAATTTCAATATCTACTGTAGTAGAGCAGTGAGAATCTGGAAAGTCTCATGGTGCCGTTTCATTGCATAGTTTCGGAGAAGAAAAAAATTTAATGGTTCATATCGTTATAATGGTTAAATTATTTCTTATCTTTTCTTATCTGTGCAGTAATGTTGTTCATTCAATCATAGAATTGTGTGTTAGGTGGGGAGAATAATTCTCTGTTATATTAATTTATTTAAAGTTCATCTTGTTTGTTGGTATATTAATTGTGTGCCTCGAAGGCCTTTTGTCATGTTGCTACTGATGGAGATGTGACAATTCAGTCAAAAGTGATTTTATTGATTCCATTGATGTTCATGATACATATATTTGTTTTCACGCACATGCTTTGATGATTTTAATTTATACTTGAACATTTGTTGATTGCAGGTTGATGATGGAGTTGTGCTTCCAGATAAGGCTTCTCTCTATTTGACGGCCATTGAAGATGCAGAGTATAAAGATGACAAGATTGAATGTGAGCCTATTGCCTCTTGCTCATATACATAGAAAAATAATCGAATTCATACGTGACCCATTTAAATTGTTTTGTGTGGTGGATGTTTCAACTGCCCTTGAAGTGTGTTTATCTCTATGCATGGTTCTGTTGCGGTATAAAATTGTTGATTCTTACATAAAATTTCTTCCCTTTGGCATTCTGTTGCTAATACAGTTTGGAATAATGTTTACGGCTTTGATATGAGTTGCATCAAGAAGCAAGCCATGGCGGAACCGCTTGTTGACACAGTTGACCAGAACCAAATTGTTACCAACTGCCAGCTTCTCAAGGTTGTGGGAAAGAAATCCATGACTAAATTCAGTTTGCTTTCTCTGCTTTCCATGCCCTCCTTTACTAGCAGTTAATTTTCTGTCTAATGCAAATGAATTCTTTTTCCAACAGACAATGGATATCTCTAAGATGGCGCCTGGTGATGCTTCCTTCACGGCTCCTTTTAAGCTTGTGGCACAACGAAATGATTACATCCATGCTCTCGTAGCATATTTTGATGTGTCATTTACCAAGTGTCATAAACTAATGGGCTTCTCTACAGGTGCATCTCCATTTCCTTTTCTACTTTTTCCTTGGAATATTGTCTGGATAAAGGGTCATTGAGTTAAAGCACTAGTCACTACCAAGCATTTCTTATTCCGGTTTTCATGGGGCAGAACTTCCAATATGTTTCTGATAACTGGAAATGTATAATGCAGGGCCAAGATCACGGGTGACACACTGGAAGCAAACAGTTCTTTATCTGGAAGATGTACTAACCATATGCGAAGGGGAGGAAATAACTGGGAGCATGACTGTGGCACAAAACAAGAAGAATCCTCGAGATGTTGATATAATGCTGAAATATACGTTGAGTGGCAGGCGTTGTGTGGTCTCCAGGGTCCAACATTACAAGATGCGCTGATTTTCGCAATGGTATTACTTGACAATGCTGGTTTTTTCAGCTAATATTCAAACAGCCACAAAGCATAATTCTATTCCTCTGAGAACGAGACAAATGGGCTTGCTTTTTATAAAATGTAACTTGTTTGTAATTCTAATATATTCTTTTCGACTGATGTGCAAGGTGATCAAATGTGATGGTTTAAATTTTGATTATTTAAACTGAATTCACTTTTTCTATATTCATTGAATTTTTTCTTTTTTTCATTTTAGTTGTTATGGCTTTTGGGTTTGTTGGTTATGTTTTATGCTCTCACTACATCCCATATTTAATCCTCAAATATAATGAGATAAGAGGTTGGATTTTATAATTTTAATTATATGTAGTATTTTCCATATTGGATTTATCTGCCGGCACTCGGTAGGATTATGCATAATGAGTCATATATCTACACTTTAGGGAAACATTTTATAGCAAAATAATGACACAAGTTTCTGTGCTATGAAATATGAATTGATTATTTATATTGCAAATTACTATATACGTGTCGTTTGTTAAGTGTCATATGTTACAACTGGCTACAAAACGTAAGACAAGCTATACTTGCGAGTCACGGCTTCTATTTGGCTTGGTAAAGATTAGTCGTATCTCCAGGTTTGCGATAAGGATTATAACATAAAAATACAGTCAAAACGTTAAAAGCTTGTTTGCTGTTGCAAAGTGTCAGGTATTTTCCTGGCTGTGATACGTTTCCAATATCAACGTGTGATACACAATCAAGTTGTGAATCGTAATAATCTCTGCAGCTAAAATAGAAGGCCTCAAACAATGGCCCGACTCATTGAGAAAAGACAGTGCATACTTTGGAAGAATAGTTGAGAAAACATTCGAAAGCAAGTTTCTCAACAGTCAAAACTTTTTCTACATGAGTGCCTAAGAAAAACATAATAATACAGCAAAAAGTTTGTCCATGGCACGACGCACCCAAGTCATCAGCTTCAGGGCCTATAGCTCTGACTTGCTGGCCTTTGATTTCTTGGAATGTGCTGCTTTCGTTCCTCTCCACCATTGTCGCAGTCGGTTAGAGACTTTGTTTGCGTGCCTCTTCAATACCTCACTGGTGTCTATGATACCTTTGGTGATCCTATGTTTCCAATCACCTTTTTTACTTTCCTTCTCTCTCAAAACTTTTCCCTGTAAAAATTTAGTTTCATAATTTTCTAAGTAAAAGAAAGAAAAGATATTTGTCATGAAAACTTCAAATCTGACACAAATTTCGACAGTACCAAATTTGAGGGGAATTCTGCGTCATCATCATCTTCATCATCATCTTCATTACCGAATTTATTCATGTTCATCAAATCTTCTCTTGAATACATTTGCATACCCGGCGCTCCTGGCATACCCTGAGGCACATTCAAAAATTATACAGATGGGAATTCCATACAAATTATGATGATATGTTCAGAGAAAACTAATGGAACGATGCTTACCTGCATGGATCTCATAATCTTTTCCATTTCAGCCTCCTTAGCTGGTTTAGGCACAAAAGGTTCCCCCGGTGTTCTATCCTGTGCCCACAGATATCACAGTTTAAAGACTTGAATCATCTTATTAAACATGCAATACAAAGCACCTCATCAATCATCTCAAGTTGGGACAGTTAAGTCAAGCAAGAAATTTGATTTCTGAACACAAGTATCCCACAAGCAGAACAAGCCAAAGTGGGGGAAATGAAATGAGAGGTGCTTTTTCAACAAGGCCTTTATGACTATAATACTACTTCTGCTTGCAGCAGTTCAAATGAAAAATAATAAATAACTTCACAAATGTTGTGTAATAAAGATTACTCTAGATGGAAATGAAATGAGAGGTTAATGCTGGAGGTTTCTTGAAAATAAAAATTTTACAAAGTAAATCATGTAATTGAGATATCAGAGTCGGTGTCTGAATAAATGATCCACACAAATTGCGTTTTTGTAATAAAGAATTAGGCAGCACTTAGCCTATGTTTCCCAGTTCACTCCTTCTGAGGCACATATCCACCACTTATGTCAATCTCTAGGATTTTCCAGGATTTCTAGGTTGGTTAACACAATAATGGCTTAGGACTTGAAAGAAACAGCAGAGAAAAAGGACTACAGTGCTAATTCAGAAACCAACTTCTAAGCCATGGTAATGCTTTGAACTAAAACCTCAAGAAGCAGGGGCGTGCAAGGAGCAATCAAAACAGGTTAAAAACACATCAGAGGTTGCATTGATAGAAAATGTGGAAATCATTGTCAAAAAAAAAAAAATTGCTAAAATATTCTTATCAATTTCACAAAAAATGAAACAAATGAAAAAAAAAAAGGTCTTCTCAATTTCTTACAAATATTTGCATGATGAATTTGAACATATGGAACATCACCAGCAACATTACAACTAACAATTACAACTTCATTATGGTTGGTAGTGCTTCAGATGATTGACAAACTTTATTTGAAACTGAAGAACTGAAAACTATTTTATTTCGTGACATATAAATCATGGAATAAGGTGGAAAAATCACAATGTAAAAGCAAAAGAAAAACTCCAAGATTTACACGAAACTATTAACTAGAAAATAATGGTTCTTAAGAGGCCATGCATGGCACAAACGGATTAGCTTAAGAATCTAAATGCAGAATGCCCTTACCTTAGGGACTGGGGGTGGATTGGTGCGGCATGCTTTACTTAGGTCTTTACATAGATAATTCACCAATGATTCAATGTCAGGCTTGGTTGTGTATAGATATTCCGCAACATCAGTATCAGAATACCCCATAACCTGCAAAAATTGCCAAGCATTGACCCAATTTAGTTCAAATTAGAACTGGTGAAGTCAAATAAACTTTAGTTGACTAACATTTACACCATCACAAGCAACAAATTAAGTAGCCTCCGAAGGCAGGATGCAGGAGTGATAATGATTCAACTTCAAGCCACAGGATTCACAAAGAAATAAAACAAGGGAGAAGGAGCACAAAAGAGAAGGGAAAGAAATAAAAAGTAGGCTTTATGAATCAAGTAATCAGACCAACTTAAAAGCAAAAAGATAAAAGTACAAATAAGCAACAAAAGCTCACCTCCTGACAGGCCTTCTCGATTGTCTTGCATTCTGAATTGCAGTGTCCCTCCTCTTGCTGCTCAACCAGCTGAAAATAGATGAAACTTTATGAGAAGTCATGTCACAGCATTGAACAAGAGACCATTGTTGCATATAGAATTAGCACAATAATTTCTTATTAACTCATCTTTAAAATGGTGAACCTATTCAACAATTCCTTTTGAATTTGGTCCATAAAAAAACTCATAAATAACTAAAAAGTCCAACAAAAGATAATCAAATTCTCTTACCTCCAACTTATCTCCTTTTTCAACTATATCAATCCGCAAAATCCAATCAGCTTCCTCCTTCTTCAAATTACAAACATTCTCCGTAATCCCAATTATTTCAAACTCTGAAATCTGAGACCCAAAAAATAAATAAACAAACAAACAAACCCCACAATCAATTTCATTGAAACAAAAACAACACAAATTAAAAAACCTATACATTTTCTCTATCAAAAAAATGAAAAGACTAAACGAAACCCAGATGAAAGGAAAAAAAAAAACCTTTTTGGGAAAAATCTCGTTCTGCTTCTTCTGTACTTGTTGATACAACTGCGATGCCAACTTTTCACATACTTGGCATCTGATGTACGGTACATCTTCTTTCCTGGCTACAGTCACTGGCTTCTTTGCACAGTAACAGATCGGCAGCCATGTTGAGACCAGCAAAGTCGTTGCTACAAAGAGCAACAATGCGCTGATCCTTGCCATTTCTCAATGAAATCTTTCAAATTTGAAGAAAAGACGAAGCTTTATATACCAAGTACTACCGTAGCTAAGTCGCATCGAACACAACATTTACTTGTTAATGATGTTTCATTACGTGTTTCTCCCTTTCTGATTGGCTGTTGTATTTGCCCCCGAAATGGGTCCACTTTTTTTCAACCAATAGCGTGCAAGATAACACGTAGTTGAAGTTAAGAAAACAAATTAAAAAACAAAACTTTATTAAGTGAGTTCTAGAGGAACCGGAGGACAGCAACAGGGACAGAGACATGGCCCCACTTCCTGAATGGTTACGTGGCAAATATTTTGTGCTGACTGGGCCTAAAACCCCAAAGTCCGTTCCTTCTCACCTCAATGCTGAAATTAGGGTTTTGTCTCAGCTTAGCTTCTCTTCTCTCGCTAAATCATCGAAAAGTATTATTTTCAATAATCAAACATGTCTTCTGCTCTAGTCGAACCTTTAAACCAACAAAATTCCAATCTACTAATCGGTGAAAACTACAATCTCACGCTAACCCAATCAATACAAAACCTTGTGGCTGAAACTCGCAGAGAAACCCCAAATTTCACTCACTTCATCAATCTATTCTATGAATTAATGCAATCCAAGATTGACCCACCTCTGGAATCCATCTGGGTCTACGTCGCCGTGACCTTTCGTCGCCGCGAGTTCACGAATGACGGTCCTTCGAATCGATTATCAGTTACGAAAGACTTGTTTGAGCTGATATCAGCTTGCTCTGGTTCCTGTAGTCCTTCAAAGAGTATTGCATTGCTGGCTCCGGTTGTTTTTGAGTTGTACAAAGTGGTGGTTGATTTAAAAGCAAAGAACTTTAGTTTAAAGAGAGAGAAGAAATTGATTAGAGAAGTGAAGTCCTTGGTTGATGTGATTCTGGGGTTTATTAGTGTGTGTTGTAGCAAGAATTCGGATGGGTTAAGTGATGTTGATTTGAAATTAGTTGTGCCAGTTAAGGATCTGTTTGGTTTGTGGCTAGATAAAAATGAGCTTTTAGAGTCATTTTTACCGCTGGTAAGTGCTCAAATTTGTAGAGAGCTTAGCGAAGGGGTGTATGATGTGAATTACTTGGCTGGGGTGGTCATTTCCGAGGTTTTTTTCTTGAAATTGTGCTTGAGTTTTATGGTTGGGGTTGTGAAAGCGGAGTTGGAGAAAGAGTTGAAGAGTTGGGTTGTTAGTTCCATAACCGTGTTTCAAAATGCATGCTTCTTCGGTTAGTGTTATTTACCCTTTTTTTTTTTCCAAATCTTGAATTTGGATGGTTCTTTTATTTTCATAATGTAGATTTGTATTTTGGCGAATGTTTGGTTTATCTAAGTTTTCTCAAATAATTTTGCATTTGTTTGTATATATGCATTCTTCTTTTTAAGCGTGGAATTAAATATAGTATGTTTTGTGAATAAAAAATGGTCTGATTAATCTCTTAATTTTCGTTTGTGATGAGCAGAGCGTAGAATTAATTATATTATATTTTCTGAATAAAAAATGGTCTGATTAATTTCTTAATTTTCGTCTGTGATGAGCAGAGACCCTTGTGAGGATGTTGTTGGAGCCAACTTTTCCCGTGACTTCCCTATTGGTTAGTATGCTTTTCTTATAAGTTCAATTTATTAATACTTACAATGCTTTTTGTTTGACTTAGTTTATCTCCTCACTTCGAAGCACCTGAGTATCACATGTATGCAATATTAGTTTGTTTATTGGACGTAATCTCCTCCCTGTAGGAAGCTTTTATAGATGTCTTTCCGGATATCAAGGAACAATCCTCAATTCCATTACAGAATATGAGCAATTATCAATTATCTGCCCACATGATGGTGGAGAAATTCAATAGAACTGCAATCTCAACTTGTGGCTTTCAGTCACAATCATAGTCAAACAAGTTTGTTCTATAGGCATGGACTTCTGTGTCCTTGAGTTTTTGAGAGACGTGATATTAAGTCTTACGGATGCATAATGATCATGTCAGCAGAGCATGATCAACAGCTTCTGTGATCACTGGCACTGCAGAAGATCTTTCTCAGCATGAGAAAAGATAAAAATTTTCAACCATTAACTACTTCGATGGTGTGTTGATGGAAATGCATATATTTCAGAAGTGGGTTAGTGATAGGAGAAGCCATGAGGTGGCACAATGAAAGAATCTGATGCTTGATTGGAGGCTTAGACCGAATTGAAAAAAAGAACTTATGTAGAAATATAGAATGAAAATTTCTGCTAATATTTCTATCCATCTTTATATGATTTTTATCTAATGTTATTTCTGTTTATGTAGTTCGTTGCATGGGATGGGATTTTGAAACTTTTTCTTAATGAGAGACAGGATTGTTTGTCATGCATTTTCTTAGAGCATTGAGTTAACTCTGTGTTTTTTAGTCCAATGTTTACCTTTATACTGCTCTGCAGAGTGCCGAATATGAATTATTGCTTAGGAAAGTTCTGTATGATTCTCTCATATTGGTGGAATATAGCTTCCTCAATCCTGAAAGAGCAGTCCATCTGCCAGCTGAACGTATGAAAAGTCTTGCCTTGACAAGATTGATTGCTACACATGAAGCAATAGAGCTTTTAAGGTATGTCGCAAATGAATGTTGCTATTGACAATTTTGGCAAGGCCCCCATTTTACTAATCATCGGGAATGCTGCAGGGAAGATGGAGATCAGAAGAGAGCTATATCTTATGCAAGTGCCTTCTCCAGTTCGAAATTACCTTCTCAAATTATCAAATGGATCACAAGCCAGATTCGCATGGATGAAGAAGCAAGTATATCATTTGGATCGTCACCTAAAGCTCTTTTGAGTAAGCAGCTTTAAAGCAATTTATCCGTACTTCTATATGTTGCAGGTTATGAGTGACAAATATTAAACTGAAATTGGTCTCATTCTCCAGAGTGGCTACTAAGTCTTGAGAATCAGGGGATAAGAGTCTTTGATGATATAATCTTGAAGTCTCGGGCCAAAATAGCTTTTGATAATTCCAAAGCAGACTATGAGCCCCAGCCATCCAAGGTGGAGGGAAAAGATGTGCACTCTGATCTTCTCTTTTACATCGATAATAAAGGGGAAGTGGCAGATGAAGATGAGGAGCAGAGAAGGATGAATGACTCCATGAGTGCAGTATTCGTAGCTGCTGCTCACTTGATGAAGATGACAGAAAATGGTGAGAGAAAACGAAAAGAAAAGGGAAGCACTGGGAAGAAGAAAATGATTAAGTATCTAAAATTTGACCTCGTTGACAATTATGATTCAACTAAAGAGAGGTTCTCATCTCTCAGTAATGAAGGTTTGAGTAGTGGGAGTGAAGTTGAGGAACCAATTTCTGATGAAGATGTGGAATCAGAGTAGTTATAGGGGTATTTCATAGTCAAAGATGGTGATTTTATTATCCCAGCAACTAGTGTTTGTGCGGTTTTCTCATGCTATTTAAAGTAATATTCGATTAATTGCATCGAAATTTTATCCAAAATAGTACCAGGGATGTCCATGGGAAGATGATAAGCTGCTTCGAGCACAAATTTTTGTAGATCAATTCTATGATTTTGGTATGAGTTCATGTTGTAGTTTGATGGACGGAAGTAATAGGACACTAACTCGTTCCTGCATTTTTGTACGGGGAATATTTAATACATTATCGTCATGCCTAAGGAGAAATTTGTGTTTATTTGATCTTTTTTGAAGTAATTCCTGTTGTTTGTCTTACTGCGCAGCTAATTTTGGTTTGTTGAGACATAGATAAAAAATACTTACAACCATCACTACCGTCACACATAATGTAACCGGAAGACGAATCATATTTTTCTAAATTATGATTTTGTTATAATAACGGTGTGAATGTAATAGACTTCTTTAACCAGTAAGTAGACGGTTTACATTCCCAATTATGTAGAGTGCCTAAAGCAATTCTTTTCTCATTGAAAGATTAAGCATGACCTTTTCGTTATATGAAATATCATAATTACTTCTTATTTTCAGATTTGAATTTTATCTTGACAAAAGTGATAGAAAGTGAGAGAAAATGTAGTCAATTAGAGTACTAGAAAGAGACTTATCGAATGATACTATTAAAAATTAATAAGTTTTAAAAATTGTCCACTATTATCTACTAAATGATATTTATATATAATAATATAGATAAGAAGGTCTCTTATTAGGTATTTTACCAATAATGGATTGTTACGGGAATAATTGTATGCAAAATCCCCCTAATTATATAGTTTGGACTTGAGGCATTGTTAGTGAAATTTGCCATCTCTTTTTGGACCCCGCACATTTTTCATCCAGCCAGCCTCTTCAACAGTGGAGTCATCTCATTGATCTTCGGATTTGAATTATCTTGGGCAAAGAACATTTTCACATGGTCATAGGGATGCAGCCAGCTGCACCCTGGTGTCTCTTTAACCCCCTGCTGGTCATAAATTCCCTCACTTTTGCACCATCATCCCGATTTCCTCGAACTGCAAAAACGTGAGACAACAATATATAGTTGTAGTCAACTTCAGGTTCTAGCTCAAATAGCTTCTGTGCAGGTCTTACACCAAATTCGACATTTCCATGTAATTTACTAGCCCAAAGAATAGTTTCCCATATCAAGGCATTCCGAGTTAGCTTCCACTCCTCAATAAAGGTTTCGGCCTCACTAAATTTCCCTGCTCGACTAAGAGAGTGCCATGATAGCACAATGTTCAATCGTTGGTTTAATACCGTAAACTTTGCTTAATGAGTTGAAATACCTTTTCCCTTCTTCAATCAGACCCTCGGAGCTGCAAGCAGAGAGAACTCCAATAAATGTAATCTCATCAGGCTGGAAACCTTCATCTAACATATATCTGAAGGCATCAAGAGCCTTCTTTCCTAACCCACATCGTGAGTATCCATGAATGATTGTGTTCCAGGAAACTGTATTACGTGAGGTCATGCACTTAAAAACAGCCTCAGCATCTTCCATATAATGATATTTTACGTACTTTTCAAGAATTGCATCAGCAACGTAAACATTACAAACCAGCCCTGACTTTATTGCTAAGGAATGGAGCTGCAACCCTGTTTCGGAAGTCATTAAACCGAAGCAGCCACTCAAACAGCTGGAGAGAGTGAATTCATTGGCCTTCAAACCTTCTCGTAACATCTCATTGAAGCACTTAACAGCCTTCTTTCCTTGATGGCTTTGTGCGTAACCAGTTATGACAACAGTCCAAGTGAAGGGGTCTCTCTCAGCAAATCCGTTAAACAGAATGTTTGCATCTTCCAAGCACCTGCCTTTGGCATACATGTCAAGTAGAGCTGTTCGTACAAAATTATTACCTTCCAGGCCATTCTTTACTATATGCACATGTATTTGCCTCCCAAAATCTACATTGGAATGGCTGGAACACAATCTTAGAATGCTTATAAATGTGTAATTGTCAGGCTTGAAACCCTGCACAAGCATCTGATTGAAAATTCTTGGAGCCAGATCAGAAGTACTTTCAATGTCATTAATTCCAGACAAAAGGGCAGTCCAAGAAGCTGAAGTTCGACAATTCATGGTCCTAAAAACCTGCCAACCACTTTCAATGGATCTAATTCTCATATACATTGTGAGAAGCGCAGTGCAAACAACACTATCAGAGTCAACGCCATATTTAAATATGCAAGAGTGAATAGCTTCACAGTAATGTTGGTCACCCAGACCTGCAGCAATGCCAACAATAGTAGCCAGAGTATGCTGATTTGGTCTCACACCCTCATACCTCATGAGGCAAAAGTTCTCTGCTGCTTCTTGACTCCTGCCAAGCTTACAGAGGCAGTTGATCATCAAGCTCCAAGCTACGGTGTTAGGATATTTCATCCTCCTAAACACTTTAAGTGCATCATAAGCAAGCCCCAACTTATAGTACATATCAAGAAGGCAGTAACCGAGAAAACCATCAACCTCATGAACCTTTATAGCAAGAGCATGCACAACCTTGCCTCCTCTAAAATCCCCTCGGCGCTCACAACTCTTGAGGACAATTGATAAAGTATACTTACTAAATTTGAGCTCTAATTCTTTCATTCCACAAAACATTTTTACCACCTCTTCCCCAGGCCCCATCCCTACATACCCATGAAGCAATACATGCCACAGCACGACACTTTTCGCAAGCACGTAAAAAAAAAATAAAAAAAAAAAAAACTCTTTGCGATTTCCATCCGACCACATCTGGAATAAAAATCCACAAGAGCAGAATCAAAACAAACGCCCAATTTCATCACTTCTGCATGCAACTGCGTCCCAAAAACCAAGTCCAAGCACACAGAACAAGCTTTGAATGCAGTCAACAATGTGTGCCCATTAGGCCAAACACCATCTCTCCCCATTTTACAATACAATCCAATACCATCTTCGCCATACCCTTCAGCCACCAACCCTGCAATCAAAGCGGTCCACGACACGACATCTCGTTCAGGCATGTCATCAAAAACTTCACTTGCGCATTCCAAACTACCGCATTTTGCGTAAACATTCACCAAAGAATTCCACAAATGCAAATCGGGATCAATCCCGTTTATTATCAGGTGGCCGTGAACGGCTTTTGCCTGGCCCAAAGACCCATTTGAAGCACAATCACGTAGCAAAGTAGAGCACAACCTTAACCATAACCTCTGATCATTTGGTTCTAAATTCTTGTTCTCAGGTGAGTTCTGGTGCAAGAGACGGCATCCAAATTAGTTTATTTCTGGAGTTAGGGAGCTTGTGCTTCTTTTTAATGTGTCTAGAAGGATTGAAGCACGTGCTCTGGTGAAGAAGGCGTGAAGATTTTGCATTTGATATTCACCGAAGAATGAGTACAGACTTAAGGCCAAACTCACCATCTCCCACTCCCTCTCCCTCAGCAAGCTTGTGTCTGCCTCCAACACTGCCATTTTGCGATTGTTAAAAAATCATTATGTTACACTTCGTACCAATGCATTGTATTGTTCCGGGGGGGTGGGGTTCGATTCGGCCCTCACTTTTGAACCAATTATTAGACCTCATTTTTATCTTTAATTTTTCTTCACAATTTTATTCTCAAATAATATGATTAAAATAAAATTCTTACTTGCAGCTAAATTATCTATTTATATGTGTGTAAAAAACTGTAAATTCTCTTAAGTATTTTATTCCTAATTTATTTCATAAGATAAATATAAAAGTAAATAAGTAAAGTTTAAATTAAAGTTTTATTATTATTATTTTTTAATAACAGATTAGTAGCGATTCTCTTTGATAGACTTCCAAAACAAGAAGAAATCATAACTGAAAAAGATAGAAGAAGGTTCATCTACAAAAAAGCCATAAAAAAAAAAAAAACCCTTAAAACCATGTGCGTTGCTTGCTTGGTGCAATATAAGTTTCTTTGCTTTCCTCTAATGTTTTTAATGAAACTGTACGAAGAAAAACAAAGGAAAAAACAGGTATCCATTTGTAATTATTTTCAAAGAAATGCTCGTATGAACAACATCTATTAAGATTTCTTGCAAGTCTCTGATTCGAAGAATTAATTGCTAAATTAAGCATCAGTGGACAAAGTTAAATGAAAAATGAAGATGAACTATTATTATATTATTTTTAGAAGAAAATATCAAGTCGTAAATAAGAAGTCAAATTGGAAGTGAATAAGGATAATTTGTGAGTTAAATAGCGTTTATTGAGAAAATAATATCATAACAATATTTTTAATAAGGTAAACTTAGAAATGAGGTCTCAAAGTTAAAAAGCAAAGGCCAAATAGAACTACTGCTACTTTAAACATATACTTCCTTACACGATTTTGGAGTAGTTTTATTGGACCTTTACCTTTACGATTTAACTCATTAGCCCTCATTTTTAATTTTGTATTTTATGACAATGGTGATGCTACATCTACAACTCATCTACAACTATTTTTTATACAATCTGATTTAGCAAGTTATCACTAGATGAATAAAAAATAAAAATAAATAAAAGATATTAAATTGAATGATATAGTAATTATTCATTCAATAATATACTACCAACTCAGATTGTATAAAATTTTGATGGTAAATAAGTTGTAAATCTAACATTATTCTTATGACAATTATATCTTGAAATAAAATTATTAATTAAGACAAATATATAAATTCTCTCTCTCTCTCTCTCTCTCTCTCTCTCTCTATATATATATATATATATATATATATATATACTTAATCTCCAAAACACAAAATCCTAATTTAGATGTACGCTACTTTAAAATCGTTTATATTTATCTCTAATTTAACTTAACGGATTCATAATATTTTTGAAGTCTAGGAAAATCTAAGGAAGTTCATAGTTTTTTTCTGTTTTCCCAATTCATATTATTTTCATTGATTGATGTAGTGGTTGTCTCTCTTTTCTTGAAACAAAAAAAAAATCGTTGTTATGGCCATAACAATATTGGGCCTCAATTATTTCTAATACAGTAAGCTCATTACTGTAGCCCATTATTTGGGCCCATTGTCTGGGTCCGACAATGACCCATCCTAGCTCAATTATTTCTAATACAGTAAGCCAATTACTATAGCCCATTATCTGGGCCCGTTATCTGGGTCCCACAAATGACCCATCCTGGCTCAATTATTTCTAATACAGTAAGCCCATTACTGTAGCCCATTATCTGAGCCCGTTATCTGGGTCCCACAATGGCCCATCCTGACTCCTATATAAACCCTCCGGATTATTGCTCAAGGTATGCACACTTTTCTGAACTCATTCTCTCTCTATATTTCCTTTGCTTTTGAGAGCTTCTCTCTCTAGGAAATTCTCCCAAAAAATTCAAGAGTGCCGGAAACTGACTTGAGCGTCGGAGGGTTCTCGCCGGCACCACCGCCGGCACCCCTGACTATTTTTTTGTGCTCGCAGGACTGGACCCGACGTACGACCCGAGCTCCGACCCATTTCCCAGCCGTCCGGAAACCGTGTATCAACAGTTAGCGCCGTCTGTGGGGATTGACAATTTAAGCCTCTTTAGTTGTTGCTCCCATCCAAACATACTCAAACACATCATGAGTCACGAATCCCAACACTCAACCTCCCTAGAGGTTGACGAAGAGATCGAGGTAGAAGCACCTCCCCGACGCCGAAGGGTAGTTGATACAGGGAGAGCTTTAGTGATATTCTCTGGGGTGGGGCCTAACCTCAGGCAACCCCGACTTCCACTTAGAAGACCAAAGAAGGGCAAGGCGAATCGATTAACTACCATGGAGCATACCATGCAAAATTTCAGTGAACAGATGAATCGTATGGTAACTGTGTTCAACCAAGCATTTGGACAAAGTGCTCAGCAGGCTGCAAACACAGTTGTGAATAACCCAATGAGTGCCATGGTAGTACCTAACGTCCAGACAGATGTTGGTGGGCGTCCTGATTTAGTCGCCCAGACTACTGGATTGCCTCGCCATCAGGTCATTCAACCGAATCTTCCCCATCCTATTGTTCAAGGAGGGGAAGGTCGCCCACAGATTCCCTCTCCTTCGCATATCATATCTGAACAACAGTTAGCAGCAGTAGACCTTCGACACTCTCTGAACAAGAAGCGCCATACAAGCGTTGAGCAGATACCAAGGGGAAGTAATGTTGATCAGCCCGCCTATTCCTATCATGGTCCTTACGCTCCAGGGTGTAATTATCAGCCCAAAAGAAATCGCCCCAGCTCACCACCTAGAGTTAAGAATCATCGCCCAGATGTTGCCCTAGTGGATGTCTCGGAGGAGAGGACATCAGACAATCATTATGCGGAGTTCAAGCGAGAAATGGATGAAAAAATCCATAAACTGGAGAAGTTGATTAAGCATTCAGGAGGAGAAGAAGATGGTCGTCCACAATGGGAATCACCCTTTGCTGAAGATATCCTTAGGGAAAGATACCCATCCGGATTCCGGATGCCGCAACTTGAGCTGTACCAAGGGACGACGGACCCCCGAGAGCATTTAGACTCTTTTATTTCTCATATGGAGATACAAGGGGCCTCAGGGGGAATCATGTGTAGAACTTTTTCTCTTACTCTTGGAAGATCAGCTAAGCAATGGTATAGAAGGTTACCAACCACATCCATCTCCAGCTTTGATGAGCTTGCTCGTAGTTTCCTCACACACTTTAGCAATATGAAGACGAGAAGTCGGCCAGCATAGAGCCTTCTGTCCATCAAGCAGGGTCGTAATGAATCCCTCCGTGTATTTGTGGACCGATACCAGCGGGAGGTTGCCCGAGTGGATCTATTCAATGATGGTTACGCCATGCAAGGTTTGGTTCAAGGAATCAAAGGGGAGCTCCCTCTAGCATGGGAATTCTCTGTTAACCTCCCACGCACGTACCAAGAAGCATTGGCAAGGATCTCTAGCCATGCCGATGTAGAGGAAATTTTTCAAGCAAATTACCCTGGGAAGACTCCGGTGACGCCTAATTCCGCACGTACAGATGGACGGACGTATGGCAATCACAGAAGAAAGCATCATGATAGAAATCAGAGATCAACCGCGGACCGACGCTCCGTGCGAGATACATTTAGAAATGATCGTCTCTTGTTGCAAGGTCATCCACCCAACCCCGCCAAGAGCATAATGATCGACCCCAAGAGGAGCACCGTACTTTCACATTACTTAACATGCCACAGCATGATATCTTGAAAGAAATCAAAGATAAAGGTCTACTGAAAGAACCTGCCCCCTTACGGTCGAATCGAAAAACGAGAGACAAGAGAAAGTATTGTCATTTCCACCAGGCTCATGGTCATAATACTGCAGACTGTTTTGAATTGAGGAGACAAATCGAGGTTCTCATCAAGGATGGTCAACTACAAGAATACATTTATCAGTCCCCTGAACCATCCAACAAGAATGACAAAGGGAAGGAACCATTAGAAGAAGTAGCCATAATTTTTGGGGGAGTGGTGGTTGGTTCGAGTTTCCAAGCCCGGAGGCACCTAGCTAGGCAAGCAAGATATGACCTCCCTCGCTACGAAGTCAACTTGACAGCCTCTTCCACCAATGTAGGAGATCATGATGTTATCTCATTTTCATCACAAGATGCGCAGGGTATCCATCATCCACATTGTGATGCCTTGGTCCTCACAGTAATAGTGGCCAATAAAAGGCTACGAAGAGTGTTGATTGACAACGGGAGCTCGGCTGACATAATGTCATTGGATGCATTTGATCGATTAGGTCTCAACCGTAGAGATATGAGAGGCATCCAAACTTCTCTGATGGGATTCGCTAGAGGAAAGGTTGTTCCTGAAGGAGTAATCTCGTTGCCTGTGACCCTGGGAGAAGGCTCCCTACAGACAACCAGGATGGTGAGTTTTCTCGTGGTAGATCATCCGGGAGTTTATAACGCCATCCTTGGTCGGCCATCACTCTACGACTTCAAGGCCGTGATGGGTGTCTATCATCATGTCCTGAAATTTCCAACACCCGTCGGGATAGGGGAAGTTAGAGGTGAACAACGAACTTCTCGAGAGTGCTACAACATGGCCTTTAAAGAGAAGGCACATAAGCTGATGATAATTCAAGGAGAACCTTCCATGGGCATAAGCTAAGTGGGCAAGTACTACGAAGCACCCGAGATCCCACCGATGGAGCATTGGGGCCCAACTGGGAAGGTCCATACCAAGTCAAAGCAGTCATCCGACCAGGCACCTACAGACTGGTCATCATGGATGGGAGGTCGCTCCGCCATCCATGAAATATTGAGCACTTGAAGAAGTACTACCCGTAATCTCTCTATATGTGCAGTAACTCCGCCCAAGAGCTTATGCATGTGTAACAACTCCCATAGGGAGACCTATAAAGAGATTATTAATAAAGTGTTCAGTTTATTCAGAATTTTGGTGATTATACATCCTTAAAGCACATGTATGATCAAATTGTAATAAGATGAAAAGAGTAAAAGAATACAACACCAGAAAGAAAAAAATTTCTTAGTGTTCTTATTATTTCAAAGTTGGTTGAGGGATGCCACACATCCTCACCTAGTACATTGAACTGAAAGTAAAGACAGTAAAAGGTAAAGTCAAGGCCTGGAGAGCAGTCTTGATATGTTTATTCCCTATGAATGAGCATCTACCTAGTTGGAAGAATTCCAATTAACTCTAAGAAGTGGCCTCATCATCTCCTTCCTCGTCTGAAGACGATGAGGTGGAGTCGCCTTGCTTGGCCTCCCAGGCTGCTGTATCCAAAGTCGACTCATAATCCTCATCTTTAAGGATGAGGCGGTGGAATTGCTCGGGATCGGAGTCCGCTGTAGGGATAGACTCTTCCACCAAGTTTAACTCCTCAGCTATGGGTGACTGATCAATCTCTGGGTGGCGGTCATGGAACCATCTACGCACCCCATTGACTCCCTCAATATAGGAGCGTTCCATAGCTTGCTGGTAGATACGACCCCTACGGAAGCGAGCGACTGCTTTGTCAATCCTACTTTGCTCAGCACCAGCTCTCTCTCAAAGCTCTCGGCCAAAATCATTGGCCCTCTTATGTTGGATAGCTGCCTCCTTCTTGGCTTCGGACAAGTCTGCTTTCATTCTGCCCATCTGTTCCTTCATCTCTGCCATTTTTCTTTCCGTTTCGGTTAAGTTGTCGAGGCAGACTAGATGTTTCGCCTTCCAATCGTCAACCTCAGAAGTGAGATGGTTAACCTTCTTGAGGAGGTTGGTGTTGGTAGACTCTCCTTGAGTTAAGGGCCCTGTCGCCTACAGAAAGAAAGGCAAAGAGAGGGAAGGAGTTAAGGCATGACTTTCAAAAGTATAAAAAAAAAAGGGAAGGAAGGGTCTCAGTAAAGCCTAACCTGAAGTATGATACCCATCCCGACAGCGATCGCATCAAAATATGTGAGTTTTACATTCTCTGGAAAGACATTGGTAGGCATGAGGCGTGCAGCACTTTGAAACAATTCTCGAAGGTAGTCTCCACATGTTGAGCCACTCTGAAAGCCCGTACTATCAAAGGTAAAACGCTTGGGTAGTTGAGAGGCTGAGGGTAACTTGTTCCCAGTAGGCTTCGTGGCTGTTCCCTCATCCGCAGGCTGGACGGAGGTTGACCTATCAGGAACCGGCTTCCGTACGGGAACCTCCTTGTGACCACTGGCTTTCCTCTTCGAAGGCCCAAGAGTTGGAGGACTTCCGCTCTGTTTCTTCTGGGAAGAACTGGGTCCGTCATGAGTGAAGGGCTTAAGCGGCATCTTGGCTACAAGTTGAGCGAACTGCTTCTTGGTAGGATGTAAAGGAAATAGTCCTGCGCGAAGATTAAACTGGTAAGACAACAAGCACATGTTTGATGAAGTAAGATCAGAAAGTAATAATCAAGCTTACCTTCCGGAGGAATGGGAGGTGATAAGCCAAGACGGACCAACTGCTCCCGATCAGTGAGGCTATGCACGTTCTTCGAGTCCACGGGTAGCTTTAGTACCACTTGCAAGTCGTCTCTCTCTTTCTGAGATAACAGCGGATGTTTGGTCCAAGAAGCTGCAATGAAAACAGAAAAGAATGTCAGTTGATCAAGAGTTGTCATAACAAAGACGGATAGGGAGTCATTATAATATGGTACCACAAAAACCAAAACGCCTTCTGATCCTCAACTTCTCCCCCTTTGGACGAGCACCTTCTTGATACTTTCAACCGCCACCACACCAGAATTACTTATACTTCCATTCTTTCACATGGGAGAGAATGCCAAAAAGGCAGTTGGGGTCATCCATCTTCCCTCGCTGGGATATATAGTAGTAACCCGTTTTCTCTCCATTCGGTGGGTGAATGGCAAAAATGTGCTTAACATGGTTGGTGGTAGGGTCACCAAGGCCTGCGCTTCTGAATAAACTTTGGAAAGTTATCAGAAGTCTCCACCCATTGGCCGACAGTTGGGTAGGGGCAATGCCCATGGCATCAGGCATACGACGAAGATAGTTATCAAAAGGCACCCGGAGACCAGCTTTTAATAGCTCTAGGCTTAAACCAATGACACCTCGTGGTGGCCTACTCCACCAGTCGCCTTTCCTTGGAAGGAACAGGATGACTGAGGCCGGGATAAGGAAATGGGCTCTATATATTTTTAATCGATCGCCCGGGAGTTTGTTATCAATGTGGTCGGCCTCCCACCGCTTTTCAACCTCTGGTTTACTATCTGAGGAAGCAGAGGACGACCAGTCGCTATCCCCCTCAGTATCTACCATCTTGTGGTTGACAGAATTCTGTCCCGGCTCCTGATCCGGACCGAAGAAGTTTTGATAAAACTCATTAACTTCTTTACAGTTGGTCACCGGATTCTTGTCCCTGGAAGACTGGGTTTGATGACTCGATTCCCCCCGTAGCACTTTCACAGTGGTTTTTACTCTAGCCATCTGCACAGCCAAAGAGGGATCGTTAGTCATCAAACCAAGTCTACTGAAGGAGGGAAGAGGTGAAAAAAAAAATGCTGGGGGAATTGTATTGAAAGTCCGCGGAAACACCCCCGCGGAGAAAAAATAAAAGTTTGAAAATCCGCGGAAACATCCCCGCGGAGGAAAAATTATTAAAGTTTGAAAATCTGCGGAAACACCCCGCGGAGGAAAAATTATTAAAGTTTGAAAATCCGCAGAAACACCCCCTCGGAGGAAAAAATTATTAAAGTTTGAAAATTCGTGGAAACACCCCCGCAGAGGAAAAAATTATTAAAGTTTGAAAATTCGCGGAAACATCCCCGCGGAGAAAAAATAAAAATTTAAAAATTCGCGAAAACACCCCCGCGGAGAAAAAATAAAAGTTTAAAAATTCGGGGAAACACCCCGGTGGAGGAAAAAATAAAAGTTTAAAAATTCGCGGAAACAACCCCACGAGAAAAAATAAAAGTTTGAAAATTCGCGGAAACACCCCACGAATAAAAAATAAAAGTTTGAAATTTCGCGGAAATACCCCCGCGAATTAAAATAAAGGTTTAAAAATTCGCGGAAATACCCCCGCGAATTAAAATCAAGGTTTGAAAATTCGCAGAAATGCTCCCGCGATTTTAAATAAAAGTTTTGAAATTTTTCAGCAACACCCCTGCAGCTAATATATATATGAAGCTTTAAAACTTTGCAAAAACGCCCCTACAACTAATATATATGAAGCTTTAAAAATTTGCGGAGAGGCCCCTGCAGATTAATATTGCCTCACGTAGCCTGCATGCAAGGGTTACACCATTTTGGCCTTCGGCCAAGCCGGTCGCCTGCCTCTCCCCCTCGCCGGTCGCCTGCCTCTCCCTCTCGCCCAACACTCAGTTCACCCGCTTCTTCCTTTCGCCCAGCACACCTCGCCTGCGTCTCCAGCAACTCGCCCAGCACTCAGTTCGCCTGCTTCTTCCTTGCGCCCAGCACGCAGTTCACCTGCGTCTCCAGCAATTCGCCCAGCACGCCTCGCCTGCGTCTCCAGCAGTTCACCCCGCACGCAGCCCGTTCTGCATGATTGCCCCCAAGCACCCAGCCTTCGTGAACTCGCCCAAGCAAGCAGGCATGCGCGCTCAGGATTGCGCTGTGTAATAACTACCCTCGCCCGCGCGCCCAGGATTGCGCTGTGGCCTGCTAGCCCGCGCATTGGGGCTTGCTTGCCTGCGCGCTGTGGCATGCTAGCCCGTGCGCTGGGGCTTGCTCCCCTGCGCGCTGTGGCTTGCTCGCCCGCGCGCTGTGTCCTACTCGCCCGCGCGCTGTGGCCTGCTCGCCCGCGCGCTGTGGCCTACTCGTCCCTACGTGCGTAGCAGCTCGCCCACACGGGCTTGCTATGCACGTTACACACCCATGAATTTCTTCCCTCCTTCACACCCGAACACGCACTCACGTTTCTTCTTCTTTCACACACAAACCCGCGAGGGAAAACACATGCAAACGTTTTCATATTCTCACACAAATCACGTACACACACACGCAGGGCATAATCCATACAAGAATTTTTGCATTGAAAAATTAAACCTAATCCATGCATTCTAAAGTATATACGCAAAAAAAAAAAAAAGTACTTACTTGTGACGGTTGAAAACTTCTGGCTTAGATTGAAGAGTCCTGTTTGCTGGGATCACTTGCACTGCTTGCCGCCCGGGTGCTCTCTCCTATTTTTGAGTAAACCCTACTCCCTAACACTTGTGTCTTATATAGAGCACCAATTTAGGGTTTAAGCCACACTAAGCATGCATGGGTAATAAATCACCTCCTTGGGCCGGCCCCCTAGTACATTTAATCTATAGCCCAGAAATAGTCCCTACGCTGACCCATTGGTCAACTTGAGCCTGAGGGGACTACTGTTATGGCTATAACAATATTGGGCCTCAATTATTTCTAATACAGTAAGCCCATTACTGTAGCCCATTATTTGGGCCCATTGTCTGGGTCCCACAATGACCCATCCTGGCTCAATTATTTCTAATACAGTAAGCCCATTACTGTAGCCCATTATCTGAGCCCGTTATCTGGGTCCCACAATGACCCATCCTGACTCAATTATTTCTAATACAGTAAGCCCATTACTGTAGCCCATTATCTGAGCCCGTTATCTGGGTCCCACAATGACCCATCTTGATTCAATTATTTCTAATACAGTAAGCCCATTACTTTAGCCCATTATCTGGGCTCGTTATCTGGGTCCCATAATGACCCATCCTGCCTCAATTATTTCTAATACAGTAAGCCCATTATCTGGGCCCGTTATCTGGGTCTCACAATGGCCCATCCTGACTCTTATATAAACCCTCCGGATTATTGCTCAAGGTATGCACACTTTTCTGAACTCATTCTCTCTCTAGATTTCCTTTGCTTTTGAGAGCTTCTCTCTCTAGGAAATTCTCCCAGAAAATTCCGGAGTGCCGGAAACTAACTTGAGCTTCGGAGGGTTCTCGCCGGCACCCCTGACTATTTTTTTGTGCTCGCAGGACTGGACCCGACGTACGACCCGAGCTCCGACCCGCTTCCCGGCCTCCGGAAACCGTGCATCAACAATCGTCTTCACCGTTAGTTGAGTAAGAGTTTTGAATTGACAAAGAGAAACTCAAAAAGAAGGAAGCAAATGCCTAAAAAACTGATATCTTAGAGCTTCAAGCTGACTACAACTACTTGACATTCTTATAACTTTTTGCTACTTGTGTACTTGCTCTTTTAGTTATAACCCATACAATGGTACGAAGAAGACCAAAATGAGAAATTAAGATGAGAAATTTTGTTGTCTTATAGTCTTGTAGAAGTTGAATATGATAGGGTGTAAAGAAAAAAATCATTTATAAAAAATGATAATTTAGGAATCAAATAGCTTTCATTGAGAAAATAATAGTGATTCAAAAATTTTAATTAAGTGGATCTAGAAATGGGGGTTATTGAGTTAGAAAATGGAGATTGAATAGAGCAACTCATGGTTTTGTTCTTTGCTATTATACACATAATTGTTCGTGATTTTGTTTTTGGGCTTTGTAATGCAAAAGCCCTCCAACTACTTAAACAGCTCACAGGATACTTAACTAAATTTAGTATATCATTCCAAAACAATATTTAACTTATCTTAATATATAATTCTCAAACACGTAGAATATTACAAATTAAGTTTTCAAAATAACTTAGACAGATGCCATGACTGATGCTTTACAATTTAATAGTTTAAAAGTGGGGTATAACATCTAAATTGTTTTATATCATTATTTAAAAAAAAATCAATTTTTTTTAAGATTAAGATGTACACAATTGGTTTTAGTAATTATTAAAAAAAAATGGATCACATATAAATAATACCAATTTATTAGTTACTTGGTCATGCCAATAATCACAGCAAATTTGAAATTTATTTTTACAAATTTGTCATTGGCTAAGTGTCTAATTACATATGTAAGATAACCGCTTAAAATGGTTAAGACTTAATTTCTTCCATTATTTAAGATGGCAAAATTGTGGTTGGAGAATAAGAATATCAAAAGCTACGTTATTTCTGAGTTGAAAGGTTTTATGTAAACATAGTCAATGCTCACCTAAACTCGAGAATCTTCCAATAACCATTACAAAACAAAAGTTACCAAATTTTCAATAAAGAAAATTCCCAATCCACTTTTCAGTCCAACAATACTATATTTACATTATCTCCTCTCCTCACCTTGCACCAATATTAAAATCCTGTTTTAATTTCTAAATTATCTTCCAAGCAAATGCTCATTGATTACTTATAATATGTATATATATGAAAGTCATGTATTGAAGTTATAGCAAATGGCTTTTGGGTTGTCATTCAATAGAAGTTAGAAGACAAGGCAACGAAGACTAACATGAAAGTAAAGCAACTTCACTTTTATAATTATCATAATCATATTTTTAATGCTATACCTACTTTTGTCCCATTGTTTTAAATATTGAGTTGCATCTATATATTTTAATGCTTCTATCATATAATTTAAGATTTTTTTAAAAAATGATTAGGTTGAATAAGAATCCTAGCCCAATTGGCACATTACAGTTGAAAAAATTAAGCCATGATTTGATAACTAGCTAAATTTGTATCAAGTGTTGACACCAACCGCTATAAGATTAATACAAATGTCACTTGGAGGGAGCTTAGTTTCAAATTGACACTTGGCAGAAATGGTAACTCAAGTTACAACACTTTTCAATAGTATCAATTCAGGGCTAAACTAGGCTCTAATCTAAAATTTCCAAGTGGCTGCACAAACGTAATGAATCACGGGACAATCTTATTATATAGTATATTCTATATTTGAAAATTTGGATGTACAAGTATAATATAAAGTACATAAATAGAGGTTGGAGTTGGACCGTCGGTGATTATTGTAAAGGAGGGAGTGACTTCATTTAATTGTTATTGCTTGAAAAGGAAATAAAGAGCAGTTTCACGTGTGTTGATATTGGTACAAGGAAACGCATTAAACTTGTGTTATTTAAACAGTCTATATTCATGCACTTGGGATCTCAGATTGCTCTCTTTAAACCGCCCATGTGAAATTGTTTCCTTTTTCAAGTTGGGCAAGTCAACCTTATGATTATATTTATTGTAAAAAAATTTATATTAGAAAAGAAAAAAAATCATGCATGAATCCAATTTATTTAGACAAAAATTTTGAAGTAACATATATCAGCTTATGAATCATGCATGTTTTGAATATGTTTTATATGGTTGGTAAAATCGAAATGACGAAGGAAAAACACAAGAAGAGAGAGAGGGGGCCTCGGGCATCAAGTTGGTAACCAAAAGTGACGTTTAAAATAATTATGATTATAAATGAAACTATTAATGATGGTTACATATTATTATAGTTATAGAGTAATTATAAACTTCGTATTGCGATTTATGTTTATTGTCTAAAAAAAATTATGGGACGCTAAACCATATCTCTTGCGGAGATTTGGTTGCCATTGAGGTCTAGATTCAATTTAACAACACATTGGAGTAGTAATAATAATAATAATAATAATAATCAATAAATAAATTAAATCAAACTGATCATCAACCTTATATTGGGTAGCTCTAAGTAACCTTGTAAACTTTAATTTAAATATAAATTAAAATATAAATTTAAATAGATAAATGTTTTATTATGTTGATATATAGATTTTATGGGCTTGTGTTCGTGTCAGATATTATTTGATTTGATTCGGAGCTCATATAATTTTGTCCTAAAAAAGTCATCGTTAGAAAAAAATAGTCCATGGACTTATAAATCACATATCTATCTATTATATAAAAAACATAGAATAAAGTTATCATTTCTAATTTTGATCTAGCATAATCAATATATATGACATGGATGTAGAGGAATAAGGGGAGGAGAGGCAGGGAAAAATGATGTTAAAAGGAAGGAAGACATGAAATGGATATACGAACACATGATTACGACGCCATTGATAAATGAATTGCATGGAGTCAAATGAACGGCAAGCAAACACCATCTCTAACTTCTAAGCTCCTCTAGGTCTCTCCTCTCCATTTTGCATTTCTCCTTCTTTAATAATATAGAGAAGGCTATGGTCCACGTGGACCCCTCCACTACAGCATCCAATGACACCTCCCCACATCACTACTTCCACCTTTCACTTTTAGTCAAACCAAATGATAGGCCCTTTGCCACATCACTCCATTTCCATCTTTTTCCCTTGAGAAATTATCCCATGCATCGGATAAGTGTATCCGCCGCACAGATTGTCGTCCGCCACGTCTTCGCGCGTGCCGATACGCTCCCCGCGATGGGCATGTGCTCACTCCTTCCCTTTTTCACTGTTTACTAACCCTGGCCGTTAATTCCGAGCCTAATTTCACACTCTTTTTCGTTTTAATTTCTTGTTTGTGGATAGAATTAATATCTCCTGCATCATAGTAACTTCCAAATATATACCATGATTTCCTAATTATATGTTAGTAAATGATATATTTATTATTAGAAGATAAGATTGTCAAAACATTTTATTCTATTTTAAAATTAATATATATATATATATTATATCATATGCAATTATAATTGTCAGATAAATATAGTGAAATAATTTAAACTATTTTATGATACGAATTACTGTCGACTTGAGAGTTGAGACTGACTATTCTTAACCGCGTTGACGGGGTCCGAATCCGAAGTCGTGGTTAACACTTGATTTAAGTTGAAACATAAAAACGAGTACTGTTCAAAACACAGAACGGCGGATGGTTTTGAGAAACGGGAAAGTTAAACAGCGTCGTGGAACGGGAATATACAACATGATTAAATTAAGTCAAATATAATTAGAGGGAGGGAAGAAAAATAGAGCAGGAAGCAATAGAAAAATAATTTTTAACGGCAATGACGGAAGGTTAGTTAAGGTCGAAAAGCGTCGGTGGAGGTTAATTTTGGGAATTTTATAAAAACTCCTAAACTCCCAAGGGGGAGAGAAATTTTTAGTATCAAACAGAGAGAGAATCGCTTCGTATATAAGCTACTCGAGGTGGAAATTGGAGAGAGAGAGATAAAAAAGACGGAAGGAGAAAGATAAAGTTTCTCCTTAGAGAGAGAGAGAGAGAGAGAGGGAGAGGCCATAGTTGGAGGCCTTTCGGACACGACCACAGCCACAACAACAGGCAACGAGCCGCGGCCATGGGTGACTCCAGTGATTCCGTTTCTATTAACATGGAGAAGATCTGTCTCGGTGGCAAAGTAAGCTTTTCTAAACTCCGTCTTTTCACCTTGTCAATGCTTACAGATTGATTGTTTTATTCAAATTAAACGACGAACAACAACATGTGTTTCTTCTTAATTGATTGAGGAATTATTTATTTATTTATTTCTGAAGATTTTGTGTTTTTATAAATGGTGTGAAGTGCTGCTCAGATCCTTACATTCATGTTTTTTAATTAATGAAGTTATTTAAAGCTTTTTATTCACCAAAATGGAAACAATATATTCTTAACTTCTCAGTGTGATCATTTCACCAATCTTTTGCTCCTCTTCGAAGCTCAAAGCCGTCCTCGTTTCCTTGTGTCTTGTATTTAGAGAAACGGTGTCGTTATCGTTTGTGCATTTTTTTGTTCTCCAAATTGTTTTTTTACTACATTATCTTGGATTTAGGCTTGTTTTTTTCCTCTTCTTTTGATCAATTTGGTGGCATGTTTTAATCTTGTTGTATTTAAGTATATTCTTTCCTTCTCATATTATTATTACTTTGTTAATGTTAAAAAAAGGGGATCTTCAGGAATCCATTTCTTTGGGTTATTCGACAGACGGGTGTTGCAGTCCTTTGAAGAAAACTTCACTATGCTTCTTGTTATTATTGTTATGTATAGCTGAGCTGTTAATAGTTCATGTTTTTGTACGTTTCTTTATTGGGTATTGCAGATTAAAGTCAATGTTTTCCTTTAATGCGAGAGATTCCATGCTGCACTTTTAAACTGTCAATCCTTTTTTTTTTTTTTTTTTTGAAAATACAATCATTGATATGAGGAACCACTTATTATTATTTGCTTCATCTAACTTTTTGCAAAGTTATGTTAATATGGTGAATGGAGTTAGTTTGTGACTTCCCCAAAAGGGGTAAGTGCACATGGGAGGCTCTTTTCTGGAATAATCTTATCTGGAAACAAAAGTTGTGGTTTTCCTTTCTTTGAAGCTTGTATAGAAGACAAATGATGGGCCTTTGTTTAGTAAAAGCTTTTGCCAAGTGATTGGAAAATACAATGGTAGTTGGTTGGTTTTGAAACTTAGCATTCTTCTTCTTCTTCTTCTTCTTCTTCTTCTTCTTCTTCTTCTTCTTCTCTCTCATGTAGCCATTTTTTTCTGTGAGTAATGTGTTTCCTATAATTTTTCAGGAACATCATGTACCAACTGGCCGTGGTTCTGTGTCTGTCATAATCTATGGAGATCAAGACAAGCCAGCTTTAATTACTTATCCCGATTTAGCTCTAAATTGTAAGTGCAATGGAGTTTTATGATGTTGTTTTGTTTATGAGGAGTTTTATCCTCATTGCATACTTGGTTAATTTATTATTTGGGTTCTGGGGGCTACAATTGGGCTCATAACATTTGAAGGATGGCCTAATAGTTAATCTTTTGTATTTTGTTTTGGTTTTTATTATTACTATTTTTTTATATGTATTCAAATTTGCAAACTAATGGTGGTTTTGTTTCTTCTTTTGCCGATCAGATATGTCTTGTTTCCAAGGATTGTTTTTTTGGCCTGAAGCTGCATCCATGCTGCTTCATAATTTCTGCATATACCATATTACTCCTCCTGGGCACGAGGTCTGTAAATTAATTCACTTGATCAAGTTTCCTGATATTGTGTTCATTCTATATTGGATTGTTTTACTTTTGGACCACATTTTACATTCCACTGCTGGACTCTATTATTCACAGAGTTTCCATTCTGGCTCTTTCATAAGAGTTCTTGCAGTTGGGAGCAGCTCCAATTAGTCCAATTGAACCTGTACCTTCTGTTGATGACTTGGCTGATCAGATCCTAGAGGTTCTCAACTATTTTGGGTGAGTTTTTCCATATTGAAATTTAGTATTTGAACTCTTTTTTTAATTAAAGGGGCCACCTTGTGTACCTATTGAAATCAAACCTTGTTTCAATCAGTTTCATGATTCTAATATTATGCAAAAAATTATTCTTGTACCATGTTACTGATGCTGGTTTGTTACCAAAAAAGGCACAAGTGACCCTCTTCGGGATTGGATTTTTTTTTTTTAATTTTTCGACTTGTGAGATTTTAATACTACCTTTGTTTCTGATGAAATGAATCTGTTCTTGTTCAGACTCGGCTCAGTGATGTGCATGGGTGTGACTGCAGGTGCTTACATCCTTACTTTATTTGCTGTAAGTTTCTTTGCTCATTAATTTGGTAACAGTTAAATTATTCCTACGTTAGTATCTTGATCGAGGCATTGCATTGTAGATGAAATATAGAGAACGTGTTCTTGGTTTGATACTGGTATCTCCTCTATGCAAAGCACCATCTTGGTCGGAGTGGTTTTATAACAAGGTTTCTTCTTTGAACCTTGTGGTTATTTTTCTACCTTATTTTCATACATTTTTATTTCATGCAACTTAACACTACTTATAATCTGTAGGTGATGTCAAATTTACTATATTTCTATGGCATGTGTGGGTTGGTTGATGAGTTTTTGATTCAGCGGTACTTCAGCAAGGTATTCTAGCATCCCCATCCTGGCATTTTTTTCTTTTTTAAGTTTTCTTGGCTCAAATATTCTCAGGTAGGGGGTTTGGTGAATGATGAGATTGTTATAAATTTTTATAGGAAGTTCGTGGTACAGCTGAAATTCCTGAATCGGATATTGTTCAAGCATGCAGAAGAGTAAGTTCCCGAGTCTTTGCCACTATATATGTGGTTCCTATCATCGTTTAAGAGTTGATTTTGAGAGGGTGACTGTTGGTTAATTCCTTCTTACAATTTTCTTTCTTCAGTTATTGGAGGAGAGGCAGAGCACAAATGTTTTGCAGTTTCTTCAAGCCATTAATAGGTAGCCACTTTACCAGGGTTACTCGTGCAGTGACATCTCTAGGGTTTTCGTTTGAATTCTCTATTCGATGAATTTAAGTCAAGATGTCTAAAGCGTATCAAATTTGTTTAACCAAACTGCAGGAGACATGACCTTACTGATGGCCTGAAGAAACTAAAATGCCGAACCCTCATATTTGTTGGGGATGACTCTCCTTTTCATTCTGAGGCTCTCCACATGATCTCAAAATTGGATAGAAGATACAGTGCTTTAGTTGAGGTATGTAGCTAACAAGACATAAAGAGTGTTGTTCAAACAGTGTTTATGAAGATACGATGAGAAAATCTTTGGTAAAATTTGCACTAATTGATACTATGAAGTTTCAAGTGGTGAATTTAAAGTTAAATGTGCATGTGTCCTGATGCTTATACTTATCAAGGGATGGGGTGGTGATGTTTGCAGGTCCAGGCTTGTGGATCAATGGTGACAGAAGAGCAGCCACATGCAATGTTGATACCCATGGAGTATTTCTTCATGGGTTATGGGTTGTACAGACCGTGCCAGTTGAGTGACAGCCCGAGGAGTCCACTCAGCCCATCTTGCATCTCTCCAGAACTTCTCTCTCCCGAAAGCATGGGACTGAAGTTGAAACCAATAAAGACCCGTGTTTCTGTCTAAAGTTCTATAGTGTGAGGGAGGTAGAGCGAGTTGATTCACCTCGTGAGGTTCATAAGTTCTTTCATTTTTTTTTTCTTTTGTCTCCATTTGTTGAGAAGACCAGTAGCAGTTGGGAGGAGTTGTAGATACAGGGAGGAGGAATCTAAATCTGAATATAGGCAGATGACCGTCTATAATATATTCATTCATTTGTAGTCAGTGAAAAAAAAAAAAAAAAAGTCATTTTGCTGTTTGTAAATTAAAACAGATCTGATTATTTATTATGACGAGCAATCAATAATAGACACGAACTCCCCGATTGTATTATTTAATTGCTTTCTCGTTCTAACTTAAATTAATTCAGCTTTTTTATTCATATTTGCTTTCTCTGGCTTTGAAATCAATTGATTCAGGTTTTTTTACAGCCAGGACTATTCTAGATCGGACAGTCCACGGTGCAAAGATTATTCCTTCTAATTGATTATGGGGCTTCAACCATTAACATATTCAAGTATGGAACAAGACCAGGAAAAAGAGAGAATATTGCATGACTGTTTCAGCCGAAAAGGCTTCAATTTCATAATTCAATTATCTTTCATTACCAATTCCAGCTGTCTGCTTTGCGTGATTGATTGCATGATGGGCCAGCATTATAAATAATAATGCCTAAATAACAAGCCATTCTATTCTGAGAATAAAGTATGGACTAACAGCTCGGAGAGGAATTTCGTTGCTTTTCAGGAATCAGTACCTTTCATGAATTCGACAACACCTAAAAGATGGTGCTACCCCCCATTTGCATATAATAAATAAGATTAAGATGGATCTTAAAAGTGAACAAGTTTTTTATTTTAAGCATTTCTACACGGAGATTATTATGCTATTAACATCTTAAATTGATAAAATGTTGAATTAAGTTCGGATAATGTTGCATAAAGGATAGATTTGTACATGAATTTGACAAGTTAACGTAATTTTAGAAATTATATTCTAATCTTGTAGTATAAATGAAATGGTATAAATCAGAGACGGCCAACTTTTTTTAACGATCAGATCATATCAGATTGACGGCTACGATCATATTCCATCACAGAACCAATTCTGGTGTCATTGTCGAAAACGAACTCTACATAACGAGAAAGTCTGACATTTAAACGAAGAGGAAAAGGTTACTCATCATCCAAACAACAACAAAGAGCTTCCGAAAATTTTGTTTGGTGGCGCCGGGAAACCTCATTCCCGGTAGCCTCGAAGAAAATGGTGAAGGTCGTGGTGATTTTTGACTTTGACCGAACCATAATCGACGATGACAGCGACAATTGGGTGGTGACCCAGATGGGCCTCACCCAATTATTCAATCAGCTCCGTCCTACCTTGCCTTGGAACTCTCTCATGGTTTATTTCTCTCGATCGTTTAATCATATATGTTGCATAACGATTTTTTTATTTATTTTTATAGCAATATCTTATCTGGGTTCTTCATTTTTTTTTTAATTTTAATGTATGTGTAACATTCTTGATTTATGCTTGCATTTCTCAAATTTTCCATTTGTGATAGAATTGGGTAAAATGTTATATTAAATGATTTTAGGATAGGATGATGGAGGAGCTCCGTTCACAAGATAAAACTGTTGAGGATATTGCAAACTGCTTGAGAAAGACTCCTCTTGATCCTCATATGATTGCAGCCATTAAATCAGCTCATTCATTTGGGTAAATCAAAAATCTTTTTTATTGTCTTTGTATTATTATTGAGTGTTTGTCAAGTTTTGTCTTTTGCTTAGGGCTGGTGCTGATCCAAGCTTGATCTTTTAGATGTGACTTGAAAATCCTCAGTGACGCAAATCAATTTTTCATTGAGACAATCTTGGAACATCACGGTTTGCTGGGATGGTTTTCGGAAATTTATACAAACCCAACTTTTGTAGATGGAGGAAGGCTCAGGATCTCACCTTACCATAATTCTACCTCATCTCAACATGGTTGCGACTTATGCCCTTCGAATTTATGCAAGGTAATGCATACTCTATACCATCCAGCTTTACTCTCTTTTCTTCTGCTGTGTCAATAAGTGCATCTAAGCCTTTACTTTCTTAGATCAAAGGTCTTAGCCACTCAACCTACTCCCTGGAGTCATCTTATATCTGTATAACTTAGAAGAGACACTTTACATAAATCTCCATTTGATTTTGCGTTTTGTAATGGTTTTTGGTTATTAACAATGTTTTCTTATTGGAGATGGGATAGTGTTAAGAAACCACTCCACCTAAAAGTTTAAGTCTTCGCATGTGCAAGTCTCTTCTTTTCGGGTCTTATGAGTTGCCTTAGATATACACTTTTTATTAACACCATAGGGATTTTAATGTGTCTGCTAGGTCAATATAACTCCGATACATCTAAAAGCTTAAGCTAATAGATTTAAATGTTTTATATTTGAAGACTGCATAACGCTTAATTTTATTAACAACTATCTTTTTCTAAATTACGGCAATGGAGGCATTGATTGTCATTTTGCTAGGTTACTCAGCTTATGTGGCTATTTGCAGCCTTGTTTCCTTCTTCCACTACCCACTTATGTTTCTCCATCAGTATCTTTTAATTTCTAGTTCTGCTTTCCACCACAGGGTCTGGTACTTGACCATATTCATGCTTCTCTTGGAAGTGGCAAGCAAAAATTTATATACCTTGGAGATGGGAGAGGTGATTTTTGCCCAACATTGAGGCTGGGGGATGATGACTTTGTGATGCCAAGGATGAACTATCCTCTCTGGGATCGCATTTCCGGTAACCCTAAGCTTATCAAAGCAGAAGTGCATGAATGGAGAAATGCAGAGGAGCTCGAGAAGGTCCTACTTCACCTTATCAACAAAATATTGATGGAAGAAAACAATGATGGTAACAATACCGCTCATCAAGACTCATCTGAGTGCCAGTCTCAGACAATGCCAGTGTGCTCATGAAGCATTTCCTCAAACTCTGCTCATACTTCTCTTAGGGATAATAGGACCATTTAATGTGGTCAATGGTTTTTAACTTCACTGTATCCAATTAGTTTCTAGTTTCTACTAACAAGTTTTTAGGCTCTTTGAGTCTTGAGCCCCTGATTAGTTCGTGAATGATTATTTATTTATCATTATTATTATTATTATTATTATTATTATTATTATTATTATTATTATTTTGGATTTTAGCATTTTGTTATAGATAGCACTGAGTTAGTATTTTTCTTGTGGAAAATTCAATGAGATTTGTGTAGTGAATACATTTGGAGTTTGGAGTATTAGATTGAGGTTTGAGTAGTTATTGAGATAAAAAATTTTATTGTAAACTGATGATTTTAACTTCCCTGGACGTTGAAACATTTAATGGCGGATCAATATCAGCGGATGTTGAAGGATTGAATTTGAAGTTTTCTAGTGTTTACCTTAATATGGAATTGTCTCAAGATGCTATTGGCATAAACCTCGGAAACAGAGATCCTTCCAGACTTGAAGGAATATTAGACTTATCCATGAGAACTATTTTGTATTGATTAGGCAGAGTATTTGTGGCTCCTAAGAAATCCTAATTTTACAGGCACAAGACTCCTCACTTTTGGATGTTATTGATAATTGGCTCAACATTGTGGTGACATATCGTTTGGTCTGGTACGCACTCAAGTGTAGGTCTAGCGCATGTGGCGCCCATCACAGAAAAGCTTAATTAATACCTAATAAAATAAATAGAGTAAAATCCCATGATTAGCGTGATCAAATTCATGTAATCACAATCAAAATTGAAGGATTTGATTGCAAGATTCGTTAGCAAATAGTTATTAAAATAAAATTAATAAAATAAAAATAAATAAATAAAGAGGGAACATAAGCAGGGGTGGCGTGGCGTGGGTTCTCTGACTTGTCAGTTCTCCGTAACATATAAAAGACCAACCACGACTTGGCTCTCTCAATAACATAACATAACAGAAACGTTTCAATTCTTCGCTTCCGCTTTGACAATTAAAAAACTTGTCTCTCTTCTCTCTCTGTGTCCTCCGTAACAATAATAACTGTGGACAATAAGAGAGAAGAAGGGGAGACGGGTATGTCGCTGGACGGGATAATAGAGTCCATGCCTCTTTTTGCAAAGGAGTTGGTTGCTGGTGGCGTTGCTGGTGGCTTCGCCAAGTCCGCTGTTGCCCCTCTTGAGCGCGTCAAGATTTTGTTTCAGGTATTCTTCGTTTCCCTTTTGCTGGTTCACTTTGTTTGGCTTCTTGTCTTGCTTTTGATTTTTCCAGTTTGTTTTTTATTCTTGGGAATGGCTCTTTGTTGAGCTCACTTTGAAATGCTTTGTAATTTGTTATATTCTTGAGTTCTTCATCTTCTTTGCCGTCATAACAAAATCTTTCAAGCAATATCTACTATGGTTAAGAGATTAGAAAGCTCAAATTGAATCACCATATGAATTCCTCAGATCTTGCCCTGTAATGTATTTGTATGGCTGGCAAGTAACAATATTTATTGGTTGTGATAGGAATCAATCTTGAAAATTTGAAGGGAGTTGGTGAGTAGATGCAGCTCAAATTGTTTTTGTAATCTAGTCCAGTAGAATCTTATCATACCCCTAAAAAGAACCCAATTTTGTTTTAGCTGAAATTAATCACGATGTTTCTTTTTTCTTTTTGAACGGTAATATTCGTCGAAGTCATTGGACCTTTTATTTTCTCTTGTTTTTAATTTTCTAAATTTAATAACTTTCTGGGCAACTATCTTTGTTGTTCTGAGCAGCAATATCCCTTTGACTTTGTCTTCAAAAATTTTACCATTCATCCCTCGCCAGGCATTGACCCTTTGACATTAAACATGGCTTGAGAACGTCTGTCAAATCTAGAGATTAGTTGTTGTCCCTATGCTTAAAGAAAATAGAGCTATTTTAGTGATTTTTTCAAAATAGAGAAGTAAACGTTCTGTGCTCCATTAGTGCCATTGTACATGAAATGAGACATTGGATTGATTTATAGATTTTAAGATATACGTCAGAAGGTTAAACAAGGGACTTACTCATCAATCTTTTTCAGACCAGAAGAGGAGAATTCCAAAGCATCGGTCTGTTTGGATCCTTTAAAAAGATTGCAACAACAGAAGGGGTTATGGGTTTCTACAGGTGGATCTCCAAGACAATGCATTCTGTGCAAAGGTTTGAGATTTTTTTTTTCTTCATTTAACTATAAATTTGTGGTATTTTGCTACAGAGGAAACGGTGCTAGTGTTGCTCGAATTGTTCCATATGCAGCACTTCATTACATGGCTTATGAGCAATACCGTCGGTGGATTATATTCAGTTTTCCTGACATTGGGAGAGGCCCTGGGCTCGATCTTGTGGCAGGATCATTTGCTGGAGGAACTGCTGTGCTTTTTACTTATCCCCTTGATTTAGTGCGGACAAAATTGGCTTATCAGGTAAATAATTATGTAAAGATATGATTAGTAGCAATGCTAGGGAGGTTGCTGCATTTCTCCTAGTGGGTTTAGCGTCTCTCTTGTTATCAACCCTGTTATAAGTATTAGCTAACCTTTCCGTGAAAAGAAAAATGAACCAAACACTAAAATGATACACTAATTTCAAGATTCTGTTCCTCCTTTCATCTCAAAATGAGGACTAAGTTGTAGTTGCTCATGCAGATTGTTGGTTCACCAAAAAATAATTTTCAAGGGTTAGTTAGTACAGAACAAGTTTACAAAGGAATTATTGATTGTTTTCTGAAGACTTACAAAGAGGCTGGGATTAGAGGTCTTTATCGTGGTGCAGGTATGCATATCAAACTGCTTAATTGAGTATTTCTGTCATTATGTGTTTCATCCTTGCACAAATTAATTCAATAATTTCATTTTCAGCTCCATCACTTTACGGAATCTTCCCATATGCTGGTTTGAAATTTTACTTCTATGAGGAGATGAAACGCCATGTTCCTGAGGAGCACAAGAAAGATATAACGGTGAAGCTTGCATGTGGATCCATTGCAGGTCTATTGGGTCAGACCTTCACATACCCTCTTGACGTTGTTAGAAGGCAAATGCAGGTAATTCTCTTGTGGGTTTCTGATCCTCATAAACTCCTAAGAGAGGATAAAAGTGAATAATCAAAATTTTAAATCATCTTATTAGGTTGAAAGGCTTTTGCCATCTAATAGTGCAAATTCAAGAGGAACAATGGAAACCCTTCTTATGATCGCCCAAAGACAAGGGTGGAAGCAATTATTTTCAGGACTTAGTATCAACTATTTGAAGGTGGGAAATCCTGTCACCTTGTTTTTACTTCTGCTGTTAATTGTGGCTAATGATATGTTGGTGTATCTACCAGGTTGTACCATCTGTCGCCATTGGTTTTACAGTTTATGACATTATGAAATCGTATCTGAGAGTTCCAGCACGGGATGAAGCTGTAATAGAAGTGGTAACAAACAAGAGGAGCAGCCAACCGTCCCTCCACTCATAATAATGAGCAAATTCTTACTCAGAGGTCACCAGCGGATTTGCATTGCCTTCTCAACTATTATTTTAGATTGATTTGGACGAAAAGCATTTCTGCATTCCATTCTTCAAGCTTTATACTGCTCTTTAGGTCAGATCCCTACTTCAAACAGCCTTTTATTAGATGTACAGCACAATTTTTTTAGGGATGTTCAGCTGGAAAATTTTATTGCCTATACAGGCTATACTTGCTATTTCTCCCATGTAGTGATGTATAATCCAAGGACAAGATCCACATAAATGTACATACAGGTGTAAAATCAATAAAAGCATTTTGATTCTGCTAGAATGTATGTTAAAATCTTTACTTAAATAATTTAGTTATCTATGGACATCTGCAGCTTCAGTTTTAACTCTTAGAACTCCGTGACACAGCCAGCCAAGAGTGGAATTGTAAACATACTCAACAAGGTTCACTATCTTATAACCCAAAAAGTCTTTGAAATTGCCAGATATGCCTATCTGTAAAGACATGGTTTCAACAACCAACAAGGTTAGATGATGCCCATGATCAGCTTTGATCATCACATAAACCATAGTGATCAATAGGGATTGCGTCCATAACATCTCAATGATGGGAAAATATTTCGTACAAGTACAATGTACAAGCCAAATAATTTTGTACAAGTTATTCATTACAAGGTCAAGCTCACCTAAATTTGTTGATTGGTATACCAGTGAGTTGCCTATTACCATTTCATGAAGGATCACCTGTCAGCATGGGCGTTAGATAAAAATGATTTTCAACTCTGCAACAATATAGAGTAGTTAATATTCCTTTTTTTTTTTTTTTTTTGCTAGAATTTACCCTCTCTCTCTCTCTCTTTTTTCTGGAGACATCATCATTAGACTCTGGTCCTTTCTAATGTCAACCTTTTTCTAGAAAAAAATAATTACTTTATGGTTATTTTTTCGGACTGCTAACTTCAGACTCTTGTTTATTAATCTTGTGCCTGTTGGGTTAGTGCGGCTTCACTATTGCTAACATTAATTTGCCATTATGAAATGTGGACAATCAAAATCTACCTCTGGATGAAAATTTTCTCTTGCGAGTTGGCACTCAAGAGACTCCCAGACTCCGCAGGCCCCAGTCGATCAAGTGACTTTTCAGACCAGGTTCGTTCAGAAGCGCTCCAAGAGTAACAATAGCATACGAGAACCAATACCCTCCCATGTGAGCTGCGGTTACGGCATAAGAGGGTCTTTTAGTGTTAAAATATATGACGTTCCAACATATCAAATGATCGCAATATTTACCAATATGGGGAGTACAGAAGCAAATAAAAAAAAGACAAGCAAAATCTAGTTCACATTCGCAAGAAATAAACACTTTGCTTATTCCCCTTGCTTTGTTTTCAATTCGCTAAAATCTAAATTACAAGCATAACGTACAACACTAAAAATTTCACATAGGTAAACTCCAATCAAAAATTAATTAGGACTTCATACAGGGACGGACGCTGCCCAGAACATCAACGGCATATAGGAAGAAGGTCTAGCTCTTGAATGGGTATTGGTTTTACCTACCAGTAATCCCCACAAGAGCATTTGCCATCCCTGAAATGATGAAATCTCTTGTTATCCCTAACAATTAGCTCTCTTCCAACAATCTTGGACATGATTTTTATTGCATTATGGCAGTCCCCGCAGATTCTAAGGTTCTTAATGATCCTAAGAGGCATCCTAGCTGGAGTACTAATCAAACCATAAGCAATGGCCAAACGCTCACTATGGTACTGCAATGCCTTCTCTTTTGCCTCTTCATCAATGTCATGAAGCACATACCTGGTATCTGGCACATACCCTGCTTCCCTCATATGTCCATTCAAGCCTTTCATGCTATACCCCTCTCCTCTATAGAGGTCTGTATACCGGTACTCATTTACCCTATTCTTCCCCTCAAGCATGCTAGTTGCAGATTGTTTGTTCCTGGAAGGCAAGGGGATTTTGTCAACAGCGGCCTTAGAAGGATCAAGATCAACCAATAACTCCTCCACGCGGTCTTCAAGCTCAACATCTCCATGAATTCGAGCAAAATTCCTAAGAACCTCCCAAACTTCTGCTGTGGGCTCAAATGGCATTTTTTCAATAAACTCCTCAGCTTCATTCAAATGACCAGCCGTCCCTAAAATATCAATAACCCCTAAATAATGCTCGATCCCAGGAACAATCCCGTACTCATTCTTCATCAACTCAAAATACAAAAATCCTTTTTTCACGGCTCCAGCGCTGGCACATGCTGCCAAGACCACCACAAAAGTCTCCTTATCAGGTTGGACATCCATTTTTCTCATTTGCTCAAACAACAACAAGCCATTTTCACCTTCCCCATTAGCTGCATACCCACTGACCATCAAATGCCACGAACTCAAATTTCTCTCACGCATTTGATCAAACACCTTGCGCGCACCTCTCATATTGTTACATTTCCCGTACATTTTGATCAATTTATAGTTCAATTCACTATCATTACTGAAGGGTGACTTTCTTAATAATTCATGAACCGTTCTTCCCATCTGAAGCGAACCCAAATCCCCACACGAATCCAACAACTGACTGATCACATCATAACTAGCAAAAACACCTCGATTTATACACTCTATTGCCTCTTTAACCTTACCTTCCATGCACAGACTCATCAAATCAATATCAAGATTTTCGCTTTCGCTATTTCCAGGCAACGGGTCGTTCACATTTTGATTTTTGTTTGTGTTAAGCTTTTGCTCATCTGATGAGGGATTTCTCCGTTTCTGGTTTAACAGATTGTCAGTGCCACTGCCGTGAGTGTTGAGACCGGGACGGCGATAGACTCTGGGGCGGGAAGTTGCAGAGATGCAGATGGGTTTTGAGCAAGATGGGGTTTTGAGAGTGAGAGAGTGAGAAGAGAAGGCGTGGGTGATTGTAGAGTTGAAGTGAGAAGATATTAGCATGGAATTACCTGCGCGTTGAAGCGATGCTAGAGACACCATCGTTGCAAGTCGTGAGCTCTCTCACGTCACGCTCTAAGCTAAAACATCCCAAATCAACCCCAGAAAAACTGCTGATGTATATATTTTTTTTTCATTTATTTATTTATTTTTCTCTTTTTAGCTCGATATTTGGTATTATGATATTTTCGTTTTATCAAGTGCCGTTCATTTAATGGCGAGATTTTTTAATTGAACTGGCGTTAATGTGATGTGATGAGTCAGACTCCCTGCTTTCTGGTTCTGGAATTGGTTTGGTCTGGTGCAATCTAAATTGATGGGTGTCCCTAAAACTTTGGGATTACAACTATAATTTTGAACTACTACTAGTAAGCGGCGCATCCCACTTAAAACTGCCACAAGACATACACACCTCATAAAAACTAATTTACTTTTTCTCAAGCCAAGCCCATCTATGAGCACCTTTGAATCTAATATATGGTAGATTTCAGCTTTCTATTAAAATGTCAGTTACGATTCAACCTTTCTATCACCAACTTGAACAACCATATGTACTATTACTAATTATGGATGCTCCCACCAACGAAGTTGAATGAATCATACATTCATCTTCATCCTTCACAACCAAAATAATTAAAAAGCTAGTCTTGCAAGACTCTCAAAGATTTAAACATGATTTAATTGTAAAAAACGCACCAAAGCTGCATCTGACAGCTGCTAAAAAAATAAAGGGATTCCACAGGTCACTAGATTATATAATTTCGAATAATGTTGTCATCCCAACTTATTACAAATCATCAGAGCCGGTGAAAAAAGAAACATACATAGCAGCTTCATCATCCTATCAGAATGCATCACATAGTAACTACAATTACATGACAAACTAATACCGAACAAAACTAAGATAAGATGATCAAATAATGTAATCCGACCACTCAGATATGAAAGAAGTATGATCCATAGACTCCCCTGGATTTTCCTCATGTCTTGATGGCTTCTCCTTCCCACCCACCAACCTCGCTGGATTCCCCACTGCAGTGGTCCGTGGTGGCACATCAATCAGTACCACCGACCCAGCGCCAATTTTTGCACCATCCCCAATCTTTACATTCCCAAGAATGGTTGCACCGGCCCCAATCAACACTCCATCTCCAATCTTTGGGTGCCTATCCCCAGAAACCTTGCCTGTACCACCAAGTGTAACATGATGCAAAATTGACACATTGTTGCCAACCACTGCTGTCTCACCTATCACCACACCTGTTGCATGATCAAACAAAATCCCTTTTCCTATTTTCGCCGCTGGATGTATATCAACGGCGAACACATCAGAGATACGCGAGTGTAATGCTAGTGCCAATGGCCTACGTGACTGCGTCCAGAGCTTGTGTGCTACTCTGTGAGCCTATTACAACAACCAAAAAGATAAAGAAAGTTACAATAGATAAGTACATAAATAAAAGAATGCTACTGGCCATTCAGGTATATAAAGTTCTCTCATTTATAGATATTTACAAAGCTTTTTTTTTTTTTTTTTGCTATTTTCATTTCGAAATTTTAGCCGCAACACCAAATCCAATTCCATATTTCATCAATAAGCACTATAACCAAACCTTAAAGCTTAAATTTTGAGAACTCAAATTCGACATATTGTGACAGGAAGAGATATTTGAGACAAAAATATCATCTTTAAATAAGCGAAATGTTAAAGATTCACAATTTGCAATTATACCTGGCAGGCCAAGAAGCCCTTATAATTGAGGAGGCAGTGCGAGAAGGAAACACAAGCAGGGTCACGGACACGCGCAGCGCGAAGGTCGGCAACGGCGGCAGCGCGGAGTGAAGGGTCGGAGGAGAAGGTGTTTAGAAAAAGATCGTATAACAAAGTGGAGAGAAGCGTAGAGGAGCACAGCTTGTTGCCGAGATGAAACGACAGCGAGCGCTCCAAAGAAGAGTGAGAGAGGATTGTGGAATAGAGGTAGCTGGCTAAAGCGGGCTCCGACTCGGCGTCACGGCGCGCCTCTGCTTTGATCTGGGCCCACACCCATGCCTCATCATCGTCAGGGGATGGTTCCACTGCCGCTTTTGGCGGAGATGAGTACGTGATCTCGCCCGCTGGCATATCTGCTCTGGCCTGATGCTGTGTAGAACTCGGGAATTGACGGAGGAAAACAATGGTTTGGTTTGCTTTATCTGTATTTTAATATTATTATCACAAAATGCTGATCTGTGTGGGGCCACGTGTGCGAAACATCAGGAGTCAGGACCATATGCTCTCGAATTATAGATGATTATTAGAGGAGATTAGTTTCAGGCCCCACCCCCTTCTTTCTTTAGTGCACACTAACACTGTACTGCAAGAATAAAATATGATTCAAGCTTTTCTTTCATGGTCAAGAGGTGCTGCTGAATTAAGAATTAATCCATTTACGTTGGTCAATTAGTCAATAGTTTGTTAGATTGTCATTTCTCACGAATGAGATAGATCATTAACTTTGTCAATGATAGCCTCTAATATCATATCAATGTCTGTAACTGGAGAATACAAAGATTGATTGGGATTTTGTTACATTTTAAAACAACCTGTAGCTTAATTACTATTTTCTCTTATTTTTCTTTGAAATACAGATTAACACTACAACATAGTTAAAGAGGGGCTTATCATTATATTATTCAATTCTCACAACCTGGATCTGGAAGCCTCGAGTCTCTCTCTCCTTATCCTGCTCACACCCAAGTGGGCTCCCATGTTCGTGAATTCATTCTGTAAGGTCTCTTGCTTCAATGCTGCCAACAGGTTCCTCCGCCCTTGACTGTCCTTATGCAGTAAGAGCCATCACGTGTGGGTGCTCCACAAATAGAAGTTCCTCCATGCTTGTCACTGCACGTACTACTGGTTGTAGAATGCGTATCGGACACGTGTACTGAAACTGAATGTTGCCAACATCTTGTATTTCCTTTTACTGGCCTTTTGCAATATGAACCACTAAGTGTAAGTGCTCCACAAACGGAGGTACAGCTACTAATACTACATTTCATGTCATCTAATCTACTGAAATTTGAACCCAATTCCACGTCGGATTTATCTTCTGCAGCTGACTTGGTGTTCATCCCACTAACCTTCATACCTTTATGCTCCTCACACCTCACTCTTCCTTTAACAGGTAGCCTGGTACAAAAATTTCCTTCACCTAATTTCACCCCACATATAGTAGCATTGCTCAGGTTGACCGGAGACCCCCCTGAGAAAACTTTAGGTTGTACTCTTCCAGAGGAATTCTGGTTATAATTTAAAGCTTCATTTGGATTGGAATCAAAAAACGCAGAAGGCAAAATTTGTGATGTCACTGCTGACTTAGAATAGGATCCAAAAATTTTCCTCCCTTTGTGCTCATCACACCTTTTATTCCTTCGAACTGGCTGTCTTCTACAAGGGCTGCCATCATTCAAGACAAATCCGCAGATACGACTGAAATTTTGTGCACCATGACCATCACTTTCTCCATCAACAGAAATACTGGATTCTGAGACAGCACCATTCACTTGTGATTTTCCTTCTGCAGTCAACGATGGGATTGGCCCTTGTTTATTCAGAACTAATCTAGGCTGCGATTTGCTGAACTTAAAAACTTGGGGAAAGAAATTGTGACTGTCATCATCAGCATTTGTGCTGTATTTTTTCCCCTGTGAAAGTAGGTTGCTGGCTTTGATTTTGATGCCCACTGGCTTTTGAGTAAAATACAGAAGCTTCCTGACAGATTTAGGAAACTGAATATATCTCGAAGCAGCTTTATTGAGTTTCCTAAGGACATCATTATGGCGACGTGTGCCATTACCGCCTTTGTTCCATGCATAATCAAACTTATTGAGAAGCTCAGTTTCTGTTTTCAGAGCATCTGCCTTGGTTTTCATCTGATCAACATTCAGGAAGAAATGAAAAGGAGAAGTTCAAAATTATGAAACTATAAACCAAACTGTGAAGCCAGGCCCACTTCCGGTGCGCAGAAAAATAATCAGGATCACTCAAGCGCCACTTTCTTAAATGTTCATCTTTTGATCTCTATGTTTATATGTGAGCGTATATAATGTGTTTTTAAGTGAACATATTTGCAATGTGTGCTTTCTACATAAATTTAGGTTTCTACAAAATCAAAAAGCTCAAGAATCCTAAAAAGTAACAGAAGACTGCATATACAAGAAACTGGTTCTGTAATCTATGCATGATATAATAACCTTGAAAGAAGGAAAATACCGACTACCTCTTTTGCAATTGCAACAAATGAAAACAAATTCCATATTTATAATTTCATGTTTATGTCACTTGTTTATTATGTTTAATAGAGTTAATATTATGTGTTAGACCAAATTTTAAATTTGATATAGGTTCTCTCCTGCAATCACAAAGGAAGCTGCTATGTTCAATATGGTGTCCACAGGGTTGCCGGTGTGACCACTTCTATGCTTTCAGTAACTAAAGAAGTGTTTTTGAGAAGTAAGCTAAACCAATTGCTATATCAGTCTTGCCATGAGCTTCCTTTCTTGTAGTGTTTTTGTAGTAAAGTGATTAACTTGGCCCTTAATTCAGGAAAGTAATGGCTCATAACTGTCATTTAACTTCTGTTTGGATTACTATTAATTAATTAAGGTTAGATTACCTTAATTAGAGTGCAAGTTAAGCTTCCTTTGATGGACAATGCCTACTTTCCTAACTATAAGTATTAAAATGGAAGCTCTTAACATTTCTGTGTCATTGGACTGTGTCCTTATTCCCATGTGATAGTCAAATGGTTATTGACTAAGTCTTGAATATAGGTTTTGGATCGGATCCTATTGAGTTAAGCCTGTAAGATTTGTTTTGTGTGCCCTGTAAAAAGGGCTTAATGTTTTATGGGCTTGATAACATAATTGGGCCTTTGATTGGGCTAGAATTTGTATCCAACAATGGCCACCAAATTTCCCAAATTTAATTTGTCAAAGTTTAGGAGTGAAACCTATCTACTTTGGTCAATGCATTGAATGTAGCTTTACGTTTTCAAGTGATTTTTGAGATTTAAATTTAAAGAGAATTTTTTGCAAAGTGGCATAAATAACTTGATTAGTGTTTGTCGTTGCATCTTGAGGTCTTTACTGCTTTAAGAAGCTATTGTAACCTTTGGTTACGTTAGTTAACTTTTCATCACCTTTTTGCCCTAACTACCTTTTGTTTTTCTTTTTTTTTTTCTTTTTTTTCTTTTTTTGTCTAGCCACTTTCTTTTTGAGCTTTGTAGTTCTTTTTTCCTTGTGTTTGTTGGTTCCTCTTCTTCATTTGCTATGGCAAAAAAGGTAACTAAACCTTTATCGGTTCCTAAGCAGAAGTCTCCTAGTGCATCTATAGAATCATCTAAAAGAATGACAAGGAGCTAGCTTAGATTAGATCTTCCATCCCAGATACTAGCCAAGTATCCCGTAGAAATTGATCCTACTATTTAATTGGCTGAACTTGTTTTAGGGGCCATGGACCAGGCTGTTTACGTTGCTTGTGTGCCTCGTAGCACTTCTCCGATTGAGTTTAGTAGTGTTAGAGAGGAATTTGGTATTCTAAATGATATAACCCCTAGGATCCCCGTGGAAAAGGAAAAACATGATGACCCTCAATGAGGTGAGGTGGTAGCTATATATTACTTCACAAAATGGGTTGAAGCTTTAAATTCAAAAGTTGAAAATCCCTTGAAAAGGAGAGCTACATTCAAGGCATTTTTCAAATTTTGGGAAACTTAAGGACCACTATTGGATAAAAGTTCCAACCCACTCAAAGGCTTAGACCAAGCTCAATAATGCTATCAAACTTATAAAATATCAAACCCTTTTTACAACACGCATAAAAAAAAGCCCATAGGCTCAACCCATTAAGAGGATTTAATAAAAAACTCACATGCAAGACTTAGTCAATAACTTCATGTGATATTCACGTGAGAATAAAGACTAGTTTCCAAGGAAACGTCAAGAGCTTCCCCACCTCAAACCCTACAATTAGAGAGGTGAACGTTATTCACTAGGACAAACTTAGCTTATACTCCAATTAAGCTAATCTAACTTCGATTAATCAGCAATTATGCCACTAACTCAAGGTAAATGACAATTATCAGTCATTACCTTCATAAATTAAAACCCAAGTTATCAGTTTACTATATAAACACTACAAGGGGAAGCTCAGGATGAGATTAATTTGATACTCATTTTAGCTTACTTTTCACCTCATACACACTCCATCAATCATTAATTTAAGCATCGGATCGATCACATCAACCACCCTACTGATGCCATCAATGATGACAACTTCCTTTATGGTTCTAGGAAATGAGACCTACGAAAAATTTGTCAAGAATTTGAGCTGCCAAAATCTTGTACAATCATTATGCATATATCCGTTCCATTACATCTATTTTAGTTGCATATATTTGAAACCATAATGTATAATATTGTAATATTATACATTATGTTCTCAAATGCACTTTCGTGTTATTTTTAATTATTATGAGTATATGTCTTGACATTTCAAGAATAATGGTTTTCCACTAATAAAACTATAAATAATCTAGAATAAAAATTAAAAACAAATAAGTCAATCAACAAAATAATAAGAACGTAAATTTGTTTCCACTCCCTCAAGGACACAAGTCAACTCATCTTGACCAAGACATACACATTTATTCCCCAAGAAAAAAAAAAGTATAGAAACAATTTTCACAAAGAGACCTCAATTAAACTCAAGATGTTTTATACTATCATGATCTTATATGTCTCAAGATAGAATATTCCATGAGAATCTCTAATGAAATTCAATATCAGTAGTTTGCAATGCGATAACATAAATAACATCACAATACGGAAAGGACACCAGAAAATCTATGCATCAAACATCCAATATGCAACAGCAAGTAAAATGAAGTTACTCAAAACTTGAAAGGTAAAAGAGAAGCACTTACAGGAACCCATCTATACACAATGGCGAGGCCTCTATTAAATATATCCTCAAAACATCCAGGTCCATTTTTGATGCCACACTCATTGGGGTTATTCAAATGAGCACCAGTACGGCCATAACACTGGAGCCGCGATCGGACATTGTCAGCTTGGCCAAGGTAAACCACAACCACTCCATCTGAGTCAAGCTTGTCGACATCACGGCCTAAACCAGTGCCAGATACTGCAATTCCGAGCTCATAAAGTCCCGGGCTTGCAGTACAAGGAAGGTTGTGAACCCTATATCTAGTCGCGCCTTCCTTCCCAACTGAATAATCTTCCCAATCTGAAGGTCCAATAAGGGCCTGAACACAAACCCATATGCAATATGCACAAAAATGGAATCAGCCACAATAATTACTCTCATATTACCCACCCAAATTCATAAATGTTTCGATACTTCTCACAACTGCTAGTAGCAGAATAGTTAATTTATGATTAAGCAAAAGAATTACAAAATTGTATATTCATATTAGACTCCTAAACTGTCAATTGATATACTTGTAAAGTTACAATTTTTATGGAAAGTCTAAGTTAAAGATGTGATTTTTCATTAGCAATGAAGAAACCAAGAAAGCCAATTTGTCTAATTAATACAACAGAAGCTAGAGTGAAGTGATAAAAGTTCACAGAAGCCTAAAAGATCAGAAATTTGGAGAAAACAAACCTGCCATTTAGAGAACTGAGAATCGTGCTTGGTTCGCTTGCATTCTTCTCTCTTGATTCTATCGGTAACAGCGGCCAACTCGGCCGCTCCCATCTGGGTTCTGATGTTCTGGCAGTGACCAAAATGACCGTTGGCTGAAGGCGCCGTTTTATAACGGTGTGGGTTGCAATGTAAGGACCATAATGCCCTTGAGGCCTAAGATGGAGGAATTCCACTGAACCAGCAAGAAAGCCCGCATCAATATGGACTTATTGACATTTTGCTGTGGCCACTGTAGGACCAAGAGAAGTTTGAACTTTGTGAGTGAGAGAGAAATTTATGTAGTTTAAATTTTCAGATAAAGCAAAATTAGAATTTTGTTGATGAGATTTGATGCAGGATTCTATAATCTATATAGTTTTTCAAATTTAAGTAGATGGAAACTACAGAATCTATATTAAAAACATGCTTATTAAAAAAAAGTTTCTAAAATTTGTGTTTTAAAGGACAAGTTTAATATATTTTTTTAAAAAACACATATAACTGTATAAAAAAAAATAATTGAACGTGCTTCAACCTTTAAAAAAATTTCAAAATCCCGATATTATATGACAGCATATACTTAAATTAAATTATATAACATAATCTATATAATCTGATATAATATAATTCAATTCAATCGATGGATAAAAATAAAATATGAATAAAATTTTTTTTAATAAGTGATGTGATAATATTCGTCCCATACTTTTGTGTCATATCCAATTAGACGGGTTAAATTATATACGTAAAATTGTTATATAGTTTGGATGTGGAAATATTTATTAGAAATTAATAAATAATATAAATATTTTTGACATGTTGAAATAATAATCAACTAAAAAAAAAAAAAAGGAAACTTGGTGAGGAAGGGAAAAGAGCATCTTCATTATTTAGGTTGCTGAAAATAATGCAGAAAGCTTTGGTGTAATTGTCGTCTTCTGCTTGATTAATTGCCGCTTTGGCTAAGTTTTGCAAGAGAAGTGACATCAAAAGTTCTCGACTTCTTATCGTTTTCTCCCAAAAGCAAGACTTTATCGTTTGTAGCAATTGCAAAAGATATATAATCCCACTTAACTTTTCATTTTCTCTGTAGATGCCCACTCAGCACTCCATGAAAACTAAAATGAAAAGTAGATTAAGCTAAGGCTCTTTTCAAATTTGATATTTTCTTCTTTAAGTTTGTCCCACTAAAGATGGGAAAGAAGAAGTGAGATCGATTATAAACTTCAGATAAAGATTAAAAGTTCCTTGCCAAGGCTTTTCTAGTATCCCTTGTTAATTTGGAGGGGTACTCGTTTTAGACAAATAGTGTCTAGACTCTAGAGACTAATAACAAGTTTTTTTTTTTCAAAAAAAAATTCTCATTGTTGCGGTTGCTTTTGTATATTTGGCATGCAATAATGTCTGCAAGCAATTCAGAGAATATTTCCAGGTGTAATCAAAGAAGCTTCGAAACAAACACCACCACGAAAGAATATTCAAAGCTAACACCATTATTCGTACCTTTTAGTGAGCGAACGTAAAAGAAGCCTTCACTCATCTACATCTACATTTGAGGATTGGTCCTACAACAAATAAGTTTTTGGTGTCAGATTTCGATCAGCCCACGGCCCTCCGCCATGATGAGAATGGAGAAAATATTCTGAATTGCGATGAACATAAGGTAGAAATTCGTGTCGTGCGTATCGACTCATTTAATTGTTCGTATCAAGACATGAAATACAGATCTGATACGGTTATTAAACGTGTTATTCAAGTGTTGTAATCGTGTCATATTTAATTCGCATACTTTACTTAATTATTTAATCTAGTTATATATAATATACTATATTTTATATATTTATATCAATTAAAATTATTTTTAAAATATAAACCATTGTTAGTAAAAAATATTATTAAATTTGATAAATTACACTGGTGGGGAATCAATTACGTTGAATGAGTGATGATACAGAAAGAGAATATTGCATTAGCATCCCTAATGTTTAGTTAAATAGTTTTGCAATCCAAATATGATGTACATGCACCATGCCAGCATAATTACTCTATCAAAAAAAACAACCAACATAATATTGAATCAGTTATCCAAGCCCCTTAAATTTGATAAATTACAACAAACCCTTGAATGTATTAAAAAACCATCAAGTAATTTTACAATCCTTTACCGATTCACCACCTAACTTAACATCCGATGTTATAGCACAACGATCATTATCAAGCTCGACGAAAAATGTTACGGGGATTTGATTTTTTTTCTCTTCTTAGTTTTTTATTTGTGTTTAATTCTTGGAAAAGATATGAGACAAATTCAGTAATGTTTTATCTCCCAAGCTCCCACACTTTATTACCTCTCAAATTCTAGGGTCTCTTTTATTTTCTCATGTCATATGGTAATTTTTCTCCTTTAACAAATAATAATAGTTGATTTTTACTATTTGAAGCATATTAATATAATTTTAAAATAATCTTTTATTTCATTTTCATATTATTTGTGTTTATTCTTTATTTTATTATATTATAATTTTATAAGTTGTTTTCTAATATTCAATTTATATTTTTAAAGGTAAGGTATATAATATTCCTTTAATTGGATGTATCTTTTTTTTAATTGATAAGATTTACTCGTGCCATCAAGTAAGTGTTACCAAAAATTTTTGAAAACCTTTTGAGCCCACCTAAAAAAAAAAAAGAAAACAAAAATTATGATTATGTCCATGTACATTACATTATATATTATACAAATAGTATTATGTAACAATTTTATTGTGTTTGATATATCTATGTATTGTATTAATTTAGAGTAAAAATATTCAAATCAGTTTTATTTTTTTGAGCTAAGAATATTTGAATCGTGTTTATGAAATTAAATTAGTTTTAATTTATCTTGAAAAATCTGTTGCCAAAGGTTCGCCAAAACAATACCGGTCACCGACGATGTATTACTAGTTCACAACAACATCCTTAGTACTAGAAAAATCACTGAAGATCAATCTACAACATGCTGTAGGTTTCGTCGTCTGAAAATACAATCAAATAACTATTTGTAAATAATTTTTTTAAAAGAATTTATTATTTATTGAGAATAATTTTTAAAATTTTAATTATAGTTAATTAATTATAAAATTAATTAATACTACACAAAGTAATCTAATGTCACCTATAAACAATGCATAATTTAATACCGTATGTGTGGATATAGAAGTTGTATTTTATATTGTTTAATACTATGTAAAATTATAACAAAACATATAAGGCATGTTTGACACGTAAAATTATAACTATGCTAGGTGTCAATTAGTCTAACGTGGACAGTGGATCTCGAGTATCACCCAATAGGGATGGTGACTCCCTTCATCTCTTCTTTATTTTTAGAAAATAAATTTTAAATAAATTTGATTTTATAATTTATTGATTAAATACATCTTTATTTATTTTTAAAATTTTAAAAATTAAAGAGTATTATTGGATATATATAATTTTATAGGGATAATTTTGACATTTTTATTAGTACTATAGAATGTAATGCTAATGTCATGGATTAACTCTACATAATTTAATACAATGTTGATGCGTCTAAGGGTTGTACTTTAATTAATATTATACTAAATTAGCACAGAATATATGTATTACACTATTTAATAAAATATAGTAAAATAATACTATTCAGTGTTGCGCACCAAACGTACTCATATACTACACTAATTAGTACAATGTAATATTTTGATATTTTGCCATGTTAGGTACCAAACATGACCTTATAAACAGCCCTACAACTTAATTGTTTTCTCTTATTTTCTGTAAAATACAGATTAACTACAGCATATATAGTTAACAAGGGGCTTATTATACGACTCTCAGAACTTGTAGGGAAGCCTTAAGAGTCTCTCTTTGTGCTGCTCAGAGTCAGACCTGAGGGGCTCTCATGTTCGTGAATTCATTCTGTAACTGTAAGGTATCGTGCCTCTTGCTTTAATGCTGCCAACAGGTTCCTCCGCCCTTGACTGTCCTTCTGCAATATGAGCCATTACGTGTGGGTGCTCCACAAATAGAGGTTCCTCCATGCCAGTCACTGTATGCACTACTGCTTCTAGAACGCGTATTGGACGCAGGTAATGAATATGAATGTTGAAAACACCTTGTATTTCCCTTTACTGGCCTTTTGCAATATGAACCGCTGTTTGTAAGTGCTCCACAAACGGAGGTACAGCGACTATATTTCATGTCATCTAATCTACTGAAATTTGAACCCAAATCCACATGATATTTATCTTTTGCAGCTGACTTGGTGTTCACCCCATTAACCTTCATACCTTTATGCTCCTCACACCTCAATCTTCCTTCAACAGGTGGCCTGGTACAAAATTTTCCTCCACCTAATTCCATCCCACATATAGTAGCATTGCTCAGGTTGTCTGGAGACCCCCCTAAGATCACTTTAGGGTGTACTCGTCCACGTTTATACAATTCTGAGGAATTCTTGTTGTAATTTGACGCTTCAGCTGGACTGGAATCAACAGTCACAGAAGGAAAATAAAATGATGTTCCTTCTGACTTAGAATTGGGTCCACAAATTTTCCTCCCTTTGTGCTGATTACACCTTTTGTTCCCTCGAACCGGCTGTCTTCTACAAAGACTGCCATCATTCAAGACAAATCCACAGTTAGGGGTGAAATTTTGTGCACCATGACCATCACTTTCTCCATTAACATAACTACTGAATCCTGAGCCAGCACCGTCTACTTGTGATCTTCCTCCTGCAGTCAACGTTGGGAGGGACCCTCGTCCGTCCAAAACTAATCTAGGATTTGATTTGATGAACTTAAAAACTTGGGGAAAGAAAATTTGGCTGTCATCATGAGCACTACTGCCGCGATTTTGCCCCTGTAAAAACAGGTTGCTGGCTTTGATTTTGATGCCCACTGGCTTTTGACTAAAACAAGGAAGCTTCCTGACAACATCATCATGGCGTCGTGTGCCATTACAGCATTTGTTCCATGAATAATCATACTTAGAGAGAAGCTCAGTTTCTTTTTTGAGAGCATCTGCCTTGGTTTTCATCTGTTCATTCAGGAAAAAAACAAAAAGAATAAATTCACAATTATGAAACTATAAGCCAACCGTGAAGCCAAGCTCACTTCCAATACAGGCAAATCAGGATCGCTCAAGTGTCACTTTCCCAAATATTCACGATCTAATCCCTCTGTGTGTATATAATATGTTTTTTAGTGCATCTATTTGGAAGGTGCGCTTTCTGAATAAATTTAGGTTTCTAAAACCCCAACCAGCTCAAGAGTCTTAAAAAGTAACGGAAGAACGCATATACAACACCTGGTTCTGTAATATGTTATGCATGATATAATAACCTCGAAAGAAGGAAAATAATAACTACCTCTTTGCAGTTGCAACAGCTGAAAATAAATTCCGTATTTAGAATTTTATCCATTCCCTCGGTTGCACAAGTTATCTCATCTCATCTCAACCAAGACATATGATTTTATCCAAAAAAAAAAAAAAAGTGTCGAGAAAATTTTCACAAGAAGGCCTCAGTTAAAGTCAAGACGGTTTACATTATCGTGACCTCAAAATATTCCATGAGCATATCTAATTTCAGTCAGTATTCGTGAAATGATATGCAGATAAGGTGTTTGCAATGCGATAACACAGATAACAACATTGAAGAAAGGTCACCAGAAAGAAAATCTTTATATCACCATTCAATATATGTAGGACAGAACACGGAGCAAAATGAAGCTACTCAAAAGGTATAAGAGATGCACTTACAGGAACCCATCTGTACACAATGGCGAAGCCTCTGCTCAATATATCCTTAAAACATCCAGATCCATTTTTGAGGCCACAGCTATCGGGGTTATTCAAATGAGAACCATTACGGCCATAAGACTGAAGTCGTGATCTGACATTGTCAGCTTGGCCAAGGTAAACCACAACCACACCAGTTGAGTCAACATTACGGCCTAAACCAGGGCCAGATACTGCTATTCCAAGCTCGTAAAGTCCTGGACTTGCAGTACTTGGGAGGTTGTGAACCCTATATCTATCCGCATCTTTCTTCCCAAGTGAATGATCTTCCCAATCGGAAGGTCCAATAAGAACCTGAACACAAAACCATATTCAGTTTACACAAAAATGAAATGACCCGTAATAATTACTTTCATATTAGCCGCCCAAATCCATAGATCAGTGAACACTTTGCACTAATGCTAAATTACGGAAGAAATAATATTATATCTATAATTTATTTATAAAAATTTTTTATATACTCCAAGTTGATTAGATATTATTGAATAGAAAACATTAAATATAAATAAATAAGAATAAATTAAATAATATTACAATTATTTATTCAATGATATTTTATCAACTCAAATTATATAAATTGTTAAGTCGTAAGTAGGGTATTATCTATAATAAAATAATTAATTTATTATTAAGCAAAAGTATTACAAAATTGTAAATTCATATCAGACTTTTACATTATAATTGATATGCTTAGGAAGAAGGGTGGAGGGAGGGGGCTTGACCGCTTGAGCCCCGGGATTTTTGACAAAAATTAGGTTGGTGGAGTAATTGGAAAAAATGTATATATGAGTTACACAGCGAAACCTAGACTTACTGTACTTTTAACGATACAACCCACCTCAAAGTTTTCAAATTTATATGAACTCTTTCATAAGAGTTACCCAAAACAAATATCTCTACTAATTTAATTAATTTTGATTTAAATAATAATTTTTTATTTTCATTCAATTTCTACTATAAAAGAATTATTATATAGAACTAATTTCCTTTTGTAATTGAAGAAGGAATCAAGTGATGATTTAAAAAAAAAAAGTTAAACTTACATAAAAAAGTAAATTATAAATCTTAAACCATCAAGTTTTCTTACCTAGGCTATAGCTAAACCTTAGAAAAAAATTGTTTTAACTATAATAAAATCAACGATAAATCTTATAGCATATTTAAAATAAAAATTTTCTATATAAATTTTTAAATATAAAAAATGAATTATAAATCTTATAACACATATTTAAAAATTTTCCTATATATGCAGAAAAATTTTATGACTTTACAAACAAAAAAAATTCTCCTCTTTTTCCCTCTAAATTTTAAATTTAATATTAAACACTATCTTTTATTATTTATTTATTTCATCCGTAATAAATATACCTTGTAATTTAGCAAAGAAAAAAATAAATAAACTTTGTCTACCTTGTACATTATATGTCTAAATATACTTTTGCAATTTAATAATAGAACTCCACTGCTTAGAAAGTTACTATTTTTCTTAATGTTTCATTTAAGTTAAAGGTGCGATTTTTCAGAAACCCAGAAAGCTAAATTTGCTAGTCTTACTAAAACAACAGAAGTAAAGAGTGAAGTGATCATAACTGAGAAAAGTCCACAGATGCCGAAAAGATCCAAAATTTGAAGAGAACAAACCTTCCATTTAGAGAACTGAGAACCGTGCGTGGCTCGCTTGCGTTCTTCTCTCTTGATTCTATCATCAACAACGGCCAAGAGGCCCAGGACAAGCTCCTCCATTTGGGTTCTACTATACTAAGCTGGCACTGGCAGTGGGCAACATGACCTTTGTTTGTTTGAAGGCTCCGTTTTATAACGGTATAAGTTTGTACTGTAAGGACTATAATGCCCTTGAAGGAAGGAATTCCACTGAACCCACAAGAAAGCCTGCTCCATTATTGATTTTTTTTTTTTTCTAGATTTTGAAGTCCCCACAGTAGAACAAACACAAGCTCTGAGTCTTTGATCTTATGAGATGGGAGAGAAATTGATCAAAGTAAAATGTTTTAATACTTTTTGTGCTATATCCACTTGTATAAGTTATATTGTCGTATAGTGAAAAAAAAAATATGTATTAGAAATAAAATGAAAAATATTTTTGACGTTAAAAAATAATAATTAAAAAAAACATGGAAACTTGTCGAGGAAGGGAGAAGAGCATCTTAATTATTTAAGTCGCTGATATTAATGCAAAAAGTTTTGGTGAGTCTTGTCTTCTACTCGTCTGATTGCCTCTGTAGATAAGTTTTGCATGAAAAGTGACTTCAAAAGTTCTCATGGATATTGCCTCTTGTCGTTTTCCTTTTCTCTCAAAAGCAAAACTTTTTTAATTATTTAGACGGCCAATTCCACAAACCCCCTTTACGGTTTATCAAAATCTTGAAAACTACGTCTAGTTTTAGAAATACCACGTATCTCCCTTGTTATTGGTAAACTTCTGTTAAAGATAACATTTAAAGGATAAATTGATTAACTATATAAGTTATAACATACCAATGAATTTTTAAACATGTTTAGTTGTAATATTACCCATCAATATTATTTATATAATTAGTAAAAACCCTTAAATCAAATAGTTGACTAAAAAAATAAATTCAATAATTCTTTTTCTAATTTACTAAATGCAATAAATAAATTAATAAGAATAAATAAATTATATATAAATAGGTTATGCTATAAATTATTTAAATCTTTCAACAATTTATTTATCTACAAAACTTCTAATACTTATTAACCTCATAAATACAAATTTCCTATATACTATAAATATGAAAATAATAAAAATAATTAATAACTTGAAAAAGAGAAATGAAATCAAATAATTCTATTTCTCCTATCCTTCGCTCTGTCTCTCTCTGTCTCTCTTCCTTTACTCTCAACAATTTAACTCTCAGCCCCACATCAACCTTCGTTTCTCTCAACATCCAACAAGTCCATATTCACAAAACTAATGACCATTAAATTTTATGCCTTATGCCTCAAAATATGAGATTAATAATATAGATGTATTAAATTATCTTAAAATAATAAAAAACTAAAAGAAAGACAACTCATTTACACGGGATTGCAAAAGTAGATGGTTGACAAATGGGGATAAATTGGGTATTATACACATAGTAATAGAATCTTGCAATGATCAGTGATGGAGAGGGTTGTCTCTGCGATTTTCAAAATTGGAAGTGGTTATGTAATTTCAGTAAACCTAGAGGAGGTTTTTGGAATTGACCTTTATTTATAATATAAATATCACTTAAACCCCTTCTATTTGCCAAAATGTGCAAACTCCTCAATTTTTTCAAAGCTATAAAGTAACCCTCAATTGTTACCTTTCATTATGTTAAATTATTAATTCTTTTATATGATTAACTATGGTTTAATAATTATCCTTCATGAGCACGAACTCTCTGATGTAAAAAAAAAAAAAAACCTTAAAGAAGTCAAATGCCTCTCTCTTCTACTCTATCTTTCTATTTTCCATCATTCGTCTTAACTCTAATTTAATGATGACAATTTTCGACACAATATACAAACATGATAAGAAATAGCGAGTTTGGATCAACCTTAATAGTATTTGTGTCAAAGAATCTAACCCATTTAATAATCTTGTTGTGTTTTTTTTAGACATTTATCCCGGGGATGACACGAATTCACTTATGACACGAACCCAGTGACAAATCTTTGTTTGGGTCTAAGGTGGCCCGGGCCCTTCCAGTCCCAACATTAGGTCCTTAAGCATTATAGAACATATTTCATATTAGTACTAAATATGTTAAAATTCTGCATATTGGCCCTTTTTGGCAAGAAAAGACAAAATATAATTTAATTCTACTATAAATAAGTGATGATTCTCCATAAAAATCTTCAAATTTTCTCTTAATCACTTAAATGATTAATGAATTATTAATTGCCTCGTATGTTATTGATATTATAATCATCTTTTATTCATTTATTTCTTTTATTATTATTCTTGTCTCACTCTCAAGTAAAAAAAAAAAAAAAACTCTTCTATTTTTATACTTTCTTTCATTGAATTCATAAACTTTTTAGTTACAAAAGGAAAATCTAATTTTTAATTTCTCTCTTTGTTTATCATGACTTAAGCTTTTCAATATATAAATTGTGTAAAATTTCTATGATTTTTTCATCAAATTTGGGGAGGTTATAATGAATTCTTAGAAACTATATTTTAAGATTATAATTAGTTTCTTTGAACTTTTTTCTTCATCTATGTTAACTTATTGATTCACTTTTATTTTCTTGATCTAAATCAAGAAAAAAAAATGTAGATTAAGACTATTTTATAAATTTGTAAATCATAATCGTGTCAAATATGTAAGCTTATCATAATCGTGTCAAATGTGTAAATGGATTAAATATTTAAATAATATCATAATTGTGTTATCTCAATATTTTGGGACTAGTACAATATTGTAATCTCCATATTTAATCAAGGATAATTAAGGAATTATAAGCAACAAATTCAAAATAACCCAATGGACAATTTAAACTAGATTCTTCAATAAATGTAAACATCTTTACTATACAATTAGTCTTATCTCTATAGTAAAATGAATCTATAATAACTGAAGCTAACTACTTAGCTCAATTCTAGTTGCTTGCTTGAGCTTTGCAGCAAATTGGATTCTTCAAAATCTTCATCGTCTCCAGCGTTCAATTGGAATCCTTCACTTTTTAACTACAAAATAGAGAAAATCTTGAAGGATGTCAAGGATTTTCCTGACGAAAATACTCTGATACTTAAGTCAGCTGACACTTAGTTCATAGTGCATTCACCAGCTCTTCTTCAACATTTTTCCTATTAAAAGTGTAAAAAGTCTCTTACCATTAAATGTTACTTAAAAGCCTCTAATTTGTATTATTTATGTGAGGCTTAAGAAGAGACAATGATAATGGGTTGTTAGGAGCTGGTTGTTATAAAAGGACACTGCGGTAATTGTTTTTGAAATTGTTAAGGAATATACAGGTGGAAACTTAAAATTCATTTATGTTAGTGTTATGGGCTTATTAGGAATGTTAGTTTTGTATTCTGTTTTGATAAACGGAAATAAAGAGAAAGAGATGGGGAGTGAGAGGACAAAGTATGATTTTGTTATGCTGACTTGACTCATTAGAGAGAGTATTAGGTCTCTCAAATATCGGTGAAATTTTCACTCTAAGAGTGTTTTAAATACAAAAAAAAATTCAATACAAAAACAGCATTTATACTTTTATTTCTTCTCTTGTCCATCAAATTGGTATCAAAGCACGAGATCCAGGCTATGACAGGCAAGAAAATGGGGGTGAGAATAGATACACTTGAGAAGTGAATGGAATTTGTGCAAAAGGACATGCAACAAGAACTTTGCGTTATGCGGGGTAACTTGTAGAAAGTTTCGGCACTTGAAAAGAACATCAACTTGATTTTTGGAAGGATGAAGCAGTTGATAGTCATAAGCAATTGAAAAGAACAGAGGTGGATTTAAACTAGAAGTAAAAGATGGTTGTAGAAGAGATTCAATCGGTAGCAAAAAATAGTTGTGGAAGTGGAAAACATTGTGATAGTCGAGAATCCAACTTCTAGAACAAGAGTTGAGTTCGACAATTAGAAATGCTGATTTTCAATGGTGATAATCCTGATAGATGGGTTTTCTGAGTCGAGAAGTTTTTTTTCTAATCGGATGGTTGAGATGGATTATTTGAAAGTGGTGCTTGTAAATCTTGATGGGGAGGCTCTAGCCTATCTCTAGTGGGAAGATGGAAAAAGACCGATCTAGAGTTGAGAGGAGTTAAAATTTTTGTTGTTGAAATGATTTCAGCAGTCACTGGAGGAATCATTGTATGACCAATTTCTTATGCTGAAATAAGATAAGAAAATACGAGAACACCGACGTCAAATTGAGAGACTTGTAACACCGTTGATGAATCTACCATAAGATACTTTTGAAGGTAATTTTATCAATGAAATTAGGGCTGAGGTCCAGTTACTACAACCAAATGGGTTATCTTGCATTATGGAAGTGGCCCAAAGGGTGGAAGATAATTACAATCTATTGATACAATCCAAGTGCCCATCAGTATTCATTCCTGGGAAACTCCCTAATTTTAATTACGCAATAGGGAAAAAAACCTTGATTGTGAATTCGTCAATGACAACGTAAAAGAATTTAGGGCAAAAAGCAACAGTACCAATTAGAAAGCTTACAAACTCTGAGTTGCAATAGAAGATAAAGAAGGGACTTTGTTATCATTGTGATAAGAAGTATTCTATTGGGCATAGGTGCGAGAGCTAGGAATTGAAAGTTTTGTTCTCAATAATGAAATGGAACTTGAGGAACCCAAAGGAGTATGTAAAGAATAGACGAAAGAGTCGAATGCTAATGCAAACACGAACGAGAATAACATGGTAGAATCATCTCTAAGCTCCATAGTGGGATTTACAGCTTCCAAAACTATGAAATTGAAAGGGATGATTGGGCAATAAGAGGTAGTAATTATAGTCCATTGTAGGGCCACACATAATTTTATTTATATAGATTTGGTTAAAAAGCTAGAGTTGCCTATGTCACCGACTGAGAATTATGGGGTTCTCATAGATACTAGACTCTCGGTAAAAGACAAAGGAATTTGCAAAGGGGTGTCCTCACTTTATAAGATGTGGAAATTGTAGAAAACTTTTTACCATTGGAGTTAGGTAGTTCAGATATTATCCTGGGTATTCAGTTGTTGGAATCTCTAGGGGGAATGTATGTGAATTGGACGACTCTAACCATGAAATTCAAGTTGGGGGAGACACAAGTAATCTTACGTGAAGATCCAAGCCTTTGTAAGTTATTAGTATCCTTAAAGGCAATGTTAAGAGCACTGAAGGACTGATGTTAGAATTAGGCAATATGGTGGTAAGTGGTGAAGCAATCTACATTAAAATTCCAATAGAAATTGAAGAAATCTTATAAAAATACAATTCTATCTTCATCATGCCAGCTAGGTTACCTCCTAAACAAGAATGAGAGCATATTATACATCTTAAGGACTGTTCAACACCAGTAAGTGTTCGTCCATTTCAATACCTACAAGTGCAAAAGGATGAAACAGAAAGCTTGGTTTAGGAAATGCTTGCTACTGAATAATTCAACAAGTACCAGCTCATTCTCAAGTCATGTATTCTTGGTGAAGAAAAAAGATGAAAGTTAAAGGTTTTGTATGGACAATTGTACTCTCAACAAGGAAACAGTACCAGATAAATTCCCTATTCTGGTTATCGACGAGTTATTGGATGAATGACATAGGGCACAAATCTTTTCTAAGCTTGATCTCAAATCCTATTACCATCAGATCTGAGTTTGTCAGGAAGATGTGCCTAAGACAACCTCTCAGACACATAAAGGCCGTTATGATTTCCTAGTCATGCCGTTTGGATTAACTAATGCTCCACCTACCTTTCAAGCATTCATGAATTCAATTTTTAAGAGGAATTTATGAAAGTTTGTATTGGTGTTTTTCAATGATATTTTGGATTACAACACTTATCTGGATGAACATGTGAAGCACCTGGAAAAGGTACTAGAAATATTGAAGAAACATCAATTGTTTGCTATGATAAAAAGTGTCTCTTTTCTCAAATTAAGTTAGAGTATTTGGGACATATAATTTCTGCTGAGGGAGTGGCTATAGATAGGGCAAAAATTGAAGCAATGCTTAAATGGCTGATTCCCAAATCTATCAAAGAGCTTCGGGGGTTCTTAAGACTTACGAGGTGCTATTGAAAATTATGGCTAGATATGGTAGTGTAGCATGGCCACTTATTAAGCAATTAAAGAAAGATCAGTTTAGGTGGAATGAGAAATCTGAGGCTGCATTTTAGCGATTAAAACATGTCCTACCTACGGTACTAGTCTTGGCTTTACTGAATTTCACTTAGCCACTTGTGGTGGAAACAAACGCATCTGTTCATGGATTGGAAGTGGTGTTAATGCAGAATCAGAGATCAGTGGCATATTTCAACCAGGTTTTAAACCCAAGAGCTCGTCTTAAATTAATCTATGAGCGCGAGTTAATGGCTATTGTCTTTGCAATATAGAAATTGAGACTTTATATACTTGGTAGGAAGTTCATGGTACGAGCTGATAAAAAAAGCTTAAAACTTTTGGAGTAACGGATAAGTGGCAATGAGCATCAGAAATGGCTTCCTATGCTAATGGGGTATGAATTTGAGATTTAATATAAACTCAGTTTGGAGAATAAGGTTGTTGACGCCTTGTCCCGTGTTTCTAGTGAGGTTGCGTTAACACTTTTGTCCTTTCCTCAAGTGTTGAAGTTGGATGAGTTGCAACCACAAATCGAACATGATGAATTCTTAACGCGACTTAAAGGTGATATGATCCATGACAATTCTGTCCATCCTGGTTTTTCGCTAGAGCATGGAAAGCTTATGTATAAAGGTAGGTTAGTGATATCTCAAAAATCTCCCTCAATTCCTTTATTACTATGCGAGTATCATTGAAGTCCTATTGGAGGTCATTCAAGAATGCTAAAAACCTATAAACAAATGGCAATTGATTTGTGTTGGGTGGGTATGAAGCGTGATGTTACAATTTTGTTCAGAGTTATGAGGTGTGTCAACGAAACAAGTATTTGCCCATGTCACCAGCGAGGCTGTCACAGCCTTTTCCATTACCAAAGAAAGTATGGGATGATGTGACAATAGATTTCATCGAAAGCCCTCATAAATTAGAGGGATTGGATACTATATCAGTGGTAGTCGATAAACTCAATAAAGGTGCTCATTTCTTAGCATTACATCATCCCTTTACTGCTCAAACAGTAGTTGCTGTGTTTTTAAGAGGTAGTGCAATTACATGGTGTTCCCTGTTCAATCATATCTGACTAGGACAAGGTTTTCTTAAGTCTTTTCTAGACAGAACTCTTCAACCTTCAAGGCACTACATTTAAATGAAACATTGCTTATCACCCATAAGCAGATGGCCAATCTAAGGTCGTCAATCATTGCATTGAAACTTACTTATGTTGCTTTGCTTCTAGCATGCCAAAATAGTGGGGTAGGTGGCTAACATGATCAAAGTATTAGTGTAATACCTTTTTCCATACCTCGGTTAATTCTAATCCATTTTGTTTGTTGTATGGACTTGATCCCCCACTCCTGATATGTTATGAATTAGGATAATTGCTGTTTCATCTGTTAAGCAATTTTTGGAGTATCACAATGCTATGTTAGATGATTTGAAGATGTACTTTATTTGTTCTCAACAGAAAATGAAGGATATAGCTGATGAAAAATGAAGAGGTTTTTCTATTACGTTGGTGACATGGTCTTCCTCAAAATTAAACCATATCACCCAAAATCCTTAGCAGAATGACATAACAAGAAGTTGTCTCCTCATTACTATGGCCTTCATAAGTTATTGGAATGCATTGGCACTGTTGCTTACAAACTTGAGCTGCCATTATTAGCGTCTAACCACCCTATTTTCCATTTTAACTATATCAGGCTATTGTTATGACAAACTATTCTTCCCAATTGCTTGCAAACCTTTTACCAGAAGAGATATTATTATGGAACTCACTGTTATTTTAGATGTCCGTCCTAGTGTTAATGGAGCTCTTGAAAATATGGAAGTCTTCATTCAATGGTAGGACTCACCCCTTTATGAAGCTACTTGAGAGTCTTTGAATGTTCTTCGACATTAGTTTCCAACCTTTCACCTTAAGGAAAAGGTGAAATTTTGGGTAGGGGTATTGATAAGCCTCAAATTCACATTACTTATGTAATGCATAAGAAGAGGGAAGGATAATAGGTTATTAGGAGATTGTTGTTACAAAAGGGCGCTGTGGTAATTGTTTCTGAAATTGTTGGGGAATGTATAGGTGGAAACTTAGAATTTAGTTATGCTTAGTGTTATTAGCTTACTGGGTATGTTAGTTTTGTATTTTGTTTTAATAAATAGAAATAAAAAGAAAGACATAGGGAGTGAGAGGATAGAGTATGATTTTGTTGTGTTGAGCTTGGCTCATTAGGAAGAGTATCAAGTCTTTTGAATACCTGGTGAAATTTTCACTCTAAAGAGTGCTTTCAATAAAGGAAAATTAAATGCAAAATTAGAATTCTACTTCTGTTTATTCTCTAGTCCTATCCGTTGCTTACTTATATTCATAGAAGATCTTACACAGGGAACTAATCCCTTCCATCCATTTCTACAAGCGACATCATCGGGTTAATTTATTCACATGTTCTAGATCTCACATGTGCCAAAGTAGTGCACTTTTTATTAGACATGTTTTAGTTGATATGCATTTCATGGAATATACAAAAGGTGTGAACTAGCCATTTTCCCAAGCTGTTGCATATTCCCTGGAAGTCATCTCATGTGTTAACTTTTCCAATAAGTTCTTCTTAGGAGCATTTCAATTAAAATTTAGTCATCTAACAAGACTTATTGTCTGAGAAGCCCTTAAGAAAATTAAATTACCAAGAATAGGTAGTCATCAGGAATACCAACTAACTACAGCTCGTATTCGTGTTTAACGCGAAAATTATTCATTTATTATTCGTGTTAGATTGTTATATCATGTTACCCGTGTAATAATCATATTTTGTTCATGTTGGGCTTGCTTGACATGAATAATAATGGGTCATGTTCGTGTTGAACCAATTTTTATTGTATTTTAGCTTGACATGATACACGAACATGAATTATCACTCCTACTCTAATCATTTATCTTCTTCATCGTGAATTACAGGAATATTAATTTTTTCTAATTTGTGGAGTCGCCACTATAGAGCATACACAAGTTTTGAGCATATTGATCTTAGGAGTGAGAGAGAAATTTATAGAGTTTAATAAATTTTCCAATACTTTTGTGCTACATCCAATTGTATAGGTTATATATAGGTTACATTGAATATGTAAAATTATTGTAGAGTGATAAAAAAATATTTATTGGAAATAAAATATGAAAAAAATATTTTTGACATCATAAAATAATAATTAAAAAAATACAAACTCGTTGAGGAAGGAAAAAGAGCATCTTAAATATTTAGTTCGCTGATATTAATATAGAAAGTTTTGGTGAGAGGTGTTTTCTACTTGCCTCTTTGGATAAGTTTTGCAAAAAAGTGACTTGAAATGTTCTCACGTACGTTGCTTCTTATCGTTTTCTCCCAGAGCAAAACTTTATTATTTATAGCAATTGCAAAAGATATATAATCCCACTTAACTTTTCATTTTCTCCGTAGATGCCCACTCAGCACTCGCCAAAAAATGAAAAGTAGATTACATCATCATCAGCTAAGGCTTTTTTAAAAATTGATCTTTTCTTCTTTAATTTGTCCCACTGAAGATGGGAAAAAAGAGGTGAGATCGATTATAACACTCCAGATAAAGATAAAGAAAGTCTTTGCCAAGGCCTTTTTAGTATCCCTTGTTAATTTGGAGCACTCGTGTTATATTAGATAACTTAAATTATTAATATTAAGTTCATATTTATAAATTTAAGTTTTTAGAAAAAAAAAAAACTTTAAAATGATATTAAAGCTATAATGATTAGATAGTCATAGGTTTGAATCCCCTTTTGTGTTATTTAAAAATTAATTAAAAATGTTATTGTTTAACCTACTTGTAAGATCCGTTGAGATATGTAAAGTTTGATCCGATCTAAATGCACGAAACCTTTGCATGTGAGAGGACATATTAGAGGGTTTAAAATATTAATGTTAAACCTATGTCTATAAGCTTAAGCTTTAAAAAAAGGACAAACTTAATATTTTAGGTAAAAAGTTTCTAGACTCTACAGACTAATAACAAGTTATTTAAAAATAAAAATGTTTTCATTGTTGCAGTTGCTTTTGTATCTTTAGCATGCAATAATGTCAGCAAGCAATTCAGAGAATATTTCCAGGCTTAATCAAAGAAGCTTTTAAACAAACACCAACAGGAAAGGTACGTCCAAAGCTAACTCCATTATTTGTACCTTTTAGTGAGCAAACTGTAAAAGGAGCCTTCACTCATCTAAATCTACATTTCAGGATTGGTCCTACAACAAATTTGTTGTTGATGTCAGATTTCGATCAGCCCACAGCCCACCACCATGATGAGAATCAAGAACACTTCTGAATTGTGATGAACCCAAGAGGCCATTATTCCTTTTGGGCTTCTACTTTATTTGGGTGAAAATTGTCCTTGATTCTCCCATTTATAATACTTTGAACGTCCCCCTCGGAGGGAATGGCCTTCTTGTCGTAGTTGCTTTTGTTGAATAAAAGATAGTTTGAAATCAAATGCATGTTATTCGTTCTATAAATGGCTTTAATCCTTGATCTTTGTCTTTAGACAATGTTCCATGCATTTTTGGAGGAAAACTCACATCATATTACTAATGTGAACCTACCAAAATTTTATGATCAATAATATCATTCATGCAATATAATAGAGAGATCCCAAAACACGCATACAGAGAACACGCAAAAGTCTACTCTTACCATATATCGAAAGATTGAAGTTGCAATATCAATAACTTCCAAGTTTATCCTGTACAGTGGATTCTCCTTAAAAAAATGATTAAACTTTGATTTATTAATTATTATCTTATTAAAGTCAAGTTCCCTGTACCATTGATCTGCAGACTATAGACATACCCATGAATTTTAAATTTTTAAAAAAAGTGGCAAATTAGAGGATTAAGCGAAATATTTAAAGACATTGAAAATTTGAGATGAGAAGTGGTTAGTATCAAATGAAATTAAATACAATAAAGTTGATTGAAGTTGGGTGTTGATGTTACCCATGTCCTACCACTGACTTGTTTTTGTCTCGGTGAGGAAGATTGTAGGTTTTACTTGTCCTATCAGTGTGCCATGCTATTGCTGTACCATATCAAAGGAGAAGAAAACAAAACAAATTGAATAGGTCCGACAATCATGTTCAAAGCCTGAACCAAAGCCAAATGTAACTCAACATTCAGCAATTAAATGTGCAACACTTTTTTGTCCACTGTTCAATACCCTTTATATTAATGACAAAAGGAAATGTACCTTTCATATTAAGAGGGTGATCATGATACAACAATGGAAGATGCTTTGTCACTGGACTTCAATTATTAGACTTGAAATCAACGTATCCTGCTGACTAACACTCAAGTGTTTAGTGTTGTTCTTCCCCAATAATTTCAAACTGTAATAAAAATTTGAATATAGTAGGATCACGTTCAGTCTTAAAAATGGTAATTTGTTAAGTAGCATTATTTTTAACATTAACAACGTAAGGCAAAATGTGAGTTTCAAGAAATTATCAATTTCCACCTAAAAGCGGTAAAAACAAAAACAAAACACGAGGATGTTATTGGAATTAAGCCTTATTGAAAATAAATATTTTTGCAAAATCAAGTAGTCAATTCATGCAAACTATTGTAACGGCGAAGTGACAAAATGCGGCCCCAAAGATAAAGCGAGAAAGAAAATGTAATGCCAATAATGGAATGTATGCAAGTATAGTCACTTAGTCAGCAGTGAAGGCCTAACCATGTGAAAAATGGTGGAACAGAAACAACTTTTTTAGATGATAGCTTCAAATTTTCTACATTCAAACACCTACCCATTCTTTTGTCGAACCTATACTAAGCAAAAATTCATCAAAAGTCCACCTTTAAATTGACGGGGGACTGGTGATTTTCCAAATTCTAATCTCCTTTCAGTCATCTCTCAGCTTTGTTTAGACATATTTGGTTCAGAATAGGTGTCGTTTAGTTAAACGGCCTGGTTCCTTTTTTGTCGTTTTGCTTGTCCCTGGGTTGATTAGGTGGCGTTTATCTCTTGTTTATTATTCCTAAGCCGGATGAGACTAAAAGATTAGAGAATGATTACGACGACAAGCAAACTAAGCAGTCCAAGCTTCCAACTTTCTATCTATGACTTCACGCACTTTTCATGATGAAAGAGTAAGCAAAGTAAAGCCATGGTGCTTGCCTGCTGGCTTGCTTTGAAACTGAAACTGAAACTGAAAGAGACTTGGCTGATTGGTTTCATATGTGTAGAGTAGAGGTGGTTGAGAGTTTGTATGTATGCGGGGTTGTTTGTTTTTTGAGTTTCGACATATCTCTTTTGATGGAAAGAGCTCTACTCGATTGTTGAAAAGTGCCTTGAATTGCACGCACCTTGTTTCTTCTTTTTTCAACTTTAAGCTTTTTTTTTTGTTTTTCGTTCACTTGGCCACGCGAAAAGTGTCTTGGTTTTCAGCGATCCTGTCTTGTGTGTATTCATTGCTTTGGTAATGCAATTGCAATCCTTTCGCTGCTCAAGATTTTGTTAAAGATGGGATTTTGTTGAGACTTGGATTGAGAAAGGAGAGGAGGTTGTGTGGAAATGAAACAGAAAGGTTTCCCAGAGTTGGTGGGGAAGGTGGTGGTGGTTGCTGTGAAAGCTTCCAAGGAGATTCCCAGAACTGCTTTGGTCTGGGCTTTGACTCATGTTGTTCAACCTGGAGATTACATTAAGCTTCTGGTGGTCATCCCTGCTCTTTCTTCAAGTAATCATCTCAGTCGTTCCCCCTTTTTTATATAAGTTTTAAAATTTATCCTTTGTTTTCCCTTGTAATTTGAAAAATGCTTGCTTTTTATATGTTGATTTTGATCTTGGGATAATGCTGAAATGTTTTTGGATTCTTTTCTTTGTCTGTAATATCATTTTTTCTTGTCTCAAATTTCCGCATTGGTTTTAGGATAAATAAGTAAATTTCTGCAATATTTCATTCGTTATATATTCAATATAACCTTCCCCTCCCCCCTCCTCCTCCTTCTTCTTCTTCTTCTTCTTCTTCTTCTTCTTTTCTTTTTAATCTGCCATGGAATTCTGTAAGATGATAAGGACTTGTAATTAAGACCTCCCTGGCATTTAGCAATAATCTTTCTTTAAAACGAACAGTACAGTAATTTGTCCTTCCAGAACTTAGACACTAGGGAACAGCTGCATTGTTAGTCAATTACTTGTTCTTTACCCCCATTTTGAGTTTTTATTCATATCAACATCTTAAAAAAGCATAGTAGAGATTTCTTTTCAACTGACTCTGGGTTATTGCTTGACTGTACCCTTGTCATGTTATGTACAGTTAGTTCACACATTTGAAAATGCCAATAATGCATGGACGGTAACAGATCACAAAATCTGATGACCCATAATCATGTATAAATATGGTGTATAATTATGTATGTTCCAGCATTGCAGTTTTAAGTCTCTAGTCTTTGCTTTTTCTTTCCTTTGTTTGTCTAGTTATAGTGAATTTAGGGTGTCTGATGTTGATAATTGATGGGAGCACAATAATTTCCAGATAAAAGAATATGGGGTCTTTCAAGATTCACCAGTGATTGCACCAACAGTCAGAGGAGGTCCCTCTCAGGAACTAGTTCAGATCAGAAGGATGATATTGTAGATTCATGTTCCCAAATGATGCACCAACTACAGGATGTTTATGACCCACAGAAGGTTAGTTGTATTAATTTTCTTTTAATTGTTTTGTTTTCTGACACTCCCTGTCTGGTATTGAGGATTTTCCACCTTCAATTCTTCTTAACAGATAAAAGTCAGGGTAAAAATTGTTTCTGGCTCGCCATGTGGAGTAGTGGCTGCTGAAGCCAAGAAAGCTCAATCAAACTGGGTTATACTGGATAAGTAATAAATACAGTCAAATCTTGTTCCTTTGCATGCCATACATTAAACTGTTACTTGGAATCTTGTTCCCTTGCATGGCATACCATAAACCGTTAGTTTATTGCATGCTTTTTTGGAAACTCTGCAATCATATTGACTGTTGATTTCTTATTGTTGGTATTAGCCAACAGTTCTAATGCACGCAAAGTATCCACCGAGAATTTTGGTGTCTCCATTTATGTCAGTTTGTTGAATATATTCTTAATTTACAATTCTGAACAGACAACTAAAACATGAGAAGAAATGCTGCATGGAAGAGCTGCAATGCAATGTTGTGGTCATGAAACGATCTCAGCCAAAGGTCCTTCGTTTGAATCTGCTTGGATCAACAACAGTGGAATCTCCATTGGCTTGCCCAACATCCTTTGATTCAGAAGAATGTCTGAAACATTTCAAAAGTAAGCATGATCAGTCACATGTGATTAGGGGGCCATTTGTGACTCCTGCAAGTAGTCCAGAACATGAGTCATCGTTGACAGCAACAGATGTTGGAACTTCATCAATATCGAGCTCAGATCCTGGGACTTCACCATTTCTTATCTCTGGAATCTATGGGAGCCTGAAGAAAGAGTGCTCATTTATTCCCGAAGAAAGACAATACCATTTTGTATCTGATTCTGACTCAGATAGTGAAAGTCTGGGACCACCTTCCACAAGTTCATGTTCCCACCCATGGATGGCTGAGACTCTCGGTTCTAGAGGTTTGCAAAGAACCAATGATCCAGCTCTGACTTCCACATATGAAGTCTTAATGGAGAAATTATCTACACTGAATCAAGAACCTGATATTGGTGAGCTAAATTACAGGCTTGATCTGAACTTAAGCAAAAGTGTGAGAGAGGCAATTTCATTATCCCGAAATAAGCCTCCAGGTCCTCCTCCATTGTGTTCAAAATGTCAGCACAAGGCACCTGTATTTGGTAATCCTCCAAAGTGGTTCACCTATGCTGAATTGGAGCTTGCTACAGCTAGATTTTCACAAGCAAATTTCTTGGCTGAAGGTGGATTTGGTTCTGTACACCGAGGTGTCTTGCCCGATGGTCAGGTTGTTGCCGTCAAGCAACATAAATTGGCAAGTTCTCAAGGTGATCAAGAATTTTGCTCGGAGGTTGAGGTTTTAAGTTGTGCACAGCATCGTAACGTTGTGACGCTGATTGGATTTTGTGTGGAGGATGGAAGAAGATTATTGGTTTATGAATACATTTGCAATGGGTCATTGGATTCTCATCTTTATGGTAATGTGACAGGGGACATGCTATGTTTATAAGTACATAAGTATTTACCACCTTTATTTATTTATTTTTGTTTTATTTATTTTCCACCCTTATTCTTCCTCCTACCGGAACACAGTGTTAATGCAATAGAGGACATGCTATGTTTATGTGTGCATAGCTAGCATTTGATGTCATCACAGGAGAGTTTCCTCCAGCTGCAGGGTCAACATTTCATTGCAATAGTTATGCTAGCTTGACCAAGTTGAAAGCTTTTGTTCGTTATTGATCTAAGATTACCAGAATGCATAATAAGTTGGGACCCTAATTGTTCCAAAGGATCTTCCCTTTCCGTTGAGTTTTTGGTTGGGTATTGTTGCTTCAAGTCTTGCATCTGTTGTTGGGATTATCAATGTAAATTATGATTTCACTCTGCTGCCTTAAAAAAGAAGTCTTATACAAATTTCACAAAAGCATGTACGTAATTCATCAAGATTTTTATGTGAAGATTTTCTTTGTTAGAAAGAGTTACATGGCTTGATCTTGAAATTGGGAGCGTATTCTGTATAATTAGGATGTATCTTTAAAAATTATAATAAACGTACTTCATTGGTGAAGCAAGTTAGTAACTGAATTTGGCAATTTGCAGGACATGATCGAGATCCACTGGAATGGTCTGCAAGGCGAAAAATTGCAGTTGGAGCAGCTAGAGGTCTGAGATACCTTCATGAAGAATGCAGAGTGGGTTGTATTGTCCACCGTGATATGCGCCCTAACAATATTCTTGTCACTCATGATTTTGAACCATTAGTATGTCAGGCTTTCGCCTTCTTCCTATGAGTGTTATCTCTTTCATTGTCAATGAATTACATAAACGTGTGTGCTATTCAGTGCTTGCTTGTATAAAGTGGAGGTATGGAACTGACTTCCAACTATTGAATTTTAGGTTGGGGATTTTGGGTTAGCAAGGTGGCAGCCAGATGGAGACATGGGAGTGGAAACAAGAGTAATAGGAACATTTGGGTAAAAGAATTTGTTAGTTCTTCTCTTGTTAATTTTAGCTGCAAAGAGTGACAAATTAAATTATAGACTCTATTTTTTATAGGTATTTAGCTCCAGAATATGCTCAAAGTGGTCAAATCACAGAAAAAGCTGATGTCTATTCCTTTGGGGTAGTATTGGTGGAGCTCATAACAGGAAGGAAAGCTATGGATTTGAACCGGCCCAAAGGTCAACAGTGCCTCACTGAATGGGTATGAGTTGGATGACTCTATTGATGAAAGTTGAACATGATCTTTGTAGGATGCATTAGATACGGCTTTTAAGAGTCAAGAAAATGTCTTCCAGTTTGTCTTGCATCTCCGCAGGAATTTTACATGTTTTTTCTTGACTAAATTCAATCTGATTATCTGATCCTCTTATCATTGGCTGACTAAATAAGTTTCATTATTGGAACAGGCACGCCCTTTGCTGCAAAGACAAGCTATTGATGAACTGATTGACCCTCGCTTAAGTAAATGCTATTCAAAGAGAGAGGTATATGGTATGCTACAATGTGCTTCCTTGTGCATCCGTCGGGACCCTAATTCGAGGCCTCGTATGTCTCAGGTTGGAAATCTGCAACTAACATTTGCTTCGTTTAAAATTGATTTACAGACTATCATTGATTTGATCAATCAAGCCAAAATCTGTGGAAATAAATAACTGTATGAGTTGACATTTCTTACAGACTGCCCCCTTTTCCCTTCACACCAAAAAATTTGTCTGCTTAGACTTGCCTTTACTATAACTTCAAAAGTTGCATCTGGCAATTATTTGCTAGATAATTGCTGGGCATCACTATTGAGGTGATCCTGTGTGAACACTTAGTTGGTTTACTTATTGGATAATAACTTTCAAGGAGAGACAATCCCTACAAAAAAAGAGTTTATTCTTTAAATTATGCAATTGCAACTAGTAAGACTGGGTTTTGAATAAGATGTCTCTGTTCCTTCTGGAAATGTTGAACAGCCCAAAGAATTGCTGATATATATCAACTTGCAAGAACTCATTTTTTTTCAACCATCAAATTGGTTGAAAGTGGAGCATAGTGGGCTTTTTATAGCCAATCTCCCATTTTAAGTCTCCAGAGATGGAACCTAACAGAATTCACCCTTTCTAATCATGCTTATGAAAGAAACCCTTTTCTCCTTTTTATTTATTTATTTTTTTTTCTTAAAGTGCTTAGCGCTTTATGGGAAAATTTATATCTTTTTTACAATGTATTAAGGTGCTTCGGATGTTGGAAGGGGACATTATCATGAATTCGACCAATGACACATGAGTTTCTTGGCATGAAGGAAGTGTCAGAGGAAGCATGAGGATGGAAAAAGTTGCCCGAGTATTGATGGTATTGTAGTTAAATCCCGAACTAGGCAGCAGAAAGATTTAATTGGAACTTGGAAGCCATCCCATGAAATGAAAATGGCAGCTCATCCGGAGAGGGTGAAGAAAGTCTTCTGTCCGGATCATTTGTCAACAGTGCACTCCACAACACTAGATCAGTTGCCGGTTTCTGTTAAAGCGAATCATTGAATCCAGTGTAGTTAAGAATTTTGATTTTGCAGGTGTAAAGTGATGCAAAGATTTTCTAGTCATATTATAGCTGCCCAATTTGTTAAAATTTCATTTTACAACATAATCTTTCACATTCGAGTGATTCTTCATCGTGTGAAAGCTTGTGTCGTGTTGTGGAAAGATTGTTTGATCCCCTTCATTATACAATGTATTAATTCCCACTTGAATTTCCTTGGGGAAGTTCTCACCTTGGAACCTGAATGGGTGAATTCTCAGGTTCTCTCTCTTCAATTTTGAAAGCCTTGCTAATTAAAAAACATTCCTTTCATCTTACAAGGAAATGGGAGTTATAAATTACTGTATTTCAGCTCAAAGAATTAATAAATCCTTGACCAAATGAAGAAAAATTCAATATTTATTTATCATTTAAAGAAATGTTTCTTTTAATAATAAAAGCCAAGTTCCTAACGTTAGTCTTGGCCTAAGATATATGTAATCAAATCCAAAGGCTAAGAATGATTGAACATCGGTTGGATGACTGAACGGTGAAGATCTTGTCCACCAAATAGTACGAAACAAAAGGCAACTTACACGAAGCTTCATCAAAACTCCAAAGCCAAAAGTGAAGTGAAGAAGACCACCTTGTCCTTGTCTTCAGTCTTCTCTTCCCCATTGCGCCATGAGCTTCCTCTTGAAAATTCGAAACCCATCTCGTTCTACTCTCTTCACTCTTTCTCTCCAAAGCTTCTTCACAACACTCCCAAGTAACGCTCTTCCTCTTTATTGTATTTTCATATTAACTCTCAATATTGTTGTTTTTTATTATTTAATTTTTATTTTTGGGGTTGGCACTTGGCTGTTACATAAACTGAATAACTTGTTAAATGGGTTTATTGTGATTGTAAACAGATGTTTCTGAGGAGAAAAAGGAGCCTAGAAGCTTCGTTCACCCCACTGCAGTTGTTCACCCAAATGCCATCATTGGTCAGGTGCCTTCTTTCTTCTCTAATCTCTCCTTTGTTACTTCTGGTCTGTTTTTTGTATACTGTTTATGTCATTCAGCTGTTGTTACTGTTAATGGGATCTTTTCATTGTGGTTTATCGGTTATTTGCTGTAACTCTTCTTTTGGCCCCAGGCAAAACAGAGCTAAAAATTGAATGTCGACTTGCTTGTTTTGGTATTAAATGTTGAAACTTCGATGCTTTTTTTATTATCTTCAATTGATAGGCAGGACTCTGTATGTTTTTGTGTTGTATTGTAGAACTAATATCATAGAAAAGCAAGCAAATGATGTACAAAGTTTACTTCTTTTTTTTTTTTTTTAAAAAATATATAGTTGTTAGTTGATAACCGGGGTTGCTTTACGAAGTTTGTAAGAGTGTTGATCAAAACGGATGTTTACTTAAAAAGGGTATTTAAAGTGTCTCAGGGAGTTTCAATAGGTCCATTTTGTACCATAGGATCTTCTGTAAAGCTTGGTAATGGTTGTCATTTATATCCCTCAAGCCATATTTTTGGGGATACAGAGTTGGGAGAGCACTGCATTTTGATGACGTGAGTTCTACTTTGGGTTTTGTCTTCTTTATTTATTTTTGGTATGTTTTCGCAAAATTATGTCAATCAATGATTTTACTATATGTAAGCATTTAACTTTGTCAGGCAGTGGTGCTGTAGTTGGGGATGATCTTCCCGGGCAAACTATCATAGGGTGCAATAACATTATTGGGCATCATGCTGTGGTTGGTGTTAAATGCCAGGACATGAAATACCAGGTTCACTTCTATCAATATAGATGTTTAACTAATATTCTTTGGTGCATGATAGGTAGTTGTGTATTAGGGTGTGTGCTCTAATCAAAGTTTATCTTGTCTATTTCAACTCTCTGCATTCATGGGTTTACTATTCATACTAGGCAGCCTACCGACTTGATTTCTTTATTGTTTAGCCAGGGGATGAGTGTTTTCTTGATGTTGGGAATAACAATGAGATCAGAGAGCATGCTTCAATTCACCGATCTTCCAAGTCAAGTGATAGAACAGTATGGGGTTGGGTTTGTAATAAAATAATTAGAATTCTACATTTGAAGTTGAGGCTATTTTCAATTCTAACTAGAATAAAATGATCAGGTTATTGGTGATAACAATCTTATCATGGGTTCTTGTCATATTGCCCATGACTGTAAGATTGGCAACAGAAATATATTTGCGAACAATACTCTTCTGGCAGGTCATGTTGTTGTGGAAGTGAGTTTATGTTATTCATAATTTGGGGAAGATTATCCAATTCTACATAATTTTATTTTAATTTGCATTGTCTGATATAGAATTTGATTCAAGTGCTGGAAATATAGGACTATACCCATACTGCAGGGGCAATTGTTGTTCATCAGTTCTGCCATGTTGGCTCGTTTTCTTTTATTGGCGGGGGTTCTGTGGTATGATTCTTTTCTGGTTTCCATCCTTGAGTTTTCATTCTGTTCTCCCATTACATATAACAAGGGACCTAGCACCAGTTGTGGTGTCCAAGGTGAACGTATGGAATTGCAAATAGCAACTTAAGACAAACCGAAAAGCAATATTGAGGTCAATCTTTGAGTTGGTGTTTCCATGCATATAAGTGTATCCAACTTTGGCCAAAAAATAAACGTTTCCTTGTTATGTAGCCCTCGTACAATTAATCTATCATACAAAATTAATCTTACTCGATATCTTATGGGTGAAGGTTTCGCAAGATGTCCCCAAATACACAATGGTGGCTGGAGAAAGAGCCGAGCTTCGTGGTTTGAATTTGGAGGGCCTTCGTCGTCGTGGATTCACAATCACAGAGGTTTTGCAAGATGTTCCACTTTTTCAAATTTTTATGTTAGAAAAAAAATATATGGGATGGATGATATTTGAATTATCTATTTGAACCATAGTGGCACAGCTAGCCATGCAGTGGGATTCAGAAACAGATGAGTTGGGTATTGATCATGGTACCATGTTCTCATTTTTAGTTTAGCCCCTGGACCTTTATTTTTTAATACCATCGTGTGCAAGTCAATATGATGATTGGGGCTTATAAATGCCTATATGGTGCTGTGCACGACTGGCAGATGCCATGTGGAGTCCAATGGCAAGCTGAGGTCACAACTTTTTATCCTGGTTGATTATGTTAGTATCATTTCGCCAGAAGCAATTATCTTGTACACTAGAAGTGTGATTGTGATTGAAACATAGATCTTTAATTATATTTCTGGTTAGGTCTTTTTATTTGTTGCTAGGATATTGGAGACTTTTTTGTGAAACCCTTTGAATTTTGCACAACATTACTATAGCTGTTGAACTTGGTAATTTTTCCTCTTTCAAAGGCCGATTTGATGGTTTTTGCTTATGTTTAGAGCCTTGGTACAAGTTTCTCAGCATTGTTTTATGTCTGATCCCCTCCTCTCTGATGGTTCTTGCTTATGTTCGTTAGCCTTGGTGCAAGTTTCTCGGCATTGTTTTATATGTGTGTGTGCGTGTGTGTGTGTGTGTATATATATATATATATATATATATATATATATATATATCTGATCATCACCCTGTTCTGAAAGAGCTTTTTGTTTTTTTCCTTTTGAGCAAGGATCTAGATTAAGAGTTTGAGAACAGCATACCGGAAAATATTTATGCCTGCTGATACAAATGCTTTAGGTTTTGAAGAATGTCTTACTGAAGTGGTACTTTGTCTCTCTCTATTTTCACTTTTTGCCTCTCTTTCACACACACAATTAATATCTTAACATTGATTGAGAAAGCTTAAATAATCCAGGAGCAGGATTTTGGTGATATTCCTGCTGTACGTTCGATGGTGCAGTCAATTCGTGATTCATTTGCAGAAAATCGTCGTGGAATATGCAAGTTTAGACAATGGAGTGGTTCGTGAATGCATGAAACGGTAACTCTTGATTCTCTAGGTTAGACAAAAATTCTTTTTCTTTGTTCTTTTCATTTTATCTCATTATTTTGGTTCCACTGGTCTAAATGGCATATGAACCGGGGTTGGTGACTGGTTTGTACCTCTTAACCTGCCAGTTTTTGCTCAACAATTTTCATTTTGTCAAAGCTGGTGTAGGCTATCGCATAGAATGAGAGGCATGGAGCAGCTTTCGTTTGAGTTCCTTATAAAGGTTTAACCTGTAGGAGTTGTGACAGCCAAGAAACTTACCACATTAATGAAATCTTATCTAGCAAGATGTTGCAGATTGGAGCATTGTGAAATGCAGTTTTAGTTGATGGGACAAAACTGATCCTGTTGTACTAATTAATTGTCTTGCTTCAATGATATTGTCTTTAAGGTGCACATTGGTTGCGTAAGTTGTTTAAGCAATCATCTTTTTCTCTATTATTATATGTCGAGTATGCTTTCTCTACTTCCTATTTTTAATCCACTTTACAGAGGCCAATTTCATGAACTTCTTTGAAATCACATCATGTAACTTTTACTTGCTACTAACACTAATTAAGTAGCTACATATTCTACTAGTTGAGGTCCGAAAAGTCGATGTCAACTTTTTAACGTGATTTATCATTTGTGCTGAAGAATAATCTGCTTTTGAAGAAGGATCCAAATCATATAGCAGCTTTCCTTTTCTGGGTAATCACTGTTTTTTCTTTCTCTTCAAATTGTTCCTCCTTTTACTCTCCACTAGGACTAAGAGTAAGAAGCTATGATGACCAACTTGAATTGCTTCCCGCAGCCTCTCGTCCAAAGCCTATTTCCAAAGTTTAAAATAATCTTTGCTTCAAAAGCAAATGCATTAAATTATAATAAAAGAATTTAAAGTGCTTTTACATTAGACATTCAGCTATGTTGTGGGTCTACAAGTGAGTTATGATATGTGATGTAATCTTACCTTCCGATGTTTTGAGCACAATTATTGGCTTATTGAAGCTCTATTTTTATATCAGATAATGACATGCAATTGTTGTGAACAGACATTTGCTTGCATCTTTTGTGATTGTAATTGGAGATTGTATTCTCCATTTGAATGTGACCTTTGTGGTGATCGTTGCCATCTCCACATCCAGACTTCAAATGGATTTGCTTCCTTTTCGTGATACCCAAAAACTAGTTGTCACTTGTCAGTATTTTGGCTACAGAAAAACCCATTTGGATTAAAGTTTGTGTATAAGCTTACACTGTTTTTTCAGATTGGATAGGTTGATGAACCAATAAATTGTTTTTATGATGTTATGAGTGTCTTTTGAACTGATTATTCTGTGTATGATAAATTCAATACAATGAAAGCAAGCTAAAACTACACAAATCAGTGCGATATAGAGAGCTCACCATTTTTTCTATTTTGTCACATATGTACAGTTATTTATATTACTTCATTTTGGTACTACTTTAGATGGGTATACTACATTTCATATTAGCCCTTTTCTTCTAATTTTCTTTTCCCAAAAGACAAAAAAAAAAGCTTCTTTGCTGAATTATTTAAAGGGTTTCCTAGACTTAGCGATTGAAAGCAATGCTTGAAATTTAGTACCCTACCTTGCATTGGACAAATAGCAGACTCTACTACCCTTCAAGCAAGCTCCAATGGGCGTCACTTCAGTCAGTATCAGCATGAATATCATGTTTAAACTTTATGAATTCCCATGTCCCAATCTTATCGTTTGGGCCATGGTTATGCTAAACCAGTTGAATTCAAAGTCAGGGATGTGGCAATTAGTGAGCTAATAATACTCTAGCTGAGCTCATTTTGTTCGTGATGGGTTGTGTTCTGTCTTTACTTGAGAAGTCGGGAAATTTTAAGAACAGAATAGCAACAGCAGCAACAACATAATGTAAAAGCATTCTTCTCTGCTGTGCTACATCCCCTAGCTTGTGTTCTTCACCAACAATTGGTGTGTATAAAGTATGCTTTAAAATATACACAGTAGAGATGCTGTGCGCCTTTTACTTAAGCGACCGAAAAGAAAACAACACACTTTATAAATCATCTTCTTTTCTTTTCCTTTCACTGATTTGATGCCTTTGAGAAAGAAGAAAGAATCAATGATCTCTTACTCTTCAACCTGCCATCAGAGTTGCAGTACAATTACATTTAACAGAATCATTCTGCAGTATATGCGTCTAGTACAATGCAATAATGTTATGATCTTTAATAATTGATATATTAATCACAATCACTTTTCTCTTGATTTTGTTAATTCTGCATTGGGCTGGCCTAAATCAACTTTACTTTAAAAGTAGTCCCCAATTTCCCACTTATTTAAGAGCGCTCAGTACAATATTATATCCTAAGCACTTGATTTGATTCTCTTATCAACAAGGGTAACATATAGTCACACAAGGTGGGAAAGTTTTTATCTTGATAGCCTTTTTTCGGTAAGAAGATTCCAATTTCATCCAGTGATAATGCCAAATGAGTGCACATAGAATGAAAGCAAACGGAGATGTTTTCTAGTTTAACCAGAAAGATCATATAATAAAATGCTCAACTTGGCCTCTCAATGCACAGGATGAATTTGTCTAATGTATCCTCTTGCGTGTCGGCCCTAATAAGACAAAAGCAAGTTGGGTAGGATATCTATCCAATATATTATCATTTTTATTATATCTCAGTCTCCATCCAAGCTTGTGATTGCTTATGTTTAGGTTTACTTTTATTAGAAAGAAAATATCTTATTGTCTTCCCTTCATTTTAGTCCCCAAGATTCTGTTGATGAAAATGGTGTCTTAGCATAAGTTTAGCCGTAAATTATATTATATTATAGGATACTACATGGAAGAAAGACAGGTGATGTGAGATGTCAATCAATTTTTTTTTTTAAATAATTTGATTGTTTAATATGGATTGACTACTTGAAGGGTAAATTTCAAGGATGAGCCTTGACATAAACGGCATAGCATAGATTGACTTTTGCAAGTTCCAATATTCATATTGTTACCAAGTGATCAGGCTATAGCCAATCCAAATAATTACATAAGAAAAACGCTCAGAATAATTGTCGTGCATACAATTAAGAGAGAATTCAAGGTAACATATGAATTATCAACTATTGAAACATTCAAAGTCTGATCGAATTCCTTCATTAATGTTTGAAACTCGACGTCGTCTTGGGCTTGAATTTGATAAGAAATGAAGAGTATATAGGATTTTGAAGAATTTTCCAAGAAAAGAGGAGTTGGTCGATCAACCTCAACTTTCAAACTTCTTACTTATTTTTCTTCTCTCCCTTTTATTTCTCAAGTCATATCGACAGTCCTACTCCTATTAACTATTGGAGGATCAAGTCTTCTCTCTCTTTGTCTTTGTCTCTCTTTTCCAAGTATTTATAATAATCTCTCTCCCTTTCAAGTATTTATATTTATAAATTGATATAGATGTATACAAAATACAGCTAATGAAGTCCTAGTATCAACGATCAAGATTTTAAATTTAACGTGTACTCTCGTAATATTAACAAGGTGAATCAAGTTCCTCAACTAATATGATTTTTGCTTGGCTTTGAAGGAATTGCATATTCAATTGGGTGATTTTATATTATAACATCAGGTAGTAATAGTAGTATATCAATATATACATACATATATATATATATATATATATATATATTAACATGAAATATTACAATAAGTACGCCCAAAAAAAAAGTTATTTAAGCAGCGTTACAACCTAGCTAGTTGTATATATAGTACTATAATTAATGTGAATATATATTGTTTATATTAAATAAAAATAAAATGGGGATTCTATTGTGTGGAGGGAGAGAGGAAGTGGGGTTTTCTATTGTTTAGAAATATGAAGGCAAGTTGAGAAAGTATGTAATAATAAACTATATCCATCCAATCATCTTTTCTTGGTGTGCATCCATTCATTTTCGTAAATCCCACCTTACATGCCACCAAAGTATTAGCATTTAGCTATTTGCTCTCTCTGTCTCTCTCTCCCTGTGCAGGGTTTGTTATCATTATTGGTGTTGGTTGTTTGGTCTCGCTCTAAGAAGCTGAGCTTCGTCTGGGTGAAAATGGGCAGGAAGTGCTCACATTGTGGAAACATTGGCCATAATTCGAGGACCTGCATCCCTTACAGAGCCACTGCCGTTGGTGGACTCCGGCTTTTTGGAGTGCGACTTGACATCTCTTCTTCATCTTCAGCTTCTATGAAGAAGAGCTTCAGCATGGATTGCTTGCCTTCTGCTTCTGCATCTGCATCACTACACTCTTCATCTCCTTCTCCTTCTTCTTCCTCTCTAGTATCCATAGATGAAGATAAAACAACTGTCACAGGCTATCTTTCTGATGGCCTCATGCCTCGCCCCCAGGAGAGAAAAAAGGGTTAGATAAATTTAACCACTTTGATGATCAATATTAATTGCCAATTTAAACAACTGTATATATATATATCATCTGTCTCAGGCGATGCTATTTTTATCATCAACAGTTCAAGTATTAATTATATGTGTAATATGTGATAAATTACTCTGTGTTATATGCAGATTATTTTGCTTCTAACTTTCTTTCTTTCTGTCTGAAACTAAACAGAAATCTTAATTGTGTGTGTGTGTGTATATATATATATATATATATATATATATATATATATATACATATATATGTATATATATATCTCCATATTTTAATGTTTAATTTTTTTTTCTTAGCTTCCATTAGTTAGATGAGTTGGATTGTTTATAAAATTGATGATAAATAATATATATAGGAGTTCCATGGACGGAAGAGGAGCACCGAGCATTTCTGATGGGGTTAGAAAAGCTGGGAAAGGGTGACTGGAGGGGCATATCCAGAAACTTCGTGACTACAAGAACTCCAACGCAAGTTGCTAGTCATGCTCAGAAGTATTTTCTACGACAGGCTACTCTCAACAAGAAGAAGCGACGTTCAAGCCTCTTTGACTTGGTACATAACTTCTAATTAACAGCTCATGAATTTTTCCTCTATTGTTAAACCACACCACACCCTCCTCATATTTTCTCAACACGCACTTCAGATTTTTTTTATGTCATGATTCGGGTTTCTTTTCCGTTTGAAACATTTCAGGTCGGGAGCGGTGTGTCAGGTCACCATGTTATTAACAGTACTTACAATCCCGACGCAAGTGATCCCGCTGTTTCTATACATCAATATCATCATCTTAAGCCAACAAGCCCTCAGATTCCAAGTCTTCAGGATGCTACCATGTCTCTGGCAGATAAAAGTTTGTTTAAAACAGGTAATCAAGCAGCAGACGACCCTGCGAATTCAGTCTCATGCCACCAAGTCGTTCCCATTTGGCCTCACGGAGTGCTGAATGATTTCCAGTCTAAATCCTCACCATCATCCCCAGATGCCGCACCAGCCGATCTAGAGCTCACGCTTGCCACCCCAACTCCCCTGGAAGAAAACAAATCGTCACCAAAAGCCCTCCTCATCAGACCCATCAGTGTAAGTACCTGACAACAATCCTTCCACGCATCGGATGGAGCTGACGAAGAGGAATATCGATAACATATAATTTTCGGTACTCGCTATCTCAGGATCATGAGAATAGTCATGTCTACCTCATTAGAAGATTAATCAATCCTTTTTTCTCCTTAGTAATTAATTATCAGCAAAACATCTCTTTTAATTTCTTGCCCAAGAATTAATAATGACGGTTAAATATGCGAATTTTTTTAAATATATATATATATATATGCGAAGTGAATAGTTGATGATTTATATATCGATCGGCTGAGTTTTAACTTTTAAGCTATAATTGAACACAAGTGACAACTTCTCCTTCATCTCTTGCATATTTTATATCTCTAACAAGTATAAAGTAGGTAACCGCATTATTATAAGAGATGAATGAGGGCATATATGATAATAAACATAATATATAAGTAGATAGCTAGCTAGAAACACTATTATAAAGAGATAATGATGTTATAATTATTTATTATGCATCTTCATCTCCAATGCTACAGGAAATTTCTATGCACTCCACGCCTAACCCTTTCTATATATGGGTTTCTTATTCCAAAACAAGAGTTTAATATAATTAATTAATTAAACTCTCAGTTCCATATATATATATATAGTGGCAGTGGTTGTCGTATCAAAAGGGACAGATGTGGAAAGGATGCAAAGTGGTTGATCATAAAGGATCTTCAACTTTCTTTCTTTCATCAGTATTGAAAATTATCAATACTGCTGGCGTGGCTGGTGAGAGAAATGAAAACAAAAGTTGGAGCCAGATAATACTTATTGTATTTATATATGCAAATGGTTTCTCATAAGAAAAAAAAATTTAGCAGAAAATAGAGAATATAATAATATTATTTTCTTTCGTTGGTTTCTTGTGAATGGTTGTTCCTTGTTTCTGAATTTTCTTTTATATATATATATACACATACAAGATAGAGAAGGTTACCAATATAGGATAACGACCAAATCTAGAGTAAAGTAAGAAAACATCTTCAATGTAAACAGTAGTCCTGAATTTGTTTTTTTTTTTAGTAATTTGGGAGAGATTGTCTTTTTTCAAAAGGAGATTTTGATTGGTAATGATAATTGTCTTACACAAAAAAATTTACATAAAAAAAAGTTTGATATAAGGCTTTCCTTAAGTTTGCAGTATAAAAACTAAGTTTGTTCTCCAAATTAACTATATATATGAGTAGTACTGAATTAAGTGCAAACTATACATACATACATATATATATATATATATATATATATTTCATAACACATTGAAACGCCAGCAAAGATTAGCATTAAATGTTTCGCAGGCTCTCCTTTTCCATGATGCATGTTTAAAATGATTCTTCTGCTCCTTTTTCCCTTTTTCTTTAATGAATATGGTCCCTGCCACCTCTCTCTGCTTCACCACTACAAATTTTTCGGCAAAAATGTTGAAGAAGGGACTTGCATGCACTTTTACATGAAAAGCTATGCATGACATGTAATTATACAGAAGTAATGTAAGTGAATAAATACATCGAAACAGACAAGGCACGTTCTGTCGTCACATGTAGGACGGGACCAAGGCTAACACTTTTCTATAGGTTGAAATCCTGCAACCAAAATTTATATATCTGCAACTCTTTGTCCTCTTCCCAAAAGATTAATAGATCTCAGCCAAACAAGGACTATATTGTCTTCAAATGCCCTTGGCAGGGACCTCACAGCTCAAATTCACTTCTGAGAGCTTTTCTTTTATCCACATTTCTGAGAAACCCAAGTGAAAATATCTATTATATAAAATAGATTAATACTTGAATATTAAGTCAAAATATTATAAATAGGAAAGAAAAACATTTTTTCAAAGCTAAACTTCGTGATTCAAAAACCAACTCCTACGGACGTAAATTAATTGGTAAAAGTTTACAAATCATATACATCAAACCTATATAGAGCCACATTAGTTGAAAACCATGCATGGACTTCTGACTTGTGCCAGCAGCTAGGTATTTTACTAATAAACTTTGACAACACTAGCTAGTCTCCTGAGACCTGTTTTTCTCTGTCCAAATATGGTGGAAGTTGAATTTTCTGGTCTACCAAATCTTTATAATATATATAACTCCATTCAATATTGTAAAATTTTAAGCTTTGGAACCCACCAAAACCTCAGACTGGTGTCTACATGTGAAATTCATAAATATGAGAAGGAGATCTAATACATACAAATTTCAGCAAACACTATAATGTTGTGGAAATTCTGTGACTAGAAAAATGGCACATGTCCAAGCATCCTGGCTGTTTTGAAGATAAGGAAGCAAGGAAAATAAAGCTCGTCCACAATAAAGAAAACCCTTTATCATGATCTTGTATAGTTGTTGTAGACAATTTCTGTGTGTCTATTTGCAAATGGCATTACAAGGGGAACCATTCCAAACACTAGATAGGGACAGAACGTGACGTTTCTAGATGAGTATCTTTCTCGTGCTAACGTACAGAAACATACCATTAATGGTATACAATACTGTATATGGCAGAACCAATAATATAAAATAATATAAAATTCCTGGGATATTCTGCAGTGGTTTAGTTGAATGAATAGCTCTCTCTCTCTCTCTCTCTCTCTGATCTATGTGATGATTTTTTCTTCGGAATTCATATGATTTGAGACATTTATGAATTATGATGATCACTTTTTGCATATAGTGACCTTTAAACAAACTATAATGTCTTATTTGCTACCTGTTACCATCACTGAGTTGTCATATTATTTTTCTTTTTTTTAAAGCATCTTTTAATGTTCATTTATTAATTTATATCCTGCAAACGTTGAGGATGGAACTTTATTCTCTGTATACATCACACAACGAAATCCCTCTCAGATATTCTTTTCGTAGTGAAAATAGTCAGAATGGTTGTCCTTACTCTTGTCTTTTCCTTTCGTTAATGCTCCGTTTGTTTTTGTTTTTCTTTAGAAAACTAAATCACAAAGGCAAGTATTGATTGGGGTAGTCATCCAACAAACTCAATTACTACGTGGGTCAGGCTGACCCTGTAGACCCAGATAAACAGAGAACTGATCATAAATTAAATTACGGATATATCATATATACGCTTTATTGAAGCATATATTTTTTAGGGTTTTGCAAGACTTTTTTATTTACTGAAAGCTGTTTTGTTGTAACCAATATTTAGAATAAATATTTTGATGATCACTGATTCACTTATGTATAATGATGTTTCAAATTGAGTTTGCTTCGATGATGAATGAGGATTCATTTTCTGAAATTGTTTAATTGAGGTCATTCCATCAAAGTCACCAACAGTAGATGAAGTTAAACAAATGTATTAAAATGGGAAATTCATGTTATCACCATGCCCATATCAAGAAGCTTTTTCCACATAATAATAATAGTATAAAATGGGAACAAACTAAACGCCAAGCAAACATAATATATTCCGTAATTATATATCAAGAAACTTTGAGAAAATTTCCCAATTGAACAAGCAAAAGGGTAATTATTTATGAGATGATGGTGCCCCTTGGCCCCTTGTGTCTTAAATATTGAACCATTAAATGTCCTATTGATTTTGAAAAATAGAAGTTGACACATATCTAAGCTTTTCAATGGGTTGAATGCAATTCGTGCAGAGTTTGCCGTTGGGTTAATTACTAATTGTGCAGTAGCAGAAAATAGGACCACTCTGGCTAGTTGGGTAAACATCATATCCTTTTACTTGATTTTGATTTCTAAATCAAACAAAGAAGAGACGTGCGAGCATCATCAGCATATTTTGCAGGTTTCAAAAAACATTTAACACTAGGTACTTTGATTTGATCCTACCATTTTCCGCACCACAACCACACACACTTGCATATACACTTTGTATCTGCTCTAACCTACCTATGCAACTCAACTCTTTTCTTAAACATAGGCTTAGCCCTACAACTACACGGATATAACAATTCAATATAATGATAGTTTTTCTTATCTAGAAGAACTCTCCAAAGAGGTGTAGAGATTTTCAATATAAGAACACAAAATCGATTAGGATATATACCAAACCCTCTCTTTGGATCGATATGTGTGAAGTGAAAGAGCTTTTGCCCAATTGAAATAGGTGACGTCTCTCTCTCTCTCTCTCTCTCTCTCTCTCTATATATATATATATATATATATATATATATGTATGTATGTATGTATGTATGTATGTATGTATGTATTTGATTTGAGTAACTAATAATTGCTAACGATAATTTATTTCAAACATAGGACTATCCTCTTATTTGTTAATTGCGTTGACAGTGATCTATATTTTTGTATAAAATACTTAATTTCATATATAATTTATACATGTAACTATCATTAACATTGACACAAAACTTAATTTCGACTCATTCCACGATTGACTCCCATTGAAGGAAAATGAAATCATAGACGATGGGTTCCTAATTTTCTTAAACAAAACTATGCCCACAAGCAATATTTTAGTTGTTTAATCATGAATAATAATATTTATTATTGCAGGTGTGTAATGTGAAGGCATAGACTTGATTAAAGTTTAAGATTTTAGTCAATTGTAAATTAACTGAATGCTAATTGACCTTACTACAAGACAAGAAGCAGAAATATATGAAGGTAACGTTCTAATCAATTTTTTGGGACCAATTATTGCAGACTTATATATCATTCATGAATAAATAAATAAATAAATACATATATATATATATATATATTTATGAATGATATATAAGTCTCCAATAATATAAGCAGATAACAAGATGATCACTCAACAGATTCACCAGAATTACATTGATGCTGGCAGATCAGAGGAATATTTTGACCTACTTTTGTGTATTCCTTTAGATTTTGAAGTCATATGTTGCAAGGTTGCCTAACTAAAGGTACCCATCAGCCATTGGGTGACCTATTATAGGTGCAGTAAGTGCTTTTGGTATCTCAAAATAATTGTATAGTTTTGTGAAGAAAATTCATTTTCTTGCAAATATATAGTACTTTCTCTTGAAGCATTATCATAGCTAATTTTATATTTCTGGTAAGGTATGCAAATGGTTGTAGGACATCAAACTGAAGTGGACTGGAAGCATTTTTTTTTATTTTAAAGAAATATCAGATAATTTAGGTATATAAATATCCATCAACTTGAGGATCAAACTGGAGATATTCCTAGGAAACGTTTCCAACTGGGTTTAAAAAGTAAAGCATCACTTTCAGGTTTCAACTTATTAACATCAAAGACGACTTCATATCTACTACAAATTTCATCTTTAATTAATTTAAGTCTATGAAAAAGACTTATACCAATAAAATAATCAAAATTCATCTTAGATGACTATAGTTTGCCAGTTCACACGCCATCGGTAGATCAGTAGAATGTTAAATGGAGTCTCTATACGAGCGAGGGACAAATCTTCTTGATTCCCTCGCATCACAGTTCACACGAGCAAGGTCAGTCTACATGATAGTTTGACAATTTATTTTCTTTAACCATCCTTTATATATTTAATAAAGACTTGTTAGGTGCTGTCAAAACATCGAATCCATGTAAGATCCAGCTTTGAATTTCATTAAGATTTGGGTATTGGAGTATAAAAACCAGACAACTAACCTTACAATAATCTTTTCGTAAGGAAGAATCGTAAATTGCTTACTAGAACAATCAACGTACAGAGTGTAAAAAATAAAAAATTCAACGGCATTGGTTTCTCCATTGTGGTATACTGTTCTGAAATCGCTTAGGCTACTTGTCATGTCAATGAGAAATGGTCGAAATAACGAATGTGACAAGCGATGCCTAAGGACTTGTGGAAGGCTTAGGCTTTGTATTTCTATTGGTCATACATCCAAGAGATGTCAAAGCAAAAAAAGGGGACTGCAGAAAACCAGAAAGTTCCAATACGAGAGTGTATAGTTAGGTGAACGTAAACTCTAATTAGTCTTATTATACATACTATCAATGCATTTTAAGAAATTAAACAAAATCCAGTTATTATAGGGTGGTCTAATTACACGAACAAATCATAAAGATTGCCTCATACTGCTTTAAGTTTTCGACTTGAAACGGAAAACAATGAAAACAAAAATATCCCAAAAAAATTCAAAAAAAAATAATTAAATCACAAATTGGACACTATATTACAAAAATAGGGCATCTGTGACAGTAACAAGGTGACCTCAAGCGTATATTCCGATGTGGATCACAACTAAGGCACTCCCTACTCGTTGTCCGGGATGGTAATCACGTTTCAGTCAAGCTTGGTCAGGAAATCTTTGCGATGGAAATTATTCACTCAGTCAACCTCCTTTGCAGTTTTAAGCACCTGTCCTCCGGAGTACAAGAAGCCCATCAGGATAAGGGCTGAAATTTGTATATTTCTGGTTCATGTTTTACTTAATATCATGAATCATATGAGCCTTGGACCAATCAAAACAAAACGCTTTAGAGTGTCTGCGTGAAGGCTATCTGCTTTAAAATCTAACATGGAAGGAAAAATAATAATCAAGAACACCTCAATAACACTTGCTCTAGCAGCACTTAGCCAAAATTCTAAAATAATGCACCCCTTGCTTGCTAATAGATTGGTCATTGTTTAGCATGTGTATTCTTTAAAAAAATAAATAAATAAAATAAAATAAAATAAAATAAAAGAGTTTATGATTACCTCAATGTAAGGATCAGGGATGAACCACCGCAAGAAAACCCCAAGTTTTACGACAGTAGGGATCCGCTTAAAATTTATTATGTTCTTAATTTTCTTGTCATTTAATCACTGACAGGCAGAGTGATTTTAACAACAAAAACCTCCACACAAGTAATTAGGGCTAATTTTCAATCAATTAGTCAATTGACCGCAATCCAAACACTGCAAGATGCCCATACAAAAATACTTCAAGAACCATGCATTTCTCGATTCCAATACAATTCTAATACTACACATGAAACATAATAACAGTCATAAAGCTGTTGTGCCAAGCAGCAGGAGATAGCATTTTCCCTCCAAATTTGGAAAAAACACGAGATAATGAAGAAAACTATAACAAGCACTCAACAAATATGATGTATGGCAGGACTTCAGATAAAAATCATAGCCAACAGCTTAATCACACTTTTCATTCAATGTTTACCATGCTCCATGGTTGATTAGACACAAAAATGAAAAGAGAACTTGAATTTCAAATTGGGCTACTGTCACTAACCACCTCAAGGTTTGGACTATTATCAGGTGGAAATAAGGTTTACTACTTTAATCAAAAACACCACTAAGGTTTAAAATGCATCACAAATCACGGAATCTGTTAAATCGCGAGGTTAAAATTAAAAATTCACTGTTCATCTCCTTCATCCGTTCAGTGTTCATCTTCGTCCTTCCTTAAACCCAAAACAATGTTCATGCAGCCGCTGCCTTGCCCACTTCTTTGCTTCCTGTTCCTTTCCTATCATTGCTTTCATCAAAATTTGGCCAATCAAAACTGTTTCCAACCACCTACAACAGCCACGCAAGCTTCTTCCTCTCAAGCCGCACCTCCTCTCAATGTCTTGACTATTTTTTTTGGGTCCAAAACACTGCCGCAACAAATGGCCAAAGCATTCTCAAACAGTTTGTTTTCTTGGTAGTTCATGTCGAGCTTTAGGCCATTGGAGAAAACGTTCACTAAACAAATTGGAAAACCAAAACAGTGAACGGAAACACAAGGAAATTATAAGAAGGTAATTTATAGTAGGAAAGATCTTACAGGGGGTGTGGGTAGTTTGTAGATCCAGAATGTGATGCGTGTTGTTGTAAGTTTATATTTAAGTTAAGGGTCGTGGCTGTTGTAAACAATTGGTGTGTAGGTGATGGGTAGTTTGCAGGTCGCGGCTGCAATTTTTGCATAGGGGTTGCGCTGGTGTGCGGTGGTCAGCTGGTGTATTTTTTTGTTTTCTATGACTGATGTTACTGGTGGCCATGGCTGGAGTGTTAGTGTTTGCCTCTTCACCACCAGTTCACCCGCACACCACCATCAACAACTCCTCCTCCTACTCCTCTTTCTAGAGTTTTTTCACTTTTGAGTTTTCTCTGTTTTTTCATATGACTCTGATGTTTTGATGATGATGAATGTGTTATGAAGAAACTGAGAGGACAAGGCATCGAGAGGAGTCGCGGCTTGAGAGGGAGGATGAAGATGACAGTGAAGGGAGAAGAAGATGAACAGTAAATTTCCAATTTTAACCTTCTGATTTAACAGATTCCCTGATTTGTGATGTAATTTAGAAACCTCAGGGATGTTTTTGATTAAAATAATAAACCCTGTTTCCACATGATTATAACCCAAACCTTGAGGGTAGTTAATGACAATAGCCCAAAATTCTACATCACTGGAAGTCAATTAAACAGAAACCATGTATCTGATCTGCTGATTTTGGTAAGTTACATATTCAGTAAAGAAAACAGAAGAAAGTAAGCATTAATTTTGTTTCATATCCCCATCTTTCTCAGAATGAAGTTGCTGGAGTTGGTAGCTCTAAGCCTCTAACAGACGTGTGCATAAATAACACCACAACTCATGTAACAATATGGATTTTAGCTTAATACAGATCAACTGGATCAATTGTTGGTATCTTCTATCCAGCAGCAACTGAACCAAGGTCAGGGCTTAGACCCAATTTATCAGTACACCTAACAATCTATACTATATACGTCCATGCACATATATCATTCATAAATTGAAGATCTATTGGAGGTCATCAGTTGTATTGTTTACTAAGCATCAAACCATGATGCAATAAATACAAACGCCTCAATAACCAATATACTGCAACAATCAAACAGATAACAGGTTTGTCCGAGTTTTAAGATTGTGTCAATTACAAGGCAAGGAAATATAGGGAAATGAGACAAACCCAAGCAACAAGTGAACAGAATGCCACGAATGCCAGTTGATAGAGCTCATTAGTCCGCAAAATAATGGTTGAGTTAATAGAATTAATTAGTCTGCCTGCCAACTAATTAGTGTGCAAAGAAGGGATACTTTGAACTGTATATTTGTTTAGATCATAATTGCACCATTTTCTTTTTTATTTACAGAAGTTTCAAATTTTTAATATAATAGCACCCTAAGAATTACCCTTTCAAGTTGTCTAGAAGTTCCTAAGTGTCTACCTTTTATTTTTCTTTCATTTCTTAGGTCTTATTATCATCTTCCAATGACACATAAGAAGGCTCAATATTCTCTATCAAATACTCCATTCAAAAAAATGATGCCGCATTTCTACATTACATGGAGAACACAAAAGAATGCATATTCTATTAACAAACAAACAAGTCAACACTAGCAACGCTGAACTAGAGATATAAATAGAGTTAGACATTTCTCACTTGGAACAAGCAATTTAGAACTACAGCCCCTTTCTCTACGCCTAGCAGACAATGTCATGAAGCAGCACCAATTGCAGCCGAAGCTTTCTGCACAGCCCAAGGTAACTTCTTCATATAAGAAGAATTCCAGTCCCCACCATCCTGTGCATAATAATCCATCGGATAATCTCCGTCAACAACCTCATCCCCATTTCCACACCCACCACAGGTTTCGCCCTTACTACATCGCGAATTCACCACAGAACTTTTCTCCCACCATCCGGGTATAACCTGTAGTGCAATCTCAGCCTCAAACGGAGTCAAAAGAGGCTTTCGAAAAGCATCCCCCCAATCAATGGACAACCTTGGACAAGCAATTTGAATCCACGCATCGACAGAGTCTTCAAACAATGCAACCCTGGTGGGACTTATCTCCGACATCAAAACCACGACATAATCAAACCCTTTCTCACTCATCCTCTTCTGCAATCTCTCCAAAATCCTGGGATTCCCCTGCCTTCCCAATGTCCCTAACACAATTCCCCAACTCGTTGCCCCATTGGCCTTCTCAATTGCTCGTCTTCTAGACTCTTTCATACCCTTATTATCATACTCCTCCAAAAACAATTTCCCCAAATAGGGGTCATATCGAAATGTTTTAATACCAGGATTTGCTATCATAAACGCCTCTAAATGGAAGCGACCATCAGCTATGAAAACCACAGTGCATTCTGACGAAGGTACTGAAATTTTGGGCGCAGTACAACCTAGCACTTCACCGGCTGATAATGGTTTGGATTGAGGAATAATTACCCTAAATCCATGCTTTTCTAGCTCTAGCTTCGTAGCTCTGATTGCCGAGGCGAACTGTATCGTGCCCGCGAGGATAATTGTATCAGGATCATCATGAATGTTGAGTTTGACGGTTTCGATCAGACGGTTGACGTCGATTTTGATCTCAACGAACACGTAGAGGCAAGGTATTTTGGTGAAATCAACGGGGACTAAGCAGCTGTGGCCGTAGTGGATTAAAAGATCTGCATTCAAAGCAGAGGCGGAGAGGTCGTCAACGCAACAGGCGCCATAGGTGACGTCGCCAAGGATAAAGCAGTGGGTGACGTCGGCAAAGGAAGTAAAAATGTCGGAGAGAATGAGGGAGTACATAAGTAAACCTTCAGGGAGCTGAAGGGCCACGCGCTTGGCCGACGTGGAGAGGACTCGCCAGACGCACTTGTGGATTTCGAAACTGTAGTTTGGAGGGAGGAGAGCGATTGCGGCGTTGAGAGAAGGGTTGTTGAGGATTGAGTCTGGGATTTGGTTCTTGACGAAACGCTTGGGAATGGTCTTGGGTTTGGTTGTGATTTGAAGGGTTTCTGAAGGTTGTTGTTCATTGGTGCTGTTGAAGGGATCCATAAAGAAGAAAAAGAAGAGACTCTCGTTGATTTGATTGTCTCTGCGTCTGGAATTAACTTGGCTGCTCCGGGCGGGAAAGGACTAGGGTGACTGAAGTGTTAGGGTTTTATTTCTCCTCTTAAATTTAATTTAATTTAACGGGTAGCTTGAGGGTGATTTTGTAGAAATGAAAACTTATTCCTTAAGGAAAATCCTATTAGATCTCGATAATAACATTATCGCCCCCATTCGGATAGCAACTTCAGAAATTAATCAGAATTCAGTTAGACGCCACAGCCCACGAGCAGATTAGTAGAATGTCAAAAATATAGAAACAAATCTTCTTGATTCCTCAAAATCACGTCCCAGTTCGCACAAAATACCAGTCTGAAAGATAGTTCGACCATTTATTTCCTTTCACCAGCCATATATATTTAACAAAGACTGCTAAGTGCATTGCTGTCGAGACATATAGTCCATAAAAGTAGCTTTGAATTTCATAGAGCCCTGGGAGTGGGAACACAAAAGCCAAACGCCTAAGCTAAGCTGACAATAATATTTTCGTAAGGAAAAGGAACAACCATATATAGAGGGAAAAGGATGGTCACTGAGGCGTCATTTTCTCAAATCGCTTATGCAGGTTGTCACTGAGAGGTGAGAACCGGATGAAATACCGCATATGCTAAGCCATGGCTGAGGATCTGAAAGAATGCACTGGCTTTCTATTTTATATTCTTCTAACGTTAAAGAATGGTCAACGCAAAACTCCGGACTGTTGAAACCCACAAATCTACATGAAACACAGTCCAATACGGAAGTATACAGTCGGATGAAGATAAACTCGAATGATTATACAGGCTATCAATGCATTATAAGAAATAAAACAAAATCCAGTTTACATAGTGTAGTATAATTACATGAACAAAACATTATGATTGATACATCGGAGAGCCTCACACTCCTTTGAGTTCCAACTTAAAATTAAAACAAAGAAAAGCAAAAAAATATACCCAGAAAAAAAAATCAATAAAAAAATGAATTACATTACAAATTGGACACTATATTACAAAAATAGGGCATCCGTGACAGTAACAAGATGGCCTCAAGCAAAATTAGAAGTATATTCAGATGCAGATCGCAACTAGGCACTCCCCACTTGTCCCGGTTGGCAATCATGGTTCAGTTAGGCATGGGTTAGAAAATCTTATGTGAAGGCGGCCACAATGAAGAGCTTTGCAATGGAAATTGTTCACTCAGTCAACCTCCTTTGCAGTTTTAAACACCTGTCCTCCAGAGTATAAGAAGCCCATCAGCATAAGGCTGAAATTTGCATATTTCTGGTTCATGTTTTATTTAATATCATGAATCATGTGAGCCTTGGACCATCAAAGCAATACGCTTAGCAGTGTCTGCGCGAAGGCTATCTCCTTTAAATCCAATCTGGTAGGAGAAATCATATGCAAGAATACCTCAATGTTTTGCTCTGGCAGCAATTAGCCAAAATTCTAAAATAATGCACCCCTTGCTAGCTAATTAGATATTTTAATCATGTGTAGTCTACGAGTAGATAATTACCTCAATAGTCGCATCAGGAGAGAACCACCGCAAGAGAACCCCAAGATTTACTACAGCAGGGATCAGCTTAAAAAGCAACGGTGTAGTTACCTGCATTGTTGCTTTATGAGAATATTTGAAATCTGAATATAAACTGACTCAGAACATTGTAATTGATTGGTAGCTAAAGAACAGAAAATAACAATGAAAATAGATAGTTTCAGCAGAATAGATGACAGCCATTCAAAGTTTATATTCTAAACAAAACATGCCAACTCGATTGCATTAAATTTCAAACTTTCCACTTTAACTTTCCACCATGAGCAGAGGAAGGAACAGCAGAGGTAATTAACTTGGATCAGAGTTTCCATGTGATTTGATCCTCCACTATAGTTTGCCTACTGCAAAATTTATTATTTTCTTTATTTCTAGTCATTCTATCACCTGATAGGTCAGTGCAATATGTGGGTGATTTTAACAACAAAACCTACTGGACAAGTAATTAGGATTCTATTATAATCAATTAGCAATCAATTGACCATAATGCAAACAGTGAAGGATAACCACACAAAATACTTTAAGAACCATGCATTTCACATTTCTACTGCTACACGGGAAACGTGTAAAGACATTCGCTTACCAGACTTAGAGCTGTTGTACCAAGAAGTAATAGATACAATTTTCCCTGCAAATTTTGGAGAACTCATAAACATTGTTGACGAGATAATAAACAAAACTATCACAAGCACTCCAAAAATGTGATCTATGGCAGGATAGGAAAAACATATGCAACAGTTTAACCAAACTTTTCGCTCAGAGTTTACTATGCTCCATTTGGTTGATTAGAGACAGAAACAGAAAGAGAAGTTGAATTTCAAATTCTTAAATTACTGAAGTCAATTAAACAGAAATCATTATGTAACTGTTTTGGTAGTTTTGCTAAGTTTTATATTTTGTAAAGAAAACCGAAAATAAGACTATTTTTTTCTCATATCACAATCAATGAAGTTGCTGGAGTTGGTAGGTACTTGTGCACAAGCAAACAGTAGATGACACCACAACTCATGTAACAAATATGGTTTTTAGCTGATGACCATCAAGAAACATTACTAAGACAAATTTTACAGGCCAATTAGCTTCGAATGGAAGCAAATATTAATAGAAGAACAAACCTCAACCAGATGAAGATTAGAAGCACGACTGAGCAGAACAAAAGCAAATTCTCCAATTTGTGCCAGGGACATCCCAACCTGCATGTGAAAAAACCAAAGGCCACCTCCTGTCAATGGTGTAAATAAGTCAAAACAAGGCACATATATGCCAGTAGTTCAGTCAAGTCTTACAAGAAGTGAAGATTTGTTGCTGTATCCAAATCCCTTGACAACAGTGGCAACCACAATGGTTTTTACAACAATCACCAATAATACTGCTGCTAGTAAAATATCAACATGATTCCAGAGGAAATGAACGTGAATCAACATCCCAATACTTGCAAGAAAAAGAGCAGCAAAGAAGTTGCGAATTGGCTCAACCTAAAAGATAGTTGACCCCAAATAAGAGAAAAGAATAAGCAAATCATCAAGTCTAATACTTCAAACTTCGTTGATGCCATGCGGTTAACGAACATAATGCTATAATAATTAAAAAAAATGAAAGCCATCAGGTATCATATGACTAGTGATTACAAAAATCCTTACTTGTTCAAGTGTATGTTGAGCAAGATCAGTTGTTGATATCATCACTCCAGCAGCAAATGAACCCAGTTCTAGGCTTAGACCCAACTTATCGCTACACTGAAATGTCATAACAATCCATATTATAAACATACATGCACGTATATCATGCATAAATTGCAAATGTATGGGAGGTTGTCAGTGATGTTGTTCACTAAGCATCCAACTATGATGGAATAAGTACAAAATCTTCAATAATCAATATATTGCAGCAATCGAACAGAGAACATATTTTTGACAGTTATGCATGCAGGATAAAGTGTTTTAAGATTGCATCAATCACAACGCAAGGACATATAGGGAAATGAGACAAACCCAAGCAACAAGTAAGCAGAACGCTACAGATGCCAGTTGATAGAGTTCATTAGTCTGCAAAAAATAATAGTTCAGTTAATAGCATTAATCAGTCTCACTGCCAACTCACTATTTCATGTATATATACACTTACCTGTGATGATAAGCTTATCATTAGCTTAAGAAACCATGGTACACAAGTACGAGATAATATTGTCAAAATGGCCAGAAATGTAATCAGCATCACCAACCTGGAAATTCAATATTACCATGTGAAAAGCAACGCATATGCTAGTATGGCAAACAAATACAAGACATCGAGGTAGGCTTCAAATCAACAGGGAAACTGAGCACGTAATTTTCAGGCCATTATATCTAAGTACTTTTAATCTTTACATCACATCATTAAACTTCGCATATTTCTAACAGATAAGTTTACTATAAAAAACATAGAATACCGAACATAATAGAGAAACATTAAGAGGATGGCATCTAATATCTTAGTAGCTGATGTAGCATAGCTCTTGGGATCAATCAAATGAAATAATTTAATTTCCTACCTAAGTTTTTCATGCCATTCATGTAAAAGAGATGGTACTTCATATTGTATACATACGATTTTGTCATCGCTATTACTCCTTGAAGAACACCAGAAGTACCACCAAGAACTGGAAGCAGAGCAAAGAGCAAACCCACAGCACAATCCTATGGGTAAGATGAAACATAACACGAATAAAATAAATGATTAATTTTATCAATCAATTTAAGCCAAACAATTGCCATAGCATTTACTATTATTATTATAGAGAAAATAAATACCTGCAAGATTAGGGTACCAATCGTGACCTGACCATGCAGGGCACTTATACTATTTCTTTCCATCAGAAACTTTAAGACCTGTGGCCAGCCAAGGTGGAACAATTATATACACTGCACAAATAATTTGACATATATATGTATGAAAGGCAACACTATAATTATGAAATGCATATGAAGAAAAAGCAATTTAAACCACCGAAAATATATTCCATATAACAACTTAATCAACACGGGCTTTTTTTTTTTCCTAATTCCATCATGTTAACCTCCACCTGATTCATTTTCAAGGATTCAAACTATTTCCACATGATTTATCCACCACAGTGCAATTAATCTCTTGCATTTAGCTTTTATCAATACTGTCAATAGTACAGTTTCTATTGGATTCAGTTTCAGCTTCTATTTAGACAAAGCACCTCCGAGATGCATTCTTTGCTTCTGAAGATTAAATGAAAATTCAAAAAGCTCTTAAATATATAATGATATCATGTAATATGAGTGATCTGTCAATCATATTAAAAGCAAGACAAAGATGTTATAGAGATATATGCTGCTTCATGAAATATAAAGGCACCTAGGACTACACAGAATTTTCACCACTAAATTACCATCAGCAAATAAAATACATTAACAAAACCACTAAAATGCCAAAAGATTACCACTGCAGTAGAAGACATAGACAGTAAGGCGCCAACAAACACCCCTTCTGAAGGCTTACCACCACATAACTGCGAAACGCAAGCAGATGCAACCATCAAAAACCCATAGCTAGACTATACTGGTGCAAGGGAAAAACAATGTATAAAAAAGTAACAGCCTTAGAATAATAATATTTCCACAAAATAGCAACCTAAAAACTATTTATTATGGTTGTATATTCTGTGAAATACTCAAACCAATAATACAATGAGAGATCACACATAAACCAATTTAAAGCAATGTAATCTTAACAGTTTGCACTCAGGTTGTTCTATTACCAAATTTGCACCTAAAGCTTTTCACGATAACAGGTCATACCGAGGCTATTATGCCACACAAGCACATAAATAGAAAGATCTGGAGAAGACCTCCCAAAATTGCGACTGCTCGAACAACTCGAAGCTGTAATTAAAAAAAGACAATATTCACATAAGCTGAAAAATAATTAAATAATAAGGTGGACTATGGGAGAAAAATTCAAGCAAACCTTTGATGTGGAAAATTCAAGGCCCAACGCAAAAAGAAGGAAAATAACACCAAATTGGGCGACTGTTTCAACCTGAAAGAATATTACAATTGATAACTGACATAAAACCACAATACTGTTTGAAAAACATCAAATGAAGAAATACACTTATTCTATTATGGAAACAGACTTTTAGCAAGCATAGTAGCAAAATTGACAAAATTGACATACTTGCACCATTTCACTCACAAAGCTCAAGCCCCCAGGTCCAATAACAGATCCTGCTAGCAGATATCCTGTAATAACCTGCAAATTTTGAAATTGGCATATCAAAGTAAACATAAACGGTGTCCTTCAAAGCAAAGGCAAGCTGCAGAGACAATAAGAAACATATCGAGGAACAATATTGGTCTCACCGGTTGTCCAGCACAGGCAAAGGCGATACCACCACAAGTTGCAGAGACAATAACAACTACCAGATCTGATATCAATCTGCACTTACAGCATTTCAAACAGGTTGGAAGTGCAAACAAGTTGCTCGTACTTGGGGCAGGGGAGGGAGAACAGAGAAGGGAGAGTGTGGGGAGATGATAATAAAAATTAGATAGTAAGCTAACCTCAAGTCTAGTTGCAGCACAGGATACTTCGACTTTGGATTGGATATGATGAAGACATTGTCCTAGAGTAAAAATTTACAAGATCAAAGTTTAATCAACTTCAAAAATTGGCTATTCCAATATATGATTGCTTGAAGAAGTCTATTGTCATCCAAGATTAAGAACCAAAACCATGCCAAAAATAAATAATGAAGTAGGTAAAGAATTACAAAAAGTGTACTAGACTACCTTTCGGTCAATCAATGTTGGTGTATCTTCTGCTCCATTTTCATTATCCAAATTAAAAACATGATGAAACTGAAATGACCTGACATAAAGCTCATAATAGTGTCAGCAATTCCGGAAATCATGGGAGGCGAAGTTAAGAATAGATGAAAAGAAAGACGCATTCCCACGGTAATAACAATGTCTTCTCAGAAATTAGAAATGAATAAATTAAACTCTGATACATTTTTCAGGCAAAAAGCACATACTTCTCCTCTTTGGTCTCATTTTTCTTGGTCTTAACTCTAGCAACAGTTTCCAAAACAGCCTGCCAAAACCAAACATATTACATTCAGTCATCATCTAATAAACAGAGTTTGTTTAAGCAACGGTGAAAGCATTACGTGAGAAATCTGTAAAGATAAATATACTTCATTAGCAAAAGCTGCCACATAAAACAACAGAATCACTTCGAAAATCCATCAACAGAAACAACAACTACTTCATTTAACTTTTTAGTTAGCTATCAGCACTTAATCCAACATTACCAGTTAATTACGACCAAAATGGTGATTTCGTTAATAAGCAGTCTTGAATAACAAGCCTTACATTCACTTCTTATCTTATTTACTCACTTTCCGTCCACTTTGCAACGATTTCCTACTGCCGTCAATGCACATTCATATTAATTTGGTAACGAAAGAAACAGACCCAACAATGGTGTAAGACAATTTGTTCTATAAATTACTCTCTGTAATTACTCATTTGCACGTTGACTTAAACATATACAAAAGCATAAATTCCTCACAAAAATCCATCCATGGAAAGGAATAAGAGAACCAACCTGCTGCCCAGCAACACTGTTGTTGAAGCTACCAGGATCAGTAGCTGCAATAAGTAACACAAAGCGAGTAAGCAAAATCCACAATGCATGGTTTCTATTTCTTCATTGTTCAAAATTCCACAATGCATTGCTTTGTTTGAATTATAAGAGCTTCACTCAACCTAAACCTAATCAAGCAATTTCCAGCTTCACTTAAAATTAGTTCTCTCGATTTATTGGTAAAACAAAAGCTGATCCACGAGCTCGAAAACCTCAGCTCCACAACCAAACATCAACAGACGAAGATTCAAAGAAAAAGAGAACAATAGCACAGATCTAGTACAGACCTTCATTTTGGTCACTCTCATTGAACTCCTTCTCGAGAGCACGATCAATGATGTCGGCGAAGCTATCCTCCTTGGATCTCGGAAGCGACGAATTGTTAAACGCAGCAACAGTGGCATTGATCTCGGCTTCGGACTCAGTGATGGACTCCGTGGTGGCGAAGCAGAGAAGAAGAGAGAAGACGATGAAGAGTAGGAGAAAAACCATCCTCATTGCAGCAAAAGTTAAGAGAAACGACGCGTCGTTTGGATTTCGTCAAGGAGAATAACAAAAAGAAGAATGGAAAAAGAGTAGTTGTTTTTTTTTTTTTAAGAAATGGATGTACCAAATGTTGCTGCAGCTGCGGAGTGACGTTCAGAGAGGTGAGGTGGTGGTAACTGGCAACAAAATGATGAGGATGCGTACGCGCGAGACACTGCGCGTTCGTTGTTGTGAGACGGTGGAAAGAGTTTTACTTTCCAGCTGGCAACTTACCATTTGATAATATGGCAAGACGTCGGCCGATTTAGATAAGCAGATTCCGATTGCATAATTTTTGTTAGAATAATATAACCATTTGGAATTCAAATTATTGGATTTTTTTTGGGAATTTATTTCTAATATTTATAATGAATTAATTTAACTTTTTTAAATCTAGATAATGTCAGGTGTGGATTTAATGAAATTAACAAAATAGTATGATCTGTGGGATTTTATTCTAAATTAAAGTGAATCTAATAAATGATGTTATCAGATTTCTTGAGATAAGAGGAATCTGATCGATCAAGTGAAGTAGGTAATAATTACTTTGTTTCTAATTCTATTTTTACTTTTCATTATTTTATGAGTGGCACTTTCCTTTCCGAAAGGAAAAGAGAAGGAAGGGGGAAAAAAACCAACAAAGGGTTGCACGCGCGCACGCACGTCATCAGATAATGGAAAGAAGGGACCGTGCACAGCGAGACTGGCGAGGTCGTGTGCCACACTTTCTAAAAAGGCAAGTACACCTGTTCTCAGAACAAAATCTTGAGTGTGGCAATTGCACTTCCAATGAATACAGCACCACCGGACGATCAAACGTTGCAGTGAATGACATGATCGCAACCGTTGAGGACAAGGCAACAGTCAAGATCAAGTTGACATTTGCCACAGAAGATTTCATGCAGTGGACCTAACTGGATTGTGGCCCACAATGCGTTTGACTAAAATGACCGGACGAAGAAAGGGGTCCATAAGCAGCGCAACTTGGCTTAACGAGAGGGTTTATTCGTCAATTGACTTCTATTTAGTTATTTTAATTTTGTTACATTTTCTTGTCCAATAACAAGGCAAATAAAGCCATACCTCAAGATCGCAAGATGCATCCATCTACCTATTATTTTAAAGAGTATGTAATAAGCTATTTCAAGCCGAAATTGGCATGAGCTTGATAACTTTCGGCAATTATAAGATCGAAGCGTAGAAAGATAAGCCAAGTGAAAATGACACTTAGCAATAAGCCCGCTTCCGCAGACACTTGGTAATCACTAATCCATACTTAATAACTATCTAACAACGACAATTTATATAATAATTAATCTTAACTTACTTAAATTTAAGATTAGGTAACGTTTTAAGATTTTAGTTTAATGGTTATTATTAAAATCTGGTTGACCGAATAATTTACTCTATTTGAATAGAAGAACATATTGTTATATGTGCATTATTGTTAATTTAAAAAAATGATTAAAATTAGAAGGATTTTTGAAAAATGATAATGGATTGAGTTGTTCGACATGCTTTTTTGGGGGGAAGCCACACAACTAGCGCCAAGTTGATGGTTTTTTTAAAAATAACCTCCTAATCAATTTTTTTTTTTTTGTGCCATGGTCTTCAATATTCAATATGGGAAAAGGAAAATATCACAAAGTACCCGTAACTTATGACGAAATTTTATACAAAACTTTTACTATCTTGTATTATCATATACCCATACCTTTCGACAAAATCATTGTGGACCATCCTTCTGTTTAGTTCTCTATTATCCATTCTGTTAAATTCTCCATTATATGACGTTATTTTTCCATCCAAAACCACTATAATTACCAAAATACTAATCTCTTGTTTTTCATTTCCATTCCCATGTGAATGAATACTATGATTCGCATTTCGAACAGGCATAATTACAACATCTATAGGATAAATCTCGTCTTGAAAGTTATTTGGCGTTTTTATATTGTATCCTCGATTCCTCTTGATTCGTAATCCAATACAAAAATCAATTGGTTCCATTAGGCTTGTTATATGCTGCGTATTATTAACAATTTTCACGATTTGTAATCCAATATAAAAATCAATTGGTTCTGTTAGGCTAGCTATATGCTACATATTTATCAACAATTTCTAGAAAGGGGTAAGATGATGTCTTGAGCAGTTACTTCTACAACAATTTTCACGATTTGTAATCTAAAACATAAATCAATTGGTTTCGTTGGGCATTTGTAGTCCGAAGATGTCTTGAGCAGTAACATCTGCAATAACTTTCACGATTTGTAATCCAACACCAAAACCAATTGGTTTTGCTTTGTAATACAATACAGAAATCAATTGGTTCTGTTAGGCTAGCTATATGTTGCGTAGAAGGGGGTAAGAGGATGTCTTATTCCATACTATGGTAGAATATTCATGTGAAATTTTCTCAGATTTTGCACGTATAATACATGTTCTTTCTATTTCTCCAAGCACCATACAGATTACTTCTCGAATACCTATTATGGTAAAATATTCATGTAAAATTTTCTCAGATTTTACGCGTGTAATACATGTTCCTTCTATTTCTCCAAGCTCCTGCCATGGTAGAATACTCATGTGAAATTTACTATAAATTTTGAGCATGTAATACATGTTCCTTCTATTTCTCCAAGTTTTTTAAGTTGGCGTGATTCAAACTTGTGTCATTGAAGAAAACATATTTGACCTTACCATCATGCCAACTCCTTTATTTCCTTTATTGAATTTAACATACACAAAGCTTGTTATTTATTATATTACTAATTAAATCCTCCATTGACAAAAACCCAAACAAACCCTTCACAAAAAATAAGAGATGATTAACATGTTTATAAAATTTGAAAGTAGAATTGACCAAAGAAACAACAATACACAAAATCGAAGTCAATAAATCGAATATGAGTAGTTTTTGGGAGGGAGATCGATGATAAAGAGAGAAGAAATAGGTGAAGATAAAAAACCGATTGGACCAAGGCCGACCATGTTGGTGGCTGCTGGTGGCATGCCGAAGATGGATTCATGGCCATAACTAGGATAAACATTGGTCGAGGTGGTGGTTCGATCGTTGTTATATGCGGAAGAGGAGAAGAGGCGTGGGTTGCAGGGGAGAGGAGGTGAGTAGCTTTTTAATTGTTTAGATTAAGGTTATAATTCATATGTAGTTAAATAGATATTTTGTTCACTTAATCTCAAAAATTCCTTTGGCTGGACAGTGTAGTGTGAACTGTAATATTTTTAAAGTCTCGAGTCTGAATCCTAATAAAAGCAAATTTTTGTTTTCGTTTTCGTTGAATATGCAATATTAAATGGCCATTATAATCCTCTCATTTCAACATATTTATAAGCTATTAATGGATATTGTTGAATATGCAGTATTAAATGACCATTATAACCTTCTCATTTTGACATATTTATAAGCTATTAACAGAAAACTTGACAGTAAGATAGTCCATGATGGTTTTTTCAAAAGGTAAGGATATACAGTAATGCAAAGTAGTAAAAGTTGTTTTTACGTGAAATTTTGTCAAAATATAAGGGTACTATATGATATTTACCCATATGGGAAATGGCACTAATATCCTTATCCCTGCCCTCCCTTCACTGTAACAATTTTTGTCTCTCCCTTGAGGAATCAAAACGGGAAACCCCATCGACGCTTTATGCTGTAACGGTTTGTTCACAAGTCTTTATCTTCATGATCTTCTTCAATTTCTCAATCTTAATCTCATGATGAGCATCTACTGCCGTTACGTAAACCGCAACCACCGCCTTATAAAGCGTAACATCAATCTCATGACGAACAAACAGCAACTACCACCCCAGAACTCGTTGTTGCTTCTGCCATGATGAACATGAAAATTGCAGAGAAAGATTTGGAAATGCCTATTGCAAATTGGGTGATCAAGATTCCATCATGCTTCACATATTTGCAAAGACGTGAGTATTTGAATGTTCTGCAATAGTTAAGTTGAAATTTGTAGGTTTTATAGTGAGATGTGGAAGACTGTCGAAGGTTGAAGAAGAACTTCGACGGGTGATCGAAGAGTCGTCGAACTCACAGGTCGAACCTCCGTCAAGTCGTCAAATCTCATCGAGTAATAGGTAAAGGTGTCGAACTATCGGCGAACTCCCCTTGTACCATTGTTGAACTCAGTCAAACCATAGTTGAACTTCTCTTATACCTTTGTCGAATTCCACTATAATATCGTCGAGCCATCGAAGGGTAGCTTGATCATTATTTTAATTGGAGGACATTTGGAGACTATGTCATGAAAATTTTACAGGTGTAAAGCTATCTTTTAAAAGATTCCCAAAATTGGGGCTAGTCTTGTTATTTTTTATTTTTGGCCATCAATCTCTTAAAATTAATTGACATAAATACACATATGTAGTCATAACTAGGGGTATTCAAAATTACTCGATCCGATCTGAATCGATTTTATCGAGTTTGTCGAGTTATGGGTGGATTAATGTAATAAAAAAATTGAAATTGGGTTATAAATTTCGGATTTTTTGTAATCGAGTTTGAGATCGGGTTTAATTCATGTAACTCGACATGTAAATGTCGAGTGTCAAGTAGGTAGTGTCGAGTGTCGGATGATACATCCGATACTCAATATCTTCGAAAATAGTCTGATATCGAGTATCGGTTGTGAATCCAATACGACTCGACATGTAAGTGTCGAATGTCGAGTAGCTTGTGTCGAGTGTCGAATGCATCCGACACTCGATGTCTTCGAAAATAGTCTGATATCAAGTGTCGGTTGTGTATCCGATACGACTGGACATGTAAGTGTCGAGTGTCAAATAGATAGTGTCGAGTGTCAGATACATTATCCGACACTCGATGTCTTTGAAAATAGACTGATATCGAGTATCGGTTGTGAATCTGAGACGACTCGATATGTAAGTTTCGAGTGTCGAATGACTAGTATTGAGTGTCGAATGCATCATCCGATGTTCGATATCTTCGAAAATTTACTGAGATCGAGTATCGGTTGTGAATCCGACACGACTCGATATGTAAGTGTCGAGTGTCGGATGGACTCGACAAACCCGATCAACCTGACCATTCGAGTTATATTTCGGGTTACATGTTTCAGAAACCCGATTACGGATTTAAAATGTCTAACCCGATCATGTATCGGATTTTGTCGAATTGGACAAAACCCGACCCGACCCTTGTGCAACCCTAGTCACAATGTTTAAACTTTTTAACCTACAAATTTTGGGAGTTTACGAAAATAACCAAGTTTCCAAGGATTTTTTTAAAAAATAACGAAAAATGATTTTTTTAAGTACCTAACCACCCGTTAACCTGTAACACATTAACATTCAACTTGTTGATCCATAATGTGTTGATGTACTCAATCAGTTAACCGATAACACATTGACGGTAGTTTAAGTATTTTTTTTTGTAAAGTTATTTTATCGATTGTTGAACTTAGGTAAACAATCGAATACAACATTAAGCTTGTTATTTTTTAAAATACCCCCTAAAATTTGGTTATTTTACCTAATATCTTACTCTTTTTTTCCAAAACAACCTTATGTATTGGGTTATTTTTTCATAATTTTATAAATATCTATTAATGGAGTGATGAGGTAGCAATGACATGACCAACTACCACCACCTTAATCACATGGTTCAACAAAGCTTTGTATTAATATATATATATATATATATACACACACACACTGGGTTAACTATTTTAATGTAAATATATAATGTCATAAATTGGGCCTCTTGAGTCATTGGCGAATTAGCAGAATGTTGAGCTAATGAAGATTGCGTTAGCATCAATCAAACTAGACCAACTTGCTTGGTACTTGTAACTTCCCAAATAAGAAAGATCAAGTTAGTTGTACCTGGTTAGGTTTCAGTAATCAGTACCTTTCTTTAAACTTTAACTCTGCTTTGATGCGTTATTGGGACTGATTTTGGACTATTCTTTAAGAAACTAATCAGATTTCATGGTTTAAAATGAAATGAAATTTCAGATCTGTCTCCTAATATGTCTTACAATATAAATGTTCTCAATTTTATAACTATATATTTGAAAATTTTATTCTCCTCTTTTTTCCATGAACAACTTGGGGGCTTAATTCCCAGGTTTTGACGTTTGAAACAGGATTCCCAGTTAGGAAAAGGGCAAAGTTGAAATCAAATGTTAAAAAGTTGAACAAATGAACAATGAGGCCCTGGCCGTTACGGTTACGCAGAGTATCATGCTGTCATCGACAATGGAGCAGAAGTATGTTTCCGGTCGCACGTACACGATTCTTCTTGTCTCGCTTGGTTGGTTATACCAGGGGGGAATTAAAAGTTTCAACAAGTCATCTTTAATGATATGATTAGCACACAGAAATGCGAAAAGGTCTAAAAACCATGAGTGCTGACACAGACTAAAGGCCTTTTAATGTTCACTCAACTACAATGACTCTAATCCCTCGGCTCACTCTGGTCCATGCAGGCAGGTGCTAGAATATAAGATAAATAAGGACATCACATCATATCATTTTACCAAGCCGACTTGCAGAGACCTTCTTGGTAGACCAGTCCAAGTTCTATTGTGGACTTAAAAAAAAAAAAAAAAAAACCCTCGGAAATGTCTAAATAAAACCAACTCCGCTTTTGTTATGACAGAAACCAACCGATAAGGAATGCCCATTGATGGATATTATAAATGTAGGATGCCTAACCCCAGTTTCTCTTTGACCGTTTGAAGCCAAATCATGCTGTACCAGATATTGCCCCTAGTTTTGCTAGAGTAGAAAAAAAACAACCAAACCAGAAGTTTCCAAGTGATAGAATATAGCCATGTTCACATACATATAATATAATTAAAAATGGTCACAGAGAGAGACAGAGAGAGAGAGAGAGAGAAAACATGCTGGGAATTACAAGGGGCGGGCGATCCACATTAAAAGAGAAAGTTTTCCTTAGAAAAGTGAAAGAAATAGTTCTTGCTTTAGAAGAGAGCATAATTGATTAATTGATCAGAGAAAAATACAGTGAATCACATGGTTGTTGACGAACTAACTAGGACTTCTCTATTGTCTTTACTTTTTCCAAGATACACAAATTGTTATCCCAGCAATGATGTCATAATTAACCATTAACTACTGTTTCATTACATCTAACTGTGAGGTCTCACAAAAGCGGTAAAAAGAAAGCAATCCTGAGCCTGACTGAAAGCCTATAAATACCCCCATGCATTACTCATCTACATAATCTAATAGAAGGAAAAGATGGAGATCCCTGTGATAGATTTTAGCGAACTCCAAGGCGAGAAGAGGAAGAAAACAATGGCGCTTCTGCATCAAGCTTGTGAGAAATGGGGCTTCTTTCAGGTTAAGAGAATGAGAATTCCTGTATTCATATAATATATTTGTTCAAAAATTCATTCTAAAACATAAATGCTTGATATCCGCAGGTTAAGAACCATGGAATAGACAAAGAGTTGATGGAAAAAGTGAAGCAACTGGTGAACTCACACTATGAGCAAAATTTGAAGGAAAGTTTCTACCAGTCAGAGATAGCCAAAAGCCTGAAGAACAAAGAAAATGTAAGCGATATAGACTGGGAGAGCAGCTTTTTCATCTGGCATCGCCCAAAATGTAACATCAGAGAAATTACAAACCTGTCAGAGGATCTTTGGTTTGTGTCCCTTATGTGAAATTGCAATTAAAATTTACCTTGAAATAGCTGTTCAAAATAATATGAATACTAATTTAACCTGTATGTTATGCGTACATGCAGCAAAATTATGGACAAGTACATTGCTCAACTAATTGAGCTAGCAGAGAAACTTTCTGAACTCATGTGCGAGAACCTTGGCTTAGAGAAGGATTATATAAAGAAAGCATTCTCTGGAGAAAAAGGTCCTGCTGTGGGAACAAAAGTGGCAAAATATCCTGAATGTCCTCATCCACAGCTTGTGAGAGGACTTCGAGAACACACTGATGCTGGAGGAATCATACTCTTGCTCCAAGATGATCAGGTTCCAGGTCTCGAATTCTTAAAAGATGGGGAATGGGTAAAGATTCCACCATCCAAAAACAATACCATTTTTGTGAACACGGGTGACCAAGTGGAAGTACTCAGTAATGGCAGGTATCAAAGTGCTTTGCATCGTGTAATGACTGAGAAGAGCGGAAGCAGACTCTCCATAGCAACCTTCTACAATCCTGCTGGCGATGCCATTATTTCTCCAGCTACCAAGCTTTTGTATCCCAGTAACTACAGTTTTCAAGATTATCTCAAGCTTTATGCCACTACAAAATTCTCCGATAAGGCCCCTAGATTTGAGTCCGTGAAGCAGGTAGCCAATGGAGACCACAGTGTCCATTTTTAGAAGTACCACTTACTTAAATGATTGCCTAGCAATAGGTTTGGTTGTCAGTTTGATGTCGTTACGTTTACTGCAGTACAATATGTGCCTTTATGTTGCTTACTTAGTCAAGATGGTTATGTTGTTCACTTTCTAGAGAATATAACGAAATGATGTTTCTTGTCCTTCCTATATCCTTTATCTAATTGAAGAGCACGCCATCAAGTTTAACTATTCAAGCTACATACTGTGTAACAAGAAATCTCATTTCAAAGCAATGAACGACAAATAACAGAACAAATTTATGAAGAAGCTGATAGAATAATAATAGAGAGAGACTGTTTTTAGTCTAACAAAGTTAACCAAGGAAACCATATAGCCATTTATTCTATAAAGTACACAGCACCACCATAGCTCTTTCTGTCCTTCCACGACAGCAAAATCATGAATTTTAGTGAGTAAAATCATGTGTGACTCCCTATGCAATGCACTGCCTTATCTGTTGTCTTAATTCTTAGGTCTTAAATGCGGAGATCAGAAAACTAAAGAAATAAAAATTTCAAAACTAGATCATTCAAAAGTTAATATATTAAGACATAAGTTTGAAGAATGTCGTGAGAACTTGTGTAGATCTAAAACACTATAAAGATTTCCTGTACGAATCAACGGAGTAGGCAATCTAACACCAATAACTCAAGGTGAGCTATGAAGCTTTTTGAGGCATACTGAGTTAAGATTTTAGTTTGCCACACGTACCTAAAATCCTGTGCATCATATCTTTTGTACACCACCTCATTATCTCTTTGCTTTCTTACTTTGTAGGTAGGAAGAAATACTATTAAACTCTAGGGGGTAAAAAGACTACTTAATAATTAGCTATGTCAAAAATAATAGCCCAGGTCCAACAAAGCAGTTTATGCTTTGGGTTTCACACACACATCCTTCACCATCACAGATTAGTTTTCGGAGAGCACTTAAGGCTTAGAAGCTAACTCAGGGTAGCCTTTTCTAGGGATGCAGGATATGATATCCATTATTATCCTAGCAAATGATCCAACATATGACAAACAGAATAAGCACTGAAGAGGTTCTTATGAATGGAACCAAGTTCAGCACTCACTACTAATTTGTTTCTGAAGAACAACCTACTAGGAAACACACGAGAAATGATCCCATTTATCATTATCAACTTTTCAAGTAACAGCTTGCAAGTTGTGCAACTTTTATCTTCTCAAAAACTAATCCAAACTCAAAGAAACGAGAATAATCCAAAAAGTTAAACTGCTGAAAGCTAGCCAATTTTGATAACATAGATTTAGTAACAATTGTATTCGTGAGCTCAACAGCTTCAATCAATAAAAGCTTATGAGAAGTTAACAGCGGGGCACATCTGGTGACCAAACATAACAAAAAGTTTCCAAATTTCGGAGACTTGGAAAACCTTTCAACCAATTCAACAACTCGATAAACAATATAATCAACAGAATCTCTGAGTTACATGAATGTTATGATTCAAGATGTTTAGGAAGAGTGTAAAAAAGGATTCTGTCCACACCAGTTCAATGGAGATGAGACATTGGTGGTGAAAGACAGATGAATCTCCTCTCCTCTTGTCCTCCACAAAGCAGCTTCTGGCAGAACGCTGAAACATGTGCTGGCTGCAAGATTCCTTAACAATCCTTGTAATTACATCACAAATTATGTCGTTGATACCGTCTTTCAGCAATATCAGTGGAAACAACAGCGCGTACGCAGCAGCCCTCTGATGGATCTTGCAGTACTCTACTGTCGCACTTATAAGAATACGAGAAACTGGTTCCACAACAACCAATAAATAAGGGAGGATGACCGAGCAAAGAACCTAGCTCAACCAAACAAGTTCATCTTCACTTCCACTTGAACTTGAAAAAAGAGAAATCAGAACTGAAGCAATCTCGTCATCTGCTTTCCAAGGTTCAATCAAAATCAAAATTGCCAAAGAATCTCCTTCTTTATCTAAACAAAGTTGTTGTATTTCATTGGCTAAGGCTACAGTTCTGAGACTGGATTCAAAATTCAAAATCTGCTCTGTCAACCCCACAGCGACTTTTTCAATTTCATGTTTTAGGGCAACATTTGTATGCAGTCAACAAATCAATTTCCTCCACAACTTCATTAAACTCATTTTCTAAGCTCTCACCAACTTCACTCAATGAATCCTCATCATTTCCGTCTTCACAAACACCAAAAAAAAAGCTCTTGAATTCACTTCGTCCAGTGATATAGGATGTCAATGTAGAAACAAATCCTCATCACTACTCACTGAGTCCTCAAGCCAATCTGGCAGAGATTCAAACTCTTCATCAACCTTTTGCTCCTCAGAATCCACACTTAAGCCAGCTATTCACTCATAATTCGAATCAGACACAGCATCAAACAGGATCCGTACAGCCCCCTTGACCCAAAAATCACTCTCCCCATCACCACTCAGTACATCCCTGGCCAACCTACACAACTCACGTGCACTAAATCTCCTTTTCTCAAGTGCCGGAATGGATAGAATCCTCGATTGTAGAAAACTCGGTAAAGTATGCATAAACATAACCCTGTAAATAAAAAAAAACGACTTATCAGTCAGTGTAAGCAAATGATGAAAAAGCTTAAAAATTAAAAAGTAATATAAATCAACTTAATGGGTTCACGTACTCGTGCTTGGAGTAGAGGATGGATCATTGACGGTGAAATTGCAGGGTCTGGTGGGCAAAGAAAAAGAAGAGCTTGTAGTGATCGGGGCTGAGGTTGACGACAACGATGTCGAATTGAAAGATAGTTATAGTCACAGAGATGCTTTAATTTCAGAAAAATTTCCACGAGTGGGACCCAGGACTCCATTTCCCTCCTCTTCGTTGAACTTGAGAACTTTTCAGTTTAATCCTGGACAAGGACAACGCGGGACACCCCTTTTGTGGAGGGTTAATTTATAACTCGCAAACTTACCCCAAACAGTTAGAGAATCATGAATTCATGTAAAAAAAAAATTGAAGTTAACAAAGATTGATTCTTTAAATATAATAATATGTTTTTTTTTTATTTAAAGAAAAAGACTGCAGCCTCAGGATTGTAATTTAAAGATGCTTGACATAATATCTAGAAGCTTTTCAGATATTAGAATGGACTTAAGAATTGAATTAAATAGGGATTGGAATTGTAGATCGGAGTATTAGTCAATTATGTTATTTTCTACGTTGAAAAACAAAACCTGGGCGGAAAATGAAAGATAGATCATCCCCTATAACATGTCTCGTAAATGATATAACATTAAAAGAAATTTACAAGGACGTCCTAGATATAAGTATGGGTTGTAAAACTAATATAAAGCACTCAAAATTTGTATGTTATTATCATGTTTAACAAGTTCATCCGACAAGTGCTTCCATTGTCCAACCGTCAAATAGAATCACGGCATTCAAATTTTTTGAAACCGATTCATTTATCAAAAGTTCCTTAGATAAGGTAATTTTTTTAAAATTTCCCCCAACATTAATGCCGCGTATGCTTGATATAAGTGCGCAGGAAATGGACATGTTAATCAAGTGTGGAATGCGGGACTCAACGTCCATATCAACACTTGATGCATGATATTGATATGTGTGTCTCAATCTCAATTTAATATTCTCAAGCGAAGTCCTTATTACAACATGTCTTTATCATGAGCTTGAAGGCAAAAAACACCATAAATCTGCTAGATGATTGGCTGATGCTGAAAATGATTTTTCAGAAATTAGAATGAAATTTGGATACAATCTTCGAGAGAATAATAGTAATAATAGTAATAATAATCAGAAGAAGAAGAAGAAGGTTATCTTAGAAACATTAATGCACTAAAGCATATATATTCTTTGATTATCTAAGTCATTTATTTTCAAAACTATATTCTATTTAGATTCCAAATCAAATGGGTATTTTTTTAGGCTGCATTTAACTATTCATATCAATATACGTTATTATACATCAATTTGATGAAGCAAGGTATATAAATATACATGCCCAGGGCTTAGATGAAGCAGGCAATAGTTAAAGTCAAAAGAGAGAGAGTGACATCTTTATTTAAGTAACTTCAATTACAATTTTTTGTGTTGTTTGATTAAAAAGAAGAGTCTGAGTCTTTTGACAGCAAATCCCAAACTACAATAATACACAGAGAATACCAAAACCTAATCGTGTGTGCCCTCATCCAGTTTAAGCCGCACACATTACTGTAATGCTTTCAAATTTGTTGAGTTGAATTGAACAATGATGAATGGCTGCCCAATATTACCAATTTGCACAAGCCCACTTGGTTTGGAATTCCTCATTGTGGAAGAAGCTTTGCATTTTAATATTCCAAAAAAAATGGGAGAGACATCATTTAGGAGGAAGAGAGTTTGGCTAGATTAGCCACCTTTTTGTGAACGAAAGCATTTTAAGAAAGAATTGGTTTTCATTCGTCCTTCATGCAAAGACACTTGGCGGCCAAAAAAAAAAAAATTATAATAATAATAAAACGGAAATCAACGACATTTATGCAATACAAGTCAGCGCAGGCACTAGAAGTGGACTGGCTGGACTTCTGATTGCATGTATTTTTCTATTGGATTTGAGATAGTTTCCGTTCACTGATCACTCTTGGTCGTTTTCTACATAAGAGTTGCAAACGTAATTCAAATCCTTTTCAAAACTAGAGAATTAGATAGTTGACGAGGTAAAAGACTTTCAATTTTATCATGTTGTGTTATGCGTTCTAAGGGAGGTCTTAATTTATAAACATCTTTTAACTTTGATATGAGCTAAACCCGCAAACCAACTAAAGGGAGGTTTTGAACTTCATGACTCAAGCACCTGTTTCCTCAACATATTATACCAGTTCAAAAATCAAACTAAATTTTCTATTTGGCTCTTCCGAAAACTGGACTAGAAGGGAAGAAAAAAAATTGCCACCTCTATTGCATAAATACAAAGAATTTCAAAGAAAATATCGACAATATGTGAAACATGATTCTGAATTAGGAAAGGAAAAAAGTTGAAATTAAATATTAAAAAGTTGTACAATGACCACGATGACCCTAGTGTCACAAGGCCTTTTTTTTTTTTTTTTGGTTGAGCGAAATGTCTTGCGATAGCACTAAGTAAGTCCTGCTCAACCAACTACTCACGAAACTACAGTGGAGATTAGCAAAACCTGCACGCCACACACACACACTGAAATTTGTTGACACAAACACACAAATTTAAAGAAGCAATAACTTCCAACTTTTCTTTTATTACCTTAAAGAAAAGAATACAATGTCACACGAAGGTTGTGTGCTATACAAAACGCTCAACAGTAGTAGACCTTGCCTAAGTGTATTGTATTCTCACTCTCGGTTGCTGTGTTTCCAGCACACCTCTTTGGTATCTATGTATATAAGGGTACAACCAACAACCCTGACCGTGTAGGATCCTCCCAATCCTTCAATCAAATGCCACTACACCACTTGGCGCATTTAGATAACACCCCCATTTGGTAGGATTATGTGATGCGCTCCTATGTTGAGCTATAATCCCCCTACTAGCCTAACATGTGGGGATCTTAGCCGTCAACAAGGTTAGTCCTCTATCTTTAAGACTAATTCCGTCTCCACAATTGTAGGATGGCATGGTTCTCTCAGCCACCTAGTTAAGGTTCTTTAGCATGTGCAACCCAGTTCCTAGTTTGTAGGAGATCACGTCCTAATTCACGCCACTATGCCCTAAAATGGAGAAACCAACCTTTGACCATTAGTGCCACCTTATTGCACCATGTGCTGCTAGCTGCATGCCATTGTTGCCGCCTCTCTACGCGTCATGTTGTTGCAAACCATGCCACTACTGCTATTTCGTGTATCTTAATTCTCATGTGTGGCACACCTGCTATTTGGTCAATCCTCGTATTCCTCCCCAGCCACATGCATGCTCACACTAACAGTGTAATACATCGTCGAACATATGCGCATTCTCACCGTTCTGCACCCATGTGTGCACGTTCGCTTGTGTCAATGTTCACACTCTGTTGCGCTCAACCTTATGTGCATACTGTAACGACCCGTCCAATTTACTTGCTAGAGAGCCCATTTATGTGTAAGGACTTGGCCTGGCTTCTAGAAAGATTGTAAGCCCAAATCCATCTTCTAGAATTCTCTAGCAAGATAGGATAAGATAAGAACATTATCAGAATATTCCTTTGTACTTATCTATTTATGTAAAGTCTAGTAGATTATTCTAGATAGTCATTTAAGACCATTAGATGCATGAGATCTAGGCCATTCATTTGAGAGGTGATTCCCTATATAAACCCCTCCAAGCTCATTTGTAAATCATCCACATACATCCACAGGAATCCACAACAATCCACAGAAATACAAGCATTGTAAAGCTCTCTACTTTAATACAAAACTCTTTTGCTTAGCAATTCTTGTCTCCATCTCTTCTCTTCTTTGCCTACAGGCTCTTCGACTCAACGGTCCTTTCTTCTCCTTGAGCGAGAAGACTAGCATCAAGGTTTACTTAGCAACTTTTGAGTCAAGTTGCCTAAGTGCCGCACGAGCAGCTACGCAAACCTCTAAGCTCGTGACAATACGTCAACATTCCTAAGTTCTCACCTGTGCACTTCCGCTTAGGCGCGCTCCTGTAAAGCCCCATCCTAACATCAATATAGCACCGGGCAAGCTATGTTTGGGGTGTGCAAGGTTTAGTCCTATAACACCTGAGCGTTAGAGCAGAGTACCATGCTGTTATCGAAAATGGAGTACAAATATGTTTCCGGTAGCAAATACTTGATTTTCTACTCGTTTCATTTGGTTGGTTCAACCAGAAGAGAAAAAGTTTCAACAAGTCATATGATTAGCACATAGAAATGAGAAAAGGTCCAAAAACCATAAGTCCATTCTACTAGCATGGCACGTTAAAAAAAAAAAAAAAAGAATAATAGATTCTCGACCTAACACAGACTAAAGGCCTTTTAATAGTGACTCAAGTACAATGATTCTAATCCCTCAGCTCACTCAGTTCCATGCAAATAAGTGCTAGAATATAAGAGAAATAAGGACATCACATCATATCATTTTAGCAAGCTAACTTGCAGATACTTTCTTGGTATACCAGTCCAAGTTCTATTGCGGACTTAAAAAAACCTCAGAAATGTTTAAGTAAAACCAACTCCGCTTTTGTCATGACAGGAACCAACCGATGAGAAATAACCATTGATAGATATTATAAATGTAGGATGCCTAACCCCAGTTTCTCTTTGACTGTTGGAAGCCAAATCATGCAGTACCAGACATTGCCTCTACATTTGCTAAAGTAGAAGACAACCAAACCAAAAGTTTCCTAGTGAAAGAATATAGCCACATTAAGAGGAAAAGTTTTCCTAAGAAAAGTGAAAAAAAAAAAAAAAAAGTTCTTGCAAAGTGAAAAAAATAGTTCTTGCTATAGAAGAGAGCGTGATTGACTAATTGATCAGAGAAAAATACAGTGAATCACATGGTTGATGATGAACTATCTAGAACTTCCTTTATTGTCTCTGCTCTCGTCAAGATACACAAATTGTTATCTCAGCAATGATGTCATAACTAATCATTAACTACTGTTTCATTAAATCTAAAAGTAAGATCTCACAAAACCGGTAAAAAGAAAGCAAGCCTGTCTCAAAGCCTATAAATACCCCATGCGTTACTCATCTTTACAATCTGATAGAAAAGATGGAGATCCCTGTGATAGATTTTATTGAACTCCAAGGTGAGAAGAGGAAGAAAACAATGGTGCTTCTGCATATCAAGCTTGTGGGAAATAGGGCTTCTTTCAGGTTTAGAGAATGAGAATTTCTGTATTCATATAGTAGATTTGTTTAAAAATTCATTCTAAAACATTCTTGACATCCGCAGGTTAAGAACCATGGAGTAGACAAAGAGTTAATGGAAAAAGTGAAGAAACTGGTGAACTCACACTATGAGGAAAATTTGAAGGAAAGTTTATACGAGTCAGATATAGCTAAAAGCCTGAAGAACAAAGAAAATGTAAGTGACAGAGACTGGGAGAGCAGCTTTTTCATCTGGCATTGCCCAAAATCTAACATCAGAGAAATTACAAACCTGTCAGAAGATCTTTGGTGAGTGACCCTGATGCAAAATTGCAATTAAAATTTATCTAAAGTAGCCGTTCAAAATAATATGAATACTAATGCTAACCTGTAATTAATGCATACATGCAGCAAAGTTATGGAAGAGTACATTGCTCAACTAATTGACATAACAGAGAAACTTTCTGAGCTCATTTGCGAGTACCTTGGCTTAGAGAAGGGTTATTTAAAGAAAGCATTCTCTCGAGAAAAAGGCCCTGATGTCGGAACAAAAGTGGTAAAATATCCTGAATGTCCTCATCCACAGCTTGTGAGAGGACTTCGAGAACACACAGATGCCGGAGGAATCATACTCTTGCTCCAGATGATCAGGTTCCAGGTCTTGAATTCTTAAAAGATGGAGAATGGGTTAAGATTTCACCATCCATAAACAATACCATCTTTGTGAACACGGGTAACCAAGTGGAAGTACTGAGTAATGGAAGGTATCAAAGTGCCATGCATCGTGTAATGACTGAGAAGAGCGGAAGCGACTCTCCATAGCAACCATCTACAATCCTGCTGGTGATGCCATTGTTTCTCCAGCTACCAAGCTTTTGTATCCCAGTAACTACATTTTTCAAGATTATCTCAAGCTTTATGCCACTACAAAATTCTCTAAAAAGGCCCCTTGATTTGAGTCCATGAAGAAGGTGGCAAATGGAAACCACAGTGTCCTTTTTAGAAGTATCAATTTCTTAGGTTAAATAATTGCCTAGTAATGGTTTTGGTTGTCAGTTTGATGTCGTTAAGTTCACTACAGTAGAATATGTGCCTTTATTTTGCCTACCTAGTCAGGAGAGTTATGTTGTTCAATTTCTAGAGAATATAACAAAATGATGTTTCTTGTCCTTCTTATATCCTTTATCTAATTGAAGAGCACACCATCAAGTTTTACCAGTCATGCTACATACTGTGTAATATGAAATCTCATTTCAAAGCAACAAAAGCAATGAAAGACAAATCACAGAATAAATTTATGAAGAAGCTGACAGAATAATAATTGAGACAAACTGTATTTAGCCTACCAGAAGTTAACCAAGGAAACCATATAGCCATCCACTCTTTAAAGTTCACAGAACTGCGATAGCTCTTTCTGTTCTTCTACCATGGAAAAATCATGAATTTAAGTGAAAAACTTACTTGCACTTGTAAAACCATGCATGACTCCCTATGCCATGCACCACCTCACCTGTTGTCTTGCGTCTTAAATGTTGAGAATAAAAACTAAAGAAATAAAGATGTCAAAACTAGATCATCCAAAAGTTAATTTATTAAGACATAAGTTTGAAGAATGTCGTCAGAGTGTGTCTAGAACTAAAACCCTATAAAGATTTTCTGTGCAAATCAACGGAGTGGGTAATGTAATACCAGTAACTCAAGGTGAGCTATGAGCCTTTTTGGGGCATTCTGAGCTAAGATTTCAGTTTCCCACACATACATCCTTCACCATAACAGATTAGTTTCGGAGAATAGCCAAGGCTTATAAGCTAACTCAGGCTAGCCTTTTGTAGAGATGTAGGTATGATATCCATGGCAGCTTGTTGGACTCCGTGAACATTATTTGCCTAGCTACTGATCTAACATATGAAAAACAAAATAGCTTCTTATTGTTTCTTAAAGAACAACCTAATAGGAGACACCCGAGAAATGAGCCCCTTTATCATTATCAACTTCTCAAGTAACAGCTTGCAAGTTGTGCAACTTTAACTTCTCAAAAACTAATTACAACTCACAGAAACAAGAATAATCCAAAAGTTCAACAGCTAAAAGCTAGCCAATTTTGATAATATAGATTTAGTAACAATTGTATTCGTTAGCTCAACAGCTTCAATCAGCAAAAGCTTATGAGAAGTTAACAGCGAGGCACATCTGGTGACCAAACATAACAAAAAGTTTCCAAATTTCGGAGACTTGGAAAACCTTTCAACCAATTCAACAACCCGATAAACAATATGATCAACAGAATCCTGAGTTAAATGAATGTTATGATTCAAGATGTTGTGGAACAGGGTAAACAAGGATTCTGTCCACACCAGTTCAATGGAGATGAGAAATTGGTGGCATGGAAGACAGATGAATCTCCTCTCCTCTTGTCCTCCACACAGCAGTTTCTGGCAGAAGGCTGAAACATGGGCTGGGTGCAAGCATTCCTTCACAATCCTTGTAATTACATCACAAATTATGTTGTTGATACCATCTTTTTGTAATATCAGTGGAAACAATAATGCATACACTGCAGCCCTCTGATGCATCTTGCAGTACTCTACTGTCGCACTCATAAGAACCCGAGAAACTGGTTCCTCAAGAAGCAATAACTTAGGGAGGATGACCGAGCAAAGAACCTGGCTCGACCAAACAAGTTCATCTTCACTTCCGTTTGAACTTGAAAAATGAGAAATCAGAACAGAAGCAGTCTCGTCATCTGCTTTCCAAGGTTCAATCAAACTCAAAATTGCTAAAGAATCTCCTCCTTTATCTAAACAAAGTTGTTGTATTTCATTGGCTAAGGCTACAGTTCTGAAACTGGATTCAAAATTTAAAATCTGCTCTCTCAAACCCACAGCCAATTTTTCAATTTCATGTCGTAGAGGAACATTTGTAGCACAGTCAACCTCAATTTCCTCCACAACTTCATTTAAATCATTTTCTAAGCTCTCACCAACTTCACTCAATGAATCCTCATCATTTTCGTCTTCACAAACACCAAAAAAGGTTCTTGAATTCACTTCTTCCAGTGATACAGGAAGCCAATGGAGAAACAAATCCTCATCACTACTCACTGAGTCCTTAAGCCAACCTGGCAGGGATTCAAACTCTTCATCAACCTTTTGTTCCTCAGAATCCAAACTCAATCCAGCTATCCACTCATAATTCGAGTCAGACACCGCATCAAACAGATTCCGTGCAGCTCTCTTGACCCAAAAAACACTCTCCCCCTCGCCACTCAATAGATTCCTGGCCAACCTACACAAATCACGTGCACAAAATCTCTTTTTCTCAAGTGCAAGAAAGGATAGAATCCTCGATTGTACAAAACTCGGTAAAGTATGTATAAACATAACCCTGTAAATAAAAACTATTTATCAGTCAGTGTACTGTAAGCATATGATAAAAAATATTAAAAATTAAAAAAAAAAAACGGAGTTAATGGGTTCACGTTTTCGTGGTTGGAGTCGAGGATGGATGATTGACGGTGACATTCGAGGGTTTCATGAGGAAAGAAACAAAAGAGCTCGTAGTAATCGGGGTTGAGGTTGACGACGACATCGTCGAATTGAAAGATTGTTGTAGCCAGAGAGATGCTTCAATTTCCGGTGTTGGGCTGTTCAGAAAAATGTCCATAAGTGGAACCCAGGACTCCATTTTCCTCCTCTTTGTTGAACTTGAGACTCAGAAGTTTTCAGTTTGATCCGGGAAAACGCGGGAAAGCTTTTTCCGTGGAGGACTCATTTTAAACTTGTTGCCAAACACTGTCATTGCCACGTGGTCACTTGAAATTTTGGCCTCCAATACAGGCGCTTGGGGAGGGGGTTGAGCGCCTTCGATGTTCGCGCTTTTGGGAAGGCTGAAGAGGAAAGACGAGAGACCACATGGCGTCCCCATCAACGACGCCGCGGCAATCTAGATGGCATGTGCGCGAGACTGCCATCAACCAAGATGGCTTCTGATTTTTCTCTCTGCATTAAACTAAAGGAGTATTTCATTTCTGATTTTCATTAACCAAATCACATAAATATTATTGATAATTGGGAAAAAAATTTCCGCAGCAATAATTAGGGAAAATCAACAGAAACTCCCCCTGAGTTCTATTACTTTATCCCTTGAAATTAAAATGAAAATCTAGCAAATCCATTATTTTTTAAATTCGAAAACAATGATTAAATAATAATTAATATATGTTAGGATCTTATAATTTAGGGAATCGTGAAATCATGTAAAAAAATTTAAGTTAAAATTGTATGATTCTTTAAATATAATAAATATTTATTTTGAAAGACGAAGACTATAGCATCAGGAGTTGTAATTTAAAGATGTTTGATATAATATCTAAAAGCTTTCCAGATATTAGAATTAATTTAAGAATTGAATTAATTTGGGATTGGAATTTGTAAATCGGAGTATTAGTCAATTATGTTATTTTCTGAATTCAAAAATAAAACCTGCGCGAAAAATGAAAGATACATCATGCCATACCATGCTTCATAAATGACATAACATTAATGGCGTCTATGCTTGGTGATTAGCATCCAGGAAGTGGGCATGCTATACAATTGAGGGATGCGGGATTCAACATCCACATCAATATGATGCATGATATTCATAAATGCATCAATCTCAATTATGATTCTTAATCAGAGTCCTCATAATACATGTCTATATCATGAACTTGTAGGTAAAAACACAGTGATTTGCAATACAATTCGCTGATGCTGAAATCGACTTTTCAGAAATTAGAACCAAAAAAAAAAAAAAAACAAAGTTATGTTAGAAACATTAATTCACTAAAGCATATATTCTTTGAGATTATTTAAGTAAATTATTTTAAGATGTATATTATATTTAGATTCCGAAATCAAATTGGTATTTTTTCAGTGTGCATTTAACTATTTATATCAATATATATCAATTTCATAAAGCAAGGGTATATAAATCTGCCCAGGGCTCAGATGAAGCAAGCAATAGTTAAAGTCAAAAGAGACAGATTGACATCTTTACTTTAAAGTAACTACCACCACAGTTTTGTTTGATTAAAAAGATGAATTTGATTCTTTTGACAACAAATCCCAAACCACAATAATATACAGAGAGAATACCAAAAACCAATCATGTGTGCCCCCATCCAGTCTCCAACCCGACAATATATTTCATAGCTCTCAGACCACAAACGAACCAAAACCAAAACCAAAGCCAATACCATCATGGGAGTAGCCAACAACATAACAGCGGTTCTGAACTTCATAGCCTTCTTATGCTCAATCCCCATCATAGCATCCGGCATCTGGCTGGCTTCCAAGCCAGACAACGAGTGCATCCACCTATTCCGGTGGCCAGTCGTCATCCTTGGTGTGCTCATCTTTTTGGTCTCCCTCTGTGGCTTTTTGGGTGCTTATTGGTACAAGGAGACTCTTTTGGCCTTCTATCTTTGCTGCATGGCCATACTGATTGCCCTCCTTCTCACTCTCCTTATTTTTGCTTTTGTTGTAACGAGGCCTGATGGGAGCTACGATGTGCCTGGAAGAGGGTACAAGGAGTACAGGCTTGATGGGTTCTCAAGCTGGTTGAGGGATCATGGGGTGGACTCCAAGAGTTGGAACAAGATTAGAGCTTGCCTCAGTGACACTGATGTCTGTGCTAAATTGAATCAGGAGTATATCACTGCTGATCAGTTTTTCATGGCTCATATCTCTCCTCTTCAGGCATGTGAATTCTATCTTAAAATTTTGTTCTTTTCCTTGTTTTTTCGGCATGTTTTGTTGCAAGTAACCAAAATCAATTCCTTTTCACTCTTCAATTTAGAATTTTAAAGCAGTAACAGTTCAGTGATAATATAGTTAGCTGGCTAGTAGCTATCTTTCCAGGTATGTTCACAGCTTTTCTTTGTTGTACAAAGAAAATTGGTAAAGCCATAGAGTTTCTGTCTAAGCATCCAGAATGGTCTTTTGGGTGAATCACTTACCCAGATGGTACGGTCTAATCAAACCACGAGGTTAGACTTGGCAATGTGGCGCATTGTCACTGGTTGCCATCAGGACTTGGGGGCCTTCGAACCTGATTCTTCCCTCTATGATGAGATCACTGAGATAGATTAGAGATCAAGAGTAAGAACATCTACTGATCTCGGGAAGCCGCTGGATCAGGACAGGACTAGACGGATGTCCAAACGTAGGACCCACTTCTACCTTAAAAAATGTATTAGGGCCTACCATAAAATGGGTTTATTTATTAAATTTGAGGTCAACATTCATCACATGCTGATGTGCCTTTTTTGATGGATCAATTTTGTGGTGGGTGTAGTTAATTAGCTGGGCTACTTTTTTTTTTTTTTTCTCTCTGTAAAATATTTATTGAAACTCAGCATGATTGAGAAAAAAAAATCAGATTTCGGTCTTTCAGTGTGGGGTATATGCAATTATCTTAGACGGGGAAAAAATGGTGTGCCCATTATGAGCTCAGGAAAGTCTGTGCAAATACATTAATTATCACACCAACTCAATAATGATTTGTGCGAACTAGAATTTAAGCCGAATTCAATTATCAACAAGTGAATAACTAAGGTTATGGCTTTGTCTTTAGTGCAAAAGATAAAACTGCTGGTAATGGTTGCCAGCGTTGGAGGCATAGTTGGTGTAGTGCTTTATTTTCCCTTTTTTTAATGGTGTTCTTTTTTACTTTTTCCGGGATTAAGGTTTGATTTTGTTGTATTACAGTCAGGATGTTGTAAGCCTCCAACGGTTTGTGGCTTCAGTTTTGTGAATCCAACGATGTGGGTAAACCCTGTGAACCCAACAGCTGATCCAGACTGCTACTTGTGGAACAATGACCAGACCCAACTGTGCTACAATTGCAATTCTTGCAAAGCCGGTCTGTTGGGAAACCTGAGAAAAGAATGGAGGAAAGCTAATGTAATTCTCATTGTGACAGTAGTGGTGCTGATATGGGTCTATGTCATTGCTTGCAGTGCTTTCAAAAATGCTCAGACCGAAGATCTCTTCCGCAAATACAAGCAGGGTTGGACTTAAATTACTTATACAAACATATCTCATTTCACAGTCAGATGTTTAATTGAATTTCTGTTTCTGTTTCTTATCCTCTGAAGAGAGTGTCTCTGTCACTAGTGTACATAGATTCCCTTGTTCTGCCTTATCTAGAACGTGTGGACATTCTGTGGAGATCATTTAGATAAGTGATTAATTTTCAGACGGCATCTACTTTACTCTTAAAATGGTAACAGAATCTTATCAGCTTTTCAACTTTAGATCCTTCTATACTATTACTATTTCAACGGTCATTATGGCTTCTTGGACTGAAGAATACTTTTCCCACTTGACGATAATGTTACAAACAATTTATTTGTATGAGTATCCCGCGTGAGCATGCACGCACAAAGGGAGTACGTAGACCATAGTGTTAAATGCGTATATTAAATAAAGATCACCGACACCACCGACTGAAAAAGAAACAAGGGCTTTTCGATGTTTCAATGCTCCCATAATCGTATCTATTTTAATATAATACAGGATATAACCAGAACTGCATCACTGTTATTGGTGTGCGGTGTCCTGGGGTGGAATGGGAAGAAAAACAAGCTGTTTTCGATGTTTCAAGACAATATATGAATGCTGTCAGTGAGGAAAAGATTTCAAATAAGAATCAACAAATTCTGCTCTTCCCCTGGAAAAAAAGAAAATGTAAAAACAAAAGTATATTTCTACTATTCTCCGATTTTTTTAAGTGTACATCCCAGTTGATATTTGCGAAGGTATATACCAAAAAGTGAAAATTTGGCAGCCCACTCGATTAAAGTTGGGGGAAGTATTTAGGCACCAGACAGAATAGGGGACCAGTGACAGCAAGCGAGTACCTCAATCTGTCTTCTTCTTCCACAAGCCCCTCGACCCTTGGCTTTCCACCTAGTCACATTAGACCCTAGCCAAAAAAAGCTATGAGGATGCTAATCCTCAAATTTGTTGACTTAAGCTGTAGATGCTTTTCTAGAGTAAACAATGTACATTGGGTCCGACCGTCCAGGATTGGGAGAAATATCCACTGCCTGCAAACAATGCAAATTCGTTGGCAATGATCTCATTGTTGGAACACCCGCAATGTAGGTTTCCAGGAGTTGTATGTACTCAAATGTGTGGATACACATTCATTTGCTTACACTCATATTTAGTCATACGAATTTACAACATCCGGGCTTATCAATGCTGTGTGCATCAGATGATTCCAGCAACATTGGTTAAAATGACAAACTCTAGGGACAATAAGAATGCCATTCATGTTCGTGAATTCATGTTAATAGAAATGGTGCTCAGAACACTTTCAATATAAGGATTAAAGGCAAAGCAAGTCCATATTTAGATGAATAACAGCAAAAGAAATAAGTTAAAAATATGAATGAATTTCTGTGCATAAAACAATTAATGAAAAACTCTATTGTTATGCCAATATGCTAATTTTGATATTACAAAAACAAAGTACACAAGGCTTACCTGAGGAGGTTCAAATCCTCTAGCATAATGGAAATATGAACCAACAATCATAACATGGTCAGCATCACCAGTGGATGTCCATATTGAGATTGCTTTTGTCCAAAAGCAACGGTTGGAAAAACTGGGTTATAAACAAATTCAAAAGAAAAGGTTACACATTGTTGAACATAAAGCAGATATAGAAAAGTTTTCATATTGTTGTATATTTAAAAAATAGTAATATGAAAGAAAAAGATGGAGGTATAGTTATTTTGTTGAAATATCAAATGAAGAATATCTATATAAGCCAAGGCCACAATTATTTGAGGTTGTAGGACAAGTAGGAAATATTCAAGGAAAATGAACTTATTGCGTTGGTGGATATATATACTTTCAAATGCACTGAATAGTCAAGGAGAACTGTTTAAATGATTAAAATTTCAAAATAAAATTTCTTGAAGCCTTTCTGAACATCAAAGAATTGCTCCATAGAATCAGCTATAGAAAGCAGTTTTTGCAGTTAAATTTCAGATGAAACTTGATTTTCAGTGAACAGAAATACCACCTCATTATAGCCAATCCACCAGGCTTAAGAATCCGATTCATTTCCTTGAAAACGTCAATAGGCTTTGTAAGATAATCAACACTGACCTGTGAGATTTAGCCATCAGATATATGAGCAATTTTATGAATTTATGTTATGAATTAAAAATAAATAAATAGAGAGATTGCCTACTAAATTTGAAAATATAAATCTCAATATCATAGTTGTGGATGAGGTTTCCATCACAGTGTTCAATAAGAAGCAGAAGAAAAAAATCAGCTTAAAGCGACTTGAGTTAGTGTTTAAGATGTAGGAGGTAATTAAATGTACTTCAGACCTCAGATACAATAATATAATCTCAAATTGGAAATACAAAATAAATAAATGAATAAGGGAAAAACATTTCCAAGCAATGCTTATATCTTATATGGATTTGCCAATTTTAGCAAGTATGATAGTTATTTCATTACTTTGAACCGTCAATTTGACAAATTGGATGGTGGGTTATTCAGTGGTAACCTCACATGAAAGAGTATGAGCTTAAGACAATCTTCTGTCAAAGATAGTTGTTTATTCTTGAGAAGAAGCCCATGAATATCATACAGGCACCCAGTGACAGCTCAATTTAAGATATCATGAATGTACACAATTGTAAACTTGACCAGTGATTCTATGCTTTAACCACCTGAAGTCTATGATATAACTGCATATACCTAGAGATGTGTCGGAAAATATACTAATTACATATTCCTGTGGTAAAATTTCAGTAACAATTCTTTAGTGTTATTCTCAAAGTGTACTCTACTTGCACCATTTACAAGAACATAATGGAATATGATGGAAAAAGTGGACTTACCACATTAGTAATGACATCAAAGGAATTATCTTCAAATGGAAGTTTAGGATTGACATTTAAATCTTGCACAACATATTCTGTCAAAACCTGCAGAAACAATACTTCATATATTTTTGAATCTCTATATGTTAAATTATTACAAGAGTACTGTGTCTAGTATAGCAATCATTAAAGAGACAGAGGTTTAAACTCCTATTCAAAGAGGGCTGTCATTGATCACATAATCACACTTTTTCTCATGTTACAGGATACCGTGAAGTTATATGATGACGATTGGTCCCAAAAGAAAACGATAATGCTGGCAAACAGGAATAGGCTTTTCTGTTGAAACAAATTTGTTTAATATTTTGTTGCAAATTAACTAACCATTATCCAACCATAACAACTACGTAGAAGAAAAACTGATCAAGAGTATTTATGTAAACAAAAATTGCAATTGCTAAAATCAGCCAAACACAGGCTGGCAGCATGTTTTTTATTTTCAAATGTTAAATAGTAGGCCATTCATATAAATTATCTGCACTAAAGATCAGCAAAGACATTATAACAAGTTAAAGTGAAATCTCACTGGATTCCGCTTGAGCTCTTCTTCATTCATGCCCATTACAACTATGCGATCTTGCTTGTAACCTCTTGGGTAATGGCTCACCTAAATACCAAACATTGATCGGATTTACAATTTAATATGCATCATGGGAAGGAACAGACGAAAAGATTAGAAATGTCTTACCCAACTGCTACACATATCCAGAATGCTTACTCCTGGAGTGTTGCTAGGAGGGAGAACCTCTGAATAATACTTGGTCAGCGCAGCAATTGCTGGATCATCAATGTGTGTCACAAAGCGAGGAGCTTCATAGAAGAATGAATCAGGTGTCCTGACAATATCAATTATTGTGTTTCAGATATGAAAAACCCAAGCATAGTATATAAGCTTACAGCAATTAGGATTAGCAGCAACTGAAGCTACTAGTAGACACTACAAAGATTAAGCCAAAATGGGGCTCGTTAAAAGCCCGAATTTGAAATATTATTCCAAAACATTCTCGATCAGTGCAAGCAAGAAGACTTTAAGTGGAGAGCCTTTACTCATCAAAGCGCTGAAAATCCTCTTCCTTGAAGGGGAATTGCTCTGGCCACTCGACATTCTTCAATAACTGCATGTGAGATCAAAGCTAAATGAATTATTAAGATAATGGCATCACATTTATGTAAACCTTATCAACCAGGAAGCTCTGAAGTAACTAAGAAAAAACAAGCTCAAGCAATAAAGCTCAATCAAGTGAGTTATTAGATGAGTAGATGAGTTTTGTTCGACAGTGTCAATTGTCACTTTCTTCCACTTCTTCCTAGGGCAAAGGGCCAGCCAGTCATCTATGATTCTGAATGGGGATGAGTCATTGCAGGTTGCAGCTTTCCTATATCAATTCCCTTCAGTATACAACAATTGAATATTTGAATTTCTTCAATAGAGCAGATATGTCAAAAGAAAAAAAAAAAACCTACTAATTAAGAAGGTTAATATGTCATTAGAGCTAAAACAAACACCTAAAATTACAAAAAATGAGCAACAATGACCCACATTCCGTAACTTCAAGGACTTGTTCCCATGGAAATACAAATACAACAGCAGAGAACATTCTTCAAAATTAAGCCCAAACCAATCAACCATGGTTAATGATTCAATTGCTTCACTAATACCAATCTTTCACCAGCTAATCAAATAATGTTCAATTATCTTAGTTTTGGCATGTACGTTATCGAATTGCATAATTCTCAACAAAGAAATTTGACTGCAATTGCATAATTGCAAGTCCGCCACAACACATGCATCCCATCAATATCACAAGAACAATTTAGAAAACAAATCAGCAGATTGGCGCAGGCGCAGTTAAAAAAATGAAAAGTTTACCTCTTCAACAGCACCCTTTTGCCTAGCAGAAGCAACGAAAGATGTGAAGCCAACATTCCCAGCCATGCTCATAAACTGACTGCAACATGCAGCTCCCAGGCCCAATGCCAGGCGGCGAGGAACTCTCAATCCAACATCACCCTTCCTCAGAGCCTTAGAAAGCCTAGAAACAGAACTAACCGAACAAACAGAAGCGACTGAAACTGAATTACAAGTGTTAGTTGAAGAGTAACAGCAACGGACACCAGCTAAAATTGGGAGCCTGTGCTGCAGCGTCAGCCCCAGATGAGGTGCCATCTTTGGTACCAATATATACGTTTGGAATTTTATATGTTTTGGGGGTCTAGGATTGGATAACGTGTACGTGGACTGCTACCCATCGTACGGTGAACGATGATGAATATTATGGTACGAAATGTTTGGGGGAAAAAATAACAGCGACCTTCCCGTTGTTCGGAAAGTAACACTTAGCCCCTACTTTGACGGTTCCGTTAGTGAAAATTTAATAGGATCTATAAGGGTAAAATAGGTTTTTTAATTAAAAATCCAAAACAAGTAAATAATTATTTATTGAAATAATACCCTTCTCCAAAAATTTTTCTGCTTCACCTTCCCTCTCTTCTTAACCTGTTTCTCTCCCGTCCCTTTCCCTGCTCATTTTCGTGTCCCTCTCTCCTCTCCGATCCCTCCTTTCCTCGCATCCATTTGATCAAACCCAAAATGTCACAATCCATATTGTACATACAGAGAGTAATATTTTGTACGGTTATTTAAATATGAACTCTGTTATTTCTTTCAAAAATTAATAAGAGTATCATCAAAAACAGAGTTCCTAATTACAACCACACTATTTTACTGTATGTATAAGTACATTCAAAAAAATCAAAAGAATTACTACAGTATGACTAGGATAATATAGAGCAGCGGTCTGTGGTTATCAAGGGAACTCTGTCAACAATGTCAAAAGTCTTCCTCCATATCTCAGCCTACTGGTCACCTGAGGCACACAATAACTATAGTGAGTAAAACTCAGTAAGTAAGCTAAGTAGATATACAACATAATAATAACAGTTAAATTCAATCCGCAGTACGAAGACTGTTCATTTCTTTGTACACAAGCTTGAGTCGACTTATTAAAGGAGAAATGACTCAGAATTCACTTCGATTACAATTGCGCTCTTGCGCCAATTCTTTATCTAGACCTCTGTAGGTCGATTTAATCTCATATAAGTGAGTTCACATTCCTCCCTTCGGTACATTCTCATGTACAATCAAAATCACATAATAAGGAAGCTTCCACAGTATCAGTTACAGTCACTTAGGGACAAAGACTCTCTAATCAAGGTAGGACTTTTCGTTTCACAGTCAGTTTCCATATGTAGGCCCAAATCACTTAGTCACCCATTGGCGGCATCCGTAGGCAAGACATCGTTGCAGTGAGTATTTATCACATTCTCACATTTCACGAATCCACCATCACCTAAAGGTGACAGCCATATAGTCCTGTTGGACTCTATCCTGCCATACGGAACAGTACAGATACATTCTAGTGCCTACCTTTGAAATTGCTCGAAACTAGTCTGACAATCCGGGTGATACCGGGTCCATGCTACCGAATCTCGTATAGAGAAACACATGGTCCAGACCTCTCCTCAAGCTATGGGAGTATGGTACAGTATCAATACATTCAAATACCTACACTTGAAATAGCTCGAGGCTAGTCTGACAATCCGGGTGATACCAGACTCATGCTACCGAATCTCGTATAGAGAAACACATGGTCCAGACCTCTCCTCAAGCTATGAGAGCTAAACTTCATAGGTCTTGACATGCCAATCATGTTTCACAATTCACCATCAATCACAGTATCCCACTTTCAAGCACTAGGATGCTAACAATTAACAGTGTTAAATCCACAATATTACATACAATATAACACAATTTATTGTGACCTCATCATAGTTAGCTTACTTACCTTGTACAACTCCTTTTTGATGCCTGTGATTGACCTAAAAACAAAACAAAAATCCCTTTTTAGGTCATCATACACCTTGCAAAACATTTCCCCTTTTTGGCTCTATTTCTTTACACACTCTATTAAACAATTTACAACAACAATTGTCTACTTCCAAAAATTCACACAATTGGGTAGACATCTATTACACTTATATATCTTGTCTCCTTAAAATTTTTAGAGCCAATTGAGGCCATTTGCTCACTCAAAATAATCAAATTCGTTAACTCAACGATTCTGCCATTACATATATTTCACTTAACAGTGTAGACTAAAAAATTTGTAGGAATTTTAATCCTACTTAAATGGCTACAAAAATTTATAGGCTGGTATATAACACATATATATACCTTCATACCAAAAATTGTGACTTTTTAAAGTATTTAGCCCATTCAAATCCAATTATTTCGGACTGCCCTGTCAAAACAGTGCAATTGGAGCAATTCTGTGTTTTCGCTCGACACTCGACAGTTTGGCGCTCGACACGTACAACTTGAGCACCAGACAATCGAGCACTCGACGCTCGACATAGCATCGCCTGACCACTCGACACTCCCAAAGCATTTTGTCAAGCACATTGGCAGTAGCCATGTTTCACGCCATTTCCTCCTTACTCTGTTTTCCAAAACAGGGGAGACATGCACATATCAAACCCGAAGTTCAAAAATTCACCATAAATCCTACACTTCAAATTTTTGGGTGATTTCAATTTCTATAAATTCCTGGACATGTCTATTTTCATCCATAAAAATTTTAGAACAAGAAAACATCCCCTTGATTTATGGGAATTTTTGGAACATGCATTGCTCAGTGTACACAAAATTTCAGGATTTAACCAAACTCTCATTTTTAGCTTGGTATCCTCATCCCTTACTCAGATGCATTCAAATCTCATTCAAATTCATATTCCACACAAATTTTCAGTAATACAAACAACAATTCTCATACTCACATTACAAACCAAAAGAATTCTTGCAAACACATATACAACGAAACAAGAATTCTAAAGGAGAGAGGAGTTCTTACCACTTTTTTCATTGAGTTCTTGGTAAATTTTTGTGTGGAAAGCTTAGAAAGAGTGAAGAGCTGTAAACATGAACTTAGAGAGCAAAGATGGAAGGAATTCTAGAATCCTTCCTATTTTATAGATAAACATAAGGCAAATTTTCATTTAGTGCTCTATCTCCCTTTCTCATTACCATTAATCTCATCATCTCTCATCTATTACACTACAATTCCAATACATCACCAATACATTAATACATATTATTACACATGTAACCACAATACATGGTATAATATACATTGCAAAACTTAGGATATTACATAAAAAATTCCTCATTGCTATGGATTTCACAGTTGGCAAATGATGCAAAACAAAGAAACATGATTGGCGGTGGTTGACTCGCCGATTGCATCTCGAAAAGGGCATCCATCACGATTCAATAGGCATCATTTTTGAATGGTTTTGTATTTTTTGTGTGGTAACCATGTTGCCTTTCCGTTGGAAACGGTTTTGCATTTATTTTGTTAAGATTTTTTCGTATACTCATTTGAGAATTGCCTTAAATTTTATATGGAGCATTCCATAGGGCTTGCCGCTGAAGGAAGTGTTCCAAGTCACTTCTTTTCCGCTTTCAAGCTGAATCAGGTGGGTCAGATGAAGTTCAGGTCAAGGTTGATTGATTAGTTATGTGGTCAGGAGAAGCGTAGGCTAGCTAGTTCCCATTTTTTCATCTTCTTACTTATGGTTCAACCAAAGCAAACCTCTCATAAGGGACAAATTGCAAGGGGAGGAATATTTCTCTTTTATTAATATCTTTGATAAACGATAGGAGTTGTTTTAATTGTTTATCGTAGGCCACTAACACTTAGGAGTTGTCAAGTGGACCTTGTTAGCTTGTTTGGCTTTCAGCCAACCCTTGGCTTTCACATCGATTTTCCGAAAAAAGATGTTTGTTTGGTTGATAAGAAAATCTGAGAAGATGAGCAAAAAAAAAAAAAAAAAAGGTTCAAATGGGTAAGGGCCATGTCGCCGGATGATGTTACTATAGACCATTGTATTGGTTCTTTTTTTATTGTTATATAAAATACATAATTTTATTATATTTTAAAAAGGAAAAGGAGGGTAAAATCATCTTTTTGTGAAAGATTCTAATCTTTTAACAGGTTTTTTTAAACGAGACCGTCAAAGAGGGGGACAGGTGTTACTTTCCAAACAACGGGGAGGCCTTGTCGTCAGCCCAAACCTTGGGGTTGTCAGGATTTTTCCTCGAAATGTTTGGTCTACTCTGTCATTTTTTAGTTATATTATATGGTTTGTATTATAGCTTTTTTTTTTTTGAAAATTTTATTTTAGCTAGTGATGTACATCGAGTTTACGTGGCTCTCTGTCTTCTTTGCTTGTTGCACGTATCTGGGTGGGGTTACTCTAATTCAATCTTAACTTTTTTTAATTATTTAATCAAGTTATATTCAATTTACCTTTAATTTTATATATATATATATATATATATATATATATATAGAGAGAGAGAGAGAGAGAGAGAGAGAGAGAGAGAGAAGTCTCGACAAATTGACTAATCAGTTAATAAGCATCTCGCGTTACTTAACTATTTGACAGTTTACTAGATATTTATGTAGCGATCTAACGATACTAAACAAGCATTCAACAGTTATAGAACTATTGAATTGGTTAATTTGCCGCATGATAGAATGATTAAAATAAATTACTAAAATTCAAAACAACTCCTGACAAGCAGCTATTTTCTTACATTTTATGACTACAAACATCTCTTTAGACTCTTTGCTACTTTTTGCCTTAATGGCCTGATCTTTGGACGACAAAGCCGCATATTAGACCCTTCTAGTGTTAAGTGCACAATGCCCTTAAGAAATCCTAAATGTTAATAGTTAAATATAGGCTCCAATTCCAAATTCTGATGGATTAGGTAGTACTACATATGGAATTCATGTAGTTGAAGGTTTTGTTGTGGTCATCAATTGATGATTCCAAAGAGACCAAATTAAAATTAAAATCAAAATCTAACACCTAATAACAAAATACAAACAAAACCAAAGAAATATGAGTCACCCCTCTGCCCCTAGAAATCTATATTGGTGTGAGGTGGGTGCTTGGTAGTAGGTAACAAAATGATGCGGGAGCAGTATCATCATGGCACAGAATATAATAAATTAATGCTTGCAAGCTTGCAACAACTATATACAAATTTTATAAAGCAAGCCTATGAGTGTGATTCCAATGTCATGTAGCATAATTAAGTTGGTAAAAAAGCTTATCGTTTTTAGGATGGTTAAATCATGCATGTGCTGAAAGTTATTTTTTGATTTTTATAAAGAATTATGCAAAAGTGGTGCCAATCCTACACAATAAAAAAGGTTAAAGGTTGGTTCCTTTACCCCTTTTGAAAAGATGTGTGTGGCTTTAAGTGTCCCTGCTTTAGGCCGAGTGCAAATTGGCTTATCAATTTGAGAGGATCTCTTCCGATGCTGTCTAGATAAAAAGATCCATAAAATGGATGGGCTTCGAGTTTGTGTCTTGTCAACCTTTGATTGTATTTTTACCATCAAATTGAAATCTAACATACATAATATTAATTTGTCTCCTAATGCTATTAAATCGATACTATATATCTTCTCTTCTTTATATCAATTAATATCTTAAAAAACTTTCAAAGACTCATAAAAAAGCAAACCCTTTTAATAATTTTGTTGAGGTTAGAATATTATAAAACATAATCAAAAGGAAAAGTCATACACAACCATAGGAACCTGCCATGCCTTGGATCTTGAGTCATCTTATGTGAATAATTAAACCTTTTGTTACAACAACAACAACAACATTATTATAATAGAACAAAATTTATATTAAAAAAGCAGAGAAAATTTTAGTTTATGTGTTCATGATATTTAAATTTGTTTGTTTGGAAGGATTTCACATGATAGAGTGGACCTGACCCATTTGTTCTATCAATAATTTGAAACTCATGGTCATAGATCCCTCACTAACATATTATGATGATCCATAATTTGTAATTTTGTAGTCACTTGTGCTAATTCACAATCAATAGGCCTACCAATACCATCCGTTCAAAATAAGTAAGTCCATGCTTTCACTCAACTAATCCTTTTGTCTTTTCAGCACAATTTGCATCATGGGTCAAACTTTATACATGCAATTACATAGTCTTAATACATGATTAATTCTCCATGGCAACCATTAAGCTGTCTTTTTTTCAAACTTTCCACGTCTTATGTAAGCCTTCGTTTAAATTCATTAACCAAAGACGTATTATAAATGAATAATACTAATCTTATAAACTCTTATATACAGACTAACGTGTCGTGAGATTATTAGAGTAATAAATATATAAAATTTATTTATTTAATAAATGATAATGATGTATAAATAAATGAATCACAACATGTAAATTTGAAAATATGAATTTGTATGCAAGCTTATAAAGCCAAGACTAATCATTATAAATTGGTAGAGCCTATTCCATTTCGGTAAGTTGATTGGAATTAAATATTGTGTATTAATCTTTAAGTCTACTAATCATGAAAATGATTTAATTAAATATTGAATAAAATTAGAATTGTAAATATTTTATTCATGAATTCCACTATAAATAAAACCACTTAGTGCTCTGTAATTCTCTACTCTCTCCTCATTTCCAGGAACACCCCATCATCATTCATCCAATCTCTTCTTCTCATTCCGATCTTCAACGGGTCAACCCGTTTCACAAAAATGGACCAAACCAGATTCGTGATCGAGGCCGCAGAAGCCGAATCAATGGCTAAAAAATCCGGCCTCACCGTCCCTCAGCTCCTCCCTTCGTTAGTAAAATCAGCCCAGACCCTCGCCCGCCCGCCCATCTCCAACTACCACGTGGGCGTAGTTGGGTTCGGGTCTTCGGGTCGGATCTTCTTAGGAGGCAACATCGAATTCCCTGGCCTCCCCCTCCACCACTCTATCCACGCCGAGCAGTTCCTCGTCACCAACCTCATCCTCAATGCGGAGCCGCGGCTCCAATGCTTCGCCGTCTCCTCCGCGCCCTGCGGCCATTGCCGCCAGTTCCTGCAGGAAGTCCGCAACGCTTGCGACATTAAGATTTCCGTCACGTCCGCCGCCGAAAACGGAAGCGACGAAACCAAAGGTGAAGATCATGTATGCGATTATTACCCACTTTCGCATTTCCTTCCCGACAGGTTCGGTCCTGACGATTTGTTGGAAAAGGATGTTCCTTTGCTGTTAGAAACTCACCAGAACGGCTTGTCGTTTGATGAAAATGGTACCCACCAGAGCTGCTGTAACGGTCAGGTGTCGGAGAGTTTAAAGTTCGCAGCTTTGGAGGCTGCGAACAAGTCTCATGCGCCGTACAGTAAGTGCCCATCTGGGGTGGCGATTATGGATTGTGAAGGGAAGGTTTTTAAAGGGTCTTATATGGAGTCTGCCGCGTATAATCCCAGCTTGGGCCCCGTGCAGGCGGCGTTGGTGGCTTACGTAGCGAGTGGGAGTGGTAATGGATATGAAAAGATTGTAGCCGCCGTGTTGGTGGAGAAAGAGGGGGCTGTTGTGAGGCAAGAACACACGGCGAGGCTGCTTTTGCAGGTCATCTCGCCCAAGTGTGAGTTTAATGTGTTTCATTGTGGTACAAAATCGAATGGATGCAAAACTGCTTCTTGATGTGAGTGATCAAAATCAATTCCATCTTTGTGTTTATAATCATTTGCAGTGTTTGATGAATTTATGTTGATCAGAAATCGATGCATTGATTGAATGATGATAGAATAAATCAAAATATCTTTTTTTTTTTTTGTCCTTTTGAGTTGTTTGATAGGTTGTATTCTCATTTATCATTTCACTGAAATTTACATGAACGGAGAAAATTGGCTGTTGTTTACTCTGATGAAACATGAGAATAAAATGCACAGGTAACAGTTGATCATTTCTTCACGTAACTTCTTAACATACATGAACATTATGGACAGCAAAGTCTTAAAAAGAAATATTGAGCACATGGTTTTGAGCAAAGAAGCTATTGGGAATTGCAATAAGCCGGATGCAGTGCAATAAGCCGGATGCAATCATATATTTATATATTGTTGACCAAGTCTTTCTTAGCATGTGTATTTAATGGCGATCACTGTGTAGGCTTTGCAAGCAACTATATCTATTTCTTTACTGTTTAATGATCTTATAATAAATAAACTATGAATACTTCAGCACTGTACAAGAGCTGTAGATATTCAAGTACAATGGAAAGCAGAGCGGCTGTTGATTGTTTTTGAAAGTTTTGGCTGGTCCATGCATCTAAAGGAAAAAAAAATTGTTGCCCTACCCTATTTTTGGGTCATGCTACAGTATATCAGCTGTACTCGTACACATATATTTTTCTTTTAAAAAAAATTGTAAATGAGATAGAACAAAAAGTTGTAAATGGAGTGAAAAAAAAGTTGTAAAAGAAATGGCTGTTCTTAAATACGTCAATGTCCTCTAGCCATTTCCCTATTTTTAAAAGAAAATTAGGGGTATTGATATGGTCCATACCTAGTAACAGAAGCAGTGTGTGATTGGTGGACGGTGGAGCAAGCTGCAGTGGAGTTCCAACATTTCAACTTTTTTTTTTTTTTTTTTTGTAAATTTTTTCTTAAGACATATCATGTTGATTGTCGAGTTCCAAGCCACTGCCATCATGCGCTTAAAAGTGAGTTGCCTACTTTTGCTTTTGGCCCCCCAAAGTGCTTTAGTGAAACTTTAAATGGCAGGTGAATTGAAGGCAAAGAAGACTAGAAGAATTTACAAGGTTGATTTATGAAGTCAGCAGATCGCTGTCAAATTTAGTGGTTGTAATGGAAATCAATGCAGAGGAGCAGGAGAAATCATTAAAATGTGCTTGTAGTTGTAATTCTATGAAAAATACAGGAGAGCAATGTGCTAATGTCTTATTGTACAGTTCATTAATATCTAGTCCCCACTACTCAATAGAAGTCCATAGCTGATATGGGTCCCGTGGTGGTTGATACAAGTGGACGGTAAAAACTGATGTTCTATAGCTGATCTATACTCCGTTTTACAGCTACTATTATATTGGAGTACCATATTCCCTACAAGGTTGTAATTGGTGTCGGTTCTCAGAGTTGACTGCTTTTCATATGTGAACAATGCTGCTTATGCTAATGGACAGTAGACAGAGACTTGGAGACCCTACCTATGCATTAGATTAATCACGGGACCAAATTGGAGCTGCCAAATTTTTGACAAAATAACTTCAATGTTAACCTACTACTGCTGGCTTTTCTATTGATGGTTTTTCTGTCGAGTACTCAGATCTTTAAAGAAGTAATAGTGAATTTTACCTCATATAATGGTTTCACTGGTGTCCTATTGGCAATTGAGAAGTCTAAACATCGTAAATGGTCGGTAAAATGTTGTCCATCTGTGTGTATTGGTTTGAATTCGAAACAAGACAATAGGCCAATTTGGGAGCCTAAATATGGTAAGAGTGCATTCAATTTCAGAGGCAATACTCACTACTTTCATGACATTCTGTGAGTTCGTTTAAACGGATATAGAGCTATTACCGTAAATGAACAAAAGAACGTGAACTCTGTTCTCTATTAAACGAAATTACGAACAAGGGGCAAGAAGAAACTATGAATTATCTGCCGCTTGGTCGAGAACTTTAGCGACCATGTCAACTTTGAGCATAATACCAGCTAAACCCAATAAGCATTTCTAAATTCTAATGAATAATAAAATCCAATAAGAAAATGATGATAAAGTAATGTTATACAATCCCAATTTTTCTTTTTCAAGTCATTGACTTTAATTTATGATAATTGTTTAGATGATAAAATACTAAAACAGTTGATATAATAATAATTTTACATTTGAGATGCAAATCAGAAATACAAACTGGGAATCTCATAGGCACTCGATGATGCATGCATACAATTTTGTCAACATGTAATTTACTCCAGCACGAATCTATTCGGGTTCTAAATGTTATTTATTGCGGCTGCCTGCCAAGTTTCAATGATTCAACGGCAAATTGCCTTGTTGATAATCATGGAATCCCTTCATACACTATCTCACAAACAATTTACAGATCATTTAAAAAAAAAATGGAAGCAAAAAGTTATAATCTGAAAACCAAGAAGAGAAAGTATATCAGCTATCTTTTTTCAAAAGAAATTTAACTTATACAAAACAACAAATATATTACTCAAAACACATCTATAGAACAAAAATAAAATAAAATAAATGAATAAAGAAGCAATGCTATTGCTGATTCAGAACAGAAAACATCAACTTTTCAACAAGATGGTAACTCATCTAGGCGGAGTTAAAAGCGGAAGAGGGAGCGTTCTTCAAAGGAATAGGCTTGACGCGTTCACTGTTCAATGGAGCAGCGGATCCAAGCCCTTGTCCATCATCTACATAGGCTGAATCATCAGGAAGTGTTAATGCACCATGAACCAGAATCACAACCGTTCCAATAGAGAGCCCAACAATGATATTTCTGGTCACATCCGTCAAGAAAAAAACAGCAACGGTTGCCAGCGACAATGCTGTCATCACCAAGCAATCATCCACGATATAACCGAAAGCCACCAACGGGCCATCACGTAGGAAGTACATGAATGACCATGCACCCATCATGATTACAAAGACGATCAAGGAAACAGGGTGCCAGAGCATGGTGACAAAGAGGATGAACAAGGCGATAATGGCGTAGTTCATGCGAAAATGAGCTGCATTTGTTTTGATTCTTTCGATGAAGTCGGAGAATGAGAGGGGAAGGGTAAAAGCATGGATCTGGAACATCTCTGCCCATGGCCTTCGGGTGCCAAAGGTTGATCGGATGAGTTGTTTTGCCCGTTGGAGAACAGGGAGGTTCGATGATATTGACGATGAAGGTGATTCTGTGTGGATGGTTCCATAAGTCGTCATTTTGCGGTTATCAACATGAGGCGAATCATGCCACCATAAACACGCACATAAGAGAGAGAAAGAGGGGGAGAGAGAATGAATGCTAAAGAGGAGGGGAAAGAAGAACGTGTACAGGATAATAGGTTTCTGGGACTAAACAGAGAAACGATGTATGTTATGCTATTTGTTGTAGATTCTGGTTGATGCCTCTAGTGGATGACGAAACCAGCGCCAGAAGCATCATGAGAGGCTACATAACATGCATTCCTACCTTTGCCAGTCGTGTAACGTACTTATGTATAACCGAAGTTAGAACAAACAAAATATGCCCTCACCTAAAATTAAGGAGATAAAAACTTAGGTCTTCCAAAAGTTTTGGGATTTTTTTTTTCTCTTCTCTCTCTTGAAATTTTCATACCAAAGGTATATTTAGTATTTTTGTTTTCAAATAAAAACACAAATATTGATACAAGTGCATTCTCCATTCTTGGAAAACTCGTAAACAATCTTTCATTTCCATTTTGACACAGAATATTAGAAATGAAATCCAAAGTTCATAACCAAAGACACTCTTTGCTAGATATGATAAAACCTCTAACCTTTATACAATCAACAGAAGCAGTAAAAGACAAAAACTCCAACACAGGTCTACAACTAATGTTATTTCACTGATTTGGTGGCAGGACATCCCCTTTATACACCTTCCAGGGTCCATAATAGAATTTTGGCTTCATCAGTGGCACTTGTTGCCCAGGGTGATCTTCCCAGTACTTCTCCTGCACAACACAAGCCCAGTTCTTACATCAGAAACTTCATATAGTTAATCCATATGTTTACGAAACTTTAACTAATAATAAAATAGATTACTCACCTAGAAAAATAGAACCAAAAAAAAAAAAAAAAAGAAAGAGAGATCTTGAAGAAGTGTATCTCAAGTAGACATGCATGAGCTTAACAGGATTCAGGTGTGTGCCACAAGTATTCAAGATAAATCTGATTCTCATTCAGGTTTGGTATCAGTTCTTTCAAAAATATGAACAGGGTACGCAAAAATGTCAAGATGATAGATGAGCAAACAACCAATCCATCAAGAAAAAAATAGAGATTACCACTCAAGCAGATTCTGATAAGCACTTTTCAATTACTGCTCATATAAATAGTTCTACTAATTAAAATCATGTGACGCCAATTCTAAGGATTAAACAAGTACAAGCAGAACTTGCATATAATTTGCCACGGGTTGATGCAGGCTACAGAATGTTTGTGATCATTAAAGTAGAAAAATAAGAGGAGCCTGAAATTGCACAGAAATGGAGAATAGTCCAGAAAAAGGAATGGACAGATTAACAAGCCTGAGCTATTAATAAATCAAGATGAATTATGATGAACCAATACCATTAAGCTCGTCCAGCGAGGGAAGTTTCTATGAACACAGTTACTGGTGTCAAAATGTCATTTCAAGTTAATCAAACTTCAGTGAACCCATCAGTTACTCAGTAAATTATGTATAAAAGGCCAAAGCAAGGGGGATTACATAACAAAAAAAAAAAAAAAAGAATTTAAGAATTTTATCAAGCTCCAAGTGCAGTCATACTCTCCAAGTCCAATAACAGAAAGCCAAAGAAGCCCCTAAACTTTTCATCTAAACTATTGACATAAATAATAAAAGTGAAAGAGAGAACAGAAAGAACAACAACAGTAAAATAGCATATACCTCTTAACTTCTGTTAAATAAAATTGAAATTTAACACTTTTCATTACTTTTTCTCCCACTTCCCTGAATCCTATCAAGAGTTCAGGGCTTATCAACTCCTCTTCACGGTTCACATTTGCAGAAAAGGATGACTAAACAAATGTATTGGTAGCCATACCGATGAAACTACATAGTATAGACAAATAGAAGCAAATTTTCCACTGTATCAGGCAACAAAGGTACACAAATAATCTAATTGCAGGCTCTGGTAAGTCCTCATCAAAGTTCCCATATATAAAATGGATTATCAACTACGCATACAGTATGCTAATAAGAGGAATGCAATTAGCACCATCTTAAATAACCTCCCAAAAACTTCAAATAAAACATAATTCCTCGAACCAAATCATAAAATTAAGTAGCGCGATTTTTTTGCTTCTTGAAAGCTAGCAACTGCCTCAAAGTGAGATATCAAAATTCCCTTTCGCGCCCGCCAAAGTATCATTCACAATTTAGGATCAAAATGGGTATTAATTCCTGCAATCCCACCATGCACAGAAAACAGAAAATTTGAAAAGCGCAAGTAGGATAGGTGAAAAGGGTAATCTTGAACGATGGAAATAATACCTTGTAGAGTTGCTCAGTGATAGCAGAGGCGATGACACCCGTGTAGAAAGCGGTAACGTAGATAGTGATCAGAGGTTTAAAAGTTTTGGGTCTCCTGTAGGGCTCTATCATGTCCCAAAGAAGCGTTCTTTCCCACTTTGTATAGACGTAGTCAGCGTATTTTCTCCATAGATAGCTCGCCATTTTCACTCCACACTCTGCCGCCCGCCTTCAGGATGGAGAAAGATGGAGGAGATGTAGCGTCTCACAATTCGCCACTCAACCGTAACTGGCTAAGTGCTGCTAGAGCTTGTAGAATATATTTTTTTTAAGTAGAAAATATATATATTTTGTGCCTCGAGGTTTTTTTATTAAAATTAAGGTGGCCTTGTTTAGTTGTGTTTTGCCGACTTATCAAATAAAATGGGGACCTGGAAAAATAAAAATTCATTATTTTTTATAATTTTGTAAGAATTATTAGAATATCTATATTAATAAATTTAATCTAATTACTTGTTATTAAAGTATTGAAAATACCTTAACGAAATTTGTTAATAAAAATATCAAATCATAAATTTATAAGAAAAAATAAAAAATGATAACTTCTTTTCAAATTCACAACCTTAAAATGAAACACGAGAATACTTAATAAAATTAATCTATAAAAATAATATTATAATTCATAAAAGTAAACATAATTTGAATAATAAGAATTACAAAATATTTGTCATAATGTCATTTTTCGAAATGGTTCGTTATTTTTATAAAAATGCTGAAAATTCATTATGTATTTCTTAAAATTTGAAGAGTTTAACAGAAATACTCAAAACTTTGTGATGTTAGATGATTTTTATGTGGGTTTCGGGCATGGCCTTAGGCCAAAGAAGTTAGAGATGTCCATGAAGCTCATAAAGACCCCTCTCCCAGTGTTGCTTAACAAAAATTTTATAAATGCCATGCTCAATAGTAGCTTTCCTCCAATCAAGATTCAGTGTCTCTTGCATATTTACATTGATGATTGAGCCTTAGTAGTCTTCCAGCAACTAGCAAGGTTGCTGCTATATATGCATTCGCAATACTAACTTTCCTCCTCTCAACCCCTTTAAGTTTGATCAAGAAAATTTACACAATGAACAACCCATTTACTTGTAGAGCAAGAAGTTTTTCCTCGTAAAAATATTTAGAACATAGAATTTCATTTCCACCTGAGAGTTTTCTTCGACTTACATATATCACAACTAGAACAAGAATCACAAAGAATGGAGTTGAATAGAAGAATCTTCTGCTGAGTGATCTTTTACACAGGTAAAAGCCGATATACAAAATACCCGGAGGTAGCCCAATACAGAACTCTTTACTGAGCCACATACACAGCATTGCCAATTCCTATTTATAGATAAACCCTTAATTTAGAGTCCTTTGTTTAATTTGATCCTGCCGGTTTGTCCAGTGGAGCAGAGATGGCATCAAGACTAAGATCTCCAACTCCCTTGGTCGGGCCAATGCTGCAACGATCTGTGTTGTGCTGTTGTATGGCATCTTTTATTTTTTGAAACTGCAGATGGATTTGAGGGAAAAAAAAAAAAAAACATGTTAGCTAAAGATGAATGTTTTAGAGATTCATATAAGATCTTCTGCATATATCAATATGAATAGCAAAAGATATTTAATCAAGCATACAGTCTGCAGACTGCACAAAGTCTAAAGACGCCATCACACATACAAATCCTCAAACCACCTTCTAACTTCTATTTCATTATATGTCTCTTCCTCTTTCCCCCTTTTTATTATTATTTTTTTTTAAAGAAAAAAGACTTTAATTTCTCTACAAATTACATCAGGGTAATGAGGTCCCTAAATAAGTTTTTCAGAAAATTAACCAGTGTAAACAAGCAAACTACTCTTCAACCAAATTTTAGTGCCCTGCCTCTTCCGCAAGAAGAAAATTTTTAAGCAGCTCCCTAGCCATAGCAACTTAACACTACTTTCCAGCAACAGATTAGCGATTATTATTTCTAGGTTTACATTGAATAGTGGCAAGGGAAAACTTTGCATTATATTAGGAAAAAAATAGCAATGATAAACACTCACCTTAGCAAGTGAACACGAAAATGATTCTAGCTGTCCATGTGCTCCACGATAGAAGTGAAAATAAGGAAGCACTTTCACATTCAAACTTTTGCACATTGGCTTGTTCTCATCAAAATTGACTTTTAGGAATAAAATTTCAGGGTGCTCCTCAGCTGTCTTGCAGAGCTGACAGATACATTACAAAACAAAATCAGGAGAAAATCATCACAGTTATTAAAGGGTAATCTATGAGATGGTGTGAGATACAATAAATTATACAAGTTCCTATATTCGTCTTTACAAGTAGTATAAACATATCTAGCATTAGTAACTTTGGTAAATATAACGTTTCAAACATAGACATTTCTTTTGTTACACGTAATATTATCTGAAGCAACTCCTGTCGATTTAAGAGACGTCTTAGGCATCCAAAAAAAACACTTCATAGTTCATGGAATAATGGATAGCATCCCAATATCAAATTAACCTTTTTTTTTTTTTTCAAAAAAAACTGTAGTGTTAGTCCACAGGACACCTCTCCACTCAGATCAGGTAAACTTCAGGCATGGCCCCAAGGTATTAATTACATCCAACCTGTTGGAACTAATTTCCATCACAATCGTAGTTAAACCTTAGACCGAACATTTTCTAGGCATCGGAGTAAAGTGACTTTACCACTAACCCAACACCTTGGGGTTAGACATCACAACAATTTCTAGATAAATTAATACAAATGAGGTAAAAACACAGATGACTTCGTAAAAAAGAACCAGGGTGCAGGTATAGCCTCCAGAATCATTATGGCAAGCAACAAAAGGAACTCCAAAAGATGTGTCACCATCAGTTATTTAGAGTGAGTCCAATGACTTCTACTCTGGTGAGTTTGGCACAGCATTAAATGCTATCATTCGAACACTCTTATTAGCTATTGTGCTAGAAAAATTATAATTCCCTTCTCCTGTGTCAAATTCATCACTGTCTTAACTAGTTGATGATTTTGTGTTCATTGTGGAACTACGCAAGGGTTATTAAAAGCAGTAATCTTAATCAAAGTGTTCCAAGGGCATATTTTTGTCAACATTGGCAGCTGTATGTTAATGTAAAAATTGATACTGCTAGGACAACAGAACAAAGGGTCAAGCAACAACAGGGCATTACCTTTGGAAATAATGCCCGGCAAGATGCACACCAGGTTCCATAAAATTCAACAATGACTAATTTGTCTCCAGCTTGACTTAAGGCACCCAAAAATTCTTGAGTAGAATGAATGTCAACCATGTTTGGTGCATTTTTCTCCCACCATTTTGGCTGGTCGGTTTGAGCAACAGTTGCATGGACCTGAAGTGAAGCATCCAGCAATTTAGGAATGAATCATAAGAAAAAAAAAAAAGAAACATATGAAATAACTGGCATATTTGCATGATACAAAGAATGAATTTTACACACAAGGCACAAGAGATCGGTGCAGATCAACACCACGCTTAGAGAGAATAAGTAAACTGAGAAAAAAAATTGTTATCAAGTGAAAATTGAACTCTAACCAACAAACAAGATGAGTGGGTTGGGTCAGACATTATTAACAAGTGAAACCATTTTCCACCAGAGGTGATATGCCGTTACAAGAAATCTAACTTTTTCTATTTGCTATAGAAAGCAAGACAAGAAAACAAATAAGCTAGATCAGTACCATTGTAGATGCTTAGAGATTCCACTACTAAATGCATACACAATGATGCTCTACATCTTGGAGGATGGAATATCTTTTAATGCTTAGCTCTTCTAAATGTGGCTTTTGATCTTACACCAAAACTGTTTAATGTTTCAGTAATTATCAATAAATATCCCTGAATTTACCTTCTATACAAAGTGAAGACCAATTACAAGTCCCAGTTTCTTAATTTATATGACCCATAAAAAAAAAGATAGGGGAGATGTTTAAACAGATTGAAAATCCCTCCAAGTGAAGACACCATAACAGAGTAGTCATAAGCTGTACTAGAAAACATATTTTGTTCTGTACCTTAATCAACTATAATCCATTCATTATACAGACACCTAAATACTTTATCATCCATTTATTAAAAAAATATCATGGGAAAGCAAGCGTGAAGCTCATTCTTAAAACACAAATTAACATTATAGAATGTCCTCATATCAAGAAACAGAGAAACAGGAAAAATAGGTCATTTAACTTTATTTCAAATAGTAACTAATTTGACACAAAGAAACAACCCAGAATCTAAATTGTTAGGGTAAAATTTAGTACAATTAGCAACTAACAAAACATAAAAAAAGCATAAACTGGGCAAACAAAAGAACCATAAATTAATGCCAAAACTCACCCAATTACAGTAAAATAAAGAAAAATCAATCCTGAAACTCTAGAGATCAGCTCTAAAAATGAATGATAATGGATAAAAATAAGAGCATCATAGACAATCAAAGTACCCTTAGCTAAAAAGCATTTTTTTCCCAACAATCTGCAAACTTTCCGCTAAAAATGCAAATAAAACCCCTAACATCAATATGAAAACCAACCATTTCAATTTCACAAAGTAAACAAAAACATAATCCATCCTTCAACTCAGACATCACAGTAAACAACACTCTTGATTGTAAAACCGGATAGCATTAAAAAATAATTTAATTTAATTTAATAAAAAAAGGGGAAGAACATCGAAGAAAGCAAAAGCTGGTTGGCTAACCTTGAAAGAGACAAATTGTTTCCCGGGTGAGAAAGAAAGACGTGAAATCCCACCAGAAGAAGAAGAAGAGCAAACAAGAGGGTAAATTCTCTTCTCTAAAATCTGTTTATTATTTGGCGGCAGAGAACTCAAAGTGGAGGCAAAGGAACCCAAAGAAGAAGACGAAAAGCGAAAGGAATGGAATGAAGATACCCGAATAACATCAGCCATTTACAGATTCAGATTCACCCAAAAATACCAAAACAAATACCAACACAAGAGAGGGTGATTCTGAATCTTATTTTATAACAAAATTTAGTAAAGGAAAAAAAAGGGGTTCAAACTACATAAGGTCAAAGGAAAAGAGAAAAGGGACGGAGAGCAACAGAGAGAAGAAGAGTATGGATGAATTGAGTTGCTGTAATAAGCAAGACTAAGATAGAGGAGATATTAGTTTGATCGTACGAAGAAGAAGCCTCCACATATGCTGTTTAAAAAAAAAAAAAGAAACTGTTAATTGTTATCGATGTTGTTTCAGCTTCCCTCTGCTTTTCGTTTCCTAGCGGTTGGCCGGTTACCCACCCATTGCCTATTCCCTGTTTGCCATTTTAAACAGTTTTTTTTTTTTTTCCCGGGTTCTATAATACATGTTTTTATTGTCATCTAATTCTTGTTATTAAAATATAAAAATTAAACAAATAATTAGGTCCTTCTTTCATCTGAACTCTGCATATATAATGTTGGTGCCACGTTGCTATCAGGGTTAATAATCAATTTATTGCTTATAAAATATCATCAACTCTTTTAATGATTTTAGATTTTAACTTATAATAATCCTGAATTATCGTAATCTTACATCATGTGGAAACTGTCCATTCACAGAACATGTGATTTTCATTTTTTAAAAATTTGATTAACAACTAATACTAATAGAAACTCGATTTCATCAGCTTAGCACCAGATTGACACGTTAGTGGTCAAATACAAGAAGAAGAAACAGGAGGGGTTTTGGGTTCTTCTTTTTTTTCGTTAGAATGGTAGATCAGAAGATTCAAAACATCATCACGGCTGAATCAAATTTCCCAACTAGCCACATTTGAGGCGGCCAGAAGCTGCCAATACCAACCCAACAGTTTCCAGAAAGCAAACAAGTGTTCTTATTTTCCTTAATTTCCTCTCTTTTTCCAGTTGCCACCAAAAAGGCATAGAAATATTAGCCACGTCTCGTGTCCGACGTGTGACAATGAATAAATAAATATCTACTAAAGAATGGTTTGGATCCAAAACTGTCGATATCAGCATTAATAAATACCTCATAAATGAAGAAGTAAACAGAGTTACCAGAAAATGCCGGATTTCTTATAGACTATCAAGTTTATATGAAAATTATTTACGCAGAGACAGAGTAGGAACGGTAGAAATTGACTTATCAGAAAATGTTGTCATGGCTCTATTACCAAATATAAGAAGTCGAGCTTTGAACCAAGTATTTCATAAACACAGCACATTATTTAGCCTCTTACGCAGCGTGTAAACTGAAGGAACTGTTATGGTTTAAATAACATTTGCGATAAGTAATTCTAGTTGCTATGTGTAATATTATTTAATACATAAAGTATGGTATTAGCATTTGGCAACATGCCTTTACCTTAATCTCTAATCTACTTATTAAATGCTAATGACAATTGATTGTTTAGTTGAATAAGGATCTAAGATAGTGAGTAGCATTCATGGGCCATTGATGCTTCAACAAAAGAACAGAAATCTGATGCCAATTGGTTATTGTGTGGCCAGCCCATTTTTACCAAAGCAGACAACCACATGTTGAATAGCCGGCATTTAGCACGAGATTCTTTTCCCACTTGACAGCTCTCAACTGATGATGAGGCTATCGAGAGATTTTCAAATGTTTACATCTTCAGTATTCTAGAATCAAAACTGGTCGCCCTTCTCGTTTTCCATTGAACGTAACTTGTCAGGTTTCATTTAAACATTTATAAAGAGGCCAGTTGGGATATCCATATCACCTTCTTCTTCGTGTGCCAACCCAACAGAGAAAGTAATAGGTTCTCTTGAGTAATATCTAGTTTTGTCAAGAGCTTCAAACCTCTTATTAATTGTTTCTCGAGGTTGCTTTAGATTGAGGTGATATTCAAAAAGCAGAACAGATAAGATTAGTTCACAAGGTAGCCCGGAAACAACAGCTAATACAAAATTTCTCCCAGACGGGTGCGCAAAATCAAACACAAGATATAAATATGCTATCAAATTTCACAGTTTTAGTTTCATGCATAATTAATTTGTAAGACCCCTCCCTTCCTTGGCAAAGAAAGTTAACATAACTTATCAGCTTAAGATGCAAGACAAGCACAAGAACAAACACTCCCCCACCAGAAATAAAGATATGAGTAATAATAAAGATGAACTTAGGGATTAAAAGTCTGATTCTAGCAATCCAAAAGGCCATGAAACTTCTAGACTGAACATTCATTTAGAGCAACAAAATTCAAAGATTAGAATCCGCTTCAAGCTCAGTCAGCACAGTGCCCGTATCAACATTAAGGGGTACTAACACAGGCAGCTAAGAGAGTAGCATAAAAGGGAACAATAGCACCAATTTAGTAGACATGTTTATCCACGTTAAAGCAAACATTCAGCTGACCAATGTTTAGTATATTCGAATACCAGAAAGCATGACATTGGAAACTTTTCCTTTTTTTGCATTTCCTTTTTTCCGATAGCATTACATTAAGTATATATTTACATCTCAATAACCAATGAAAATTTCAACCAACCAAAAAGTATGGCAATTAACGCAAATGCAACACCAGATATCATATTGGATGTGCAATTTCATCCTGGTCTAAATGAATCTCATATGCAAATAAAAAGTAAACATTCAATGTAATTCCCATTTTTCCAACTGCTATTTTAATTCTACATCACTGAAATCATAATAATGCATACAAATAACAGTTCAGTATTTTAGATCCTCGTGCAGCTCGCAATAAATGGACAATTCGAGCCAATCGACTAGAAAGAATAGAACTATAGATGCAAGTATTCATGACTCAGCATTCTCATGTGATCCCAAGTACTAATACCTTTACCTTCAGCTCTGCCTTTTCAGATCAACATTGAAGACCATCTATGTCAGTGAACTTCTAATCAAACAGCCTCAAAATAGAATCCTTCTGTTTGCCTTCTACTCCATCGTTGGACAGCAAGTGTTCACTCGAGACATAATTAGAAATATGTTTATTAAGCAGTGGGCAGGAGAACAGACATGGGAAATGATGCAGACCCGTTGTTGGGAGCACCCTGGATCTTAAGAATCGAAGTAACCAAGTTGTATATCTGAACATTCTCAAAAGAGGGCACCTTCTTCCCCCTTGCAAACTGAGGGCCATGACCAATGAAAATAGTCCTCATGGAGAAAACAGCATTGTCATAACCATGAGCCCCTCCACATTCTTTTCTATTAGTCCTCTTCTGCTCCACCTTAAAACCCTCTTCAATCAACCCTATTATTGGTGGAATCCTATCGCTAGCAGCATAATGCAGTCGACTAGGCAAGTCCTCCTTAAGATACACTTTCAAGTACTTCCCATTATCAACTTTCTCTGAGTTTAAACCTTCATTCATCTTCGCAACGATATCAGAAGGATTATATCCAGCAGGTGGACGAATTGCGAGCAAAGGACTATAAGATTGAACCCACCCAGCTGGAACTTCAATCCAAGAAGCCAAATCATCCAAGAATATCAACTTTTTATCACATGTTCCGACCATTCCATGATCACCAACCATAATAATAGTAACATCCTCAAAAACCCCTCTCTTCTCCAAACCACCAATCAGCCTCCCAATCATATTATCAATTCTAGAAACCGCTTCAGTTATTTGCGGATCATCAGGACCAACCTGATGACCCTGATGATCAGGATCCTCAAAATATAAAGTCATAAAATCAGGAATTTCATCACCAGGCAGATCAAAATAACTCAAAACAGTATCAACTCTCTCCTCAAAAGGCACAGAACCATTATAATACATACAAAAACCTTTCGGACAAGTCCAAGATCCTTTCTTTACCTCAGAGCCAGGCCAGAAATAAGTAGCAGCCTTGAGCCCATGATTGACCACCGTCTCCCACAGCGGCTCGCCCAACCACCACTTGGGCTCGTGGCTACCCATGGTGAAGGTTTCACCAGTGTAGGGGTCCACAAAATGGTTATTTATAATACCATGAAAAGCAGGATAAAGACCAGTAACAATAGCGTAATGATTAGGGAAAGTCAAAGTAGGGAACACAGGAATCAAACCCGTCTCAGCCTCGGTTCCGTTATTGATCAGACGGTGGATATTCGGGGTCCAGGTCTTGAACTGGTACCCGAACCGGAACCCATCAGAGGATATCAAAATAACAACCGGCTTATCCAACTTCTTGAGAGAACGAGCTGTGGATTCCAAAGAGGACAATGATGATGATGATGAAGAGGAAGTTGCGGTGAAGAAGAGAAAACCGAAAGCTGCAGCTGCAGAGAGAGCAATGCAAGTAACGAGCGTAAGAGCAATGAAAATGATTGTTGTAGTTAGTCTGTGAGAAGGGTTCGATGAAGCTTCAGATGAATCGGTGTTGAAAGTGAGAAGCGCTGTGGATTGGTTGAGTGAGTCATCTTCTTGGGTTGGTATTGGAATTGGCTTCGTTGAAGTCAATGTATCAGAACCCATCTTTCAAAATGAGTTCTCGGAGAAGTTTTGCTTGATCTGGATTGTAGTTCTTTTATGGAGATTGAGGATTGATTGTTTTGGAAGGTGAAGAGGGTGGTTCTGGTTTTGTTGAAAGGTTGCTGTCAAGTGTTGATCTTGATTGATCGATCATCACCAGATTGTTGAAATTGAAGCTCGGTGGACTGGTGAGGTTGTGGCTGGAGTCTAAATTAAGATAAAAGCTTCTTTGCAATTGCAAGGTACGACACGTTTTATTATTGATATTTGGGAATATTCGGAGAAAATCATCGATGGGAATTTGATCCAACGATCAGAGTTTGTTTCGGCTCTGTTAAGGAAGGGATTACAACTGTGAACGACTTAACTGAAGCAAAAGCTTTGAACCGCTTCCTTGCAGTCCAAAACCAGGGGAGTTGGAAAGATTTTTCATCTGACTCTCTCAATTTTGTTACGAATTTCTTAACAAATTAATTGGGTTCTCTCTACATTCTAGTTAATCATATTAAGATTCTTTTCTTGAATAATAGCTAAGAATAAAAAATAAAATTCCCCAAAACTTTTTGGCTTTTTTCTTTTACCTTCAGATGGATGAACATGGCAATATTAAAACATTTGTTATTGTGAGCTCAGCATTCCTATACAATTTGCAAATGCAAGGAGACCTCAAGATATCCAAACGTCCAAAAGAAATGGGCATTGAGTGGCCAGCCCAATGTTGGCAAAGCAGCCCACCGTCTGCGGAGCACTTGATGTTTTGAACGTTGTCTAAAATCCCTTAGGAGCTGTTTGGTATGGGTTAACGTGAATGTGGGAATGGGAATCTGATTCTCAATCCTTATTTGGCAACCAAATTATATATTTTAGCTCCTGAAATGTTACATCACCATGGGGTTTAGATTATTGTCTAAAGGGGTAATCCCAAACCTATTAAAGGGAGATTAACACTGTGACCCTCTTTTTTTGACTGAAGTAACACTCTGTCTTCCACTTTTGGATAAGTAACATAGACACCCTCAGATTCTAACTGCCGTTAGGGAATCTGTTAAGAAAATTACACTGTGACCCCCCTCTTTTGGCTGAACTACATTCTAACCCGCACTTCTAGATAAATAACATAAACACCCTCAGATTCCATCTACCGTTAGAGGATTGAGTAAATTTGATACTGTATTTGATTTATCATTGCATTGTACACATGTTAAATAATACTCTGTTTAATAAAAGATTGTATTATAGTATATTAATTTTTTATTCTAAATTAAAATAATTAACAATCAAAATCATATAGATTTTTAATTAAAAAATTCACAAATTCAAATTAATAATTATTCTAAACTTCAATAAATTTAAATTTTTATTTATAAAAAAGATTAAAAATATTTAACTAAATATGTAAACACATAAATATGCAATTAACTATTTTAATTATTTTTAATATTTAATTGTTTCAATTAAATTTTATTTAATGTAAATAATATATTTAATTTTATAATTTCTCTCTCTCTCTCTCTCTCTACTTTCCCTTTCTTTTCGTCTCTTGTTGCTTCAAGACTCAAGTTGCAGAGTCTTTACTTTCTCTCAACTGCTATACCACTAGGCAGTTGAAGTTGATTTGAAAAAAAAAATAGAAAAAATATTTGTGTGCTACTTCGGTTTTTTATTGATTAATCTACAATAGGTTGTTTCAAATATGGAAATGAGCTGCCATGTGAGAGTTTTGCTCGTTCTTGTGTTTGCAAATAAGATATATGAACCCATATTGACTTCTTTATTTATTAGATTTTTAGTTTTTGTATAAAATATAATTTTTGATTATTTAATTCTTATTCTTTCAACTTACTGACATCATAACAACTTTTTTTTAATTTACGTCAATAGAAAGCTTCACAATATAAAATTTTTAATGAATAAGATAAATAAGGGTAGTTAAGTCTTTACACAAGAGCTTCTAGTTAGGATAATAGATTCTCTAACGGCAGATGGAATCTAGGGGTGTTTATGTTATTTATCCAGAAGTGCGGATCAAAATGTAGTTCAGCCAAAAGAGGGGGATCACAGTATAATTTTCTTAACAGATTCCCTAACGGCAGTTAGAATCTGGAGGTGTCTATGTTACTTATCAAAAAATAAGAGACAGAGTGTTACTTCAGCCAAAAGAAAGGGTTACAGTGTTAATCTCCCACCTATTAAAAACTTGAGTTTAGGATGCCCGCTCGCATCCCCCAGTCTCCACCTTCATCTTTCCTTACAACTCCCGGATTTCCTCAGTAACCAAATAACACACCACCAACCAAACAAAATCTCCTACTTATCTATCATCACCAACATCTCCAACAAATAAACCACAATCCTAATCCAAAAACTCATTACAAATTGACACACAACCAGAGACAACAACCTAAAAAATCAGAAGAAGAAAACATGGAGAGCAGGAAGGGGAGAATCAGGGACAATTGGTAGAAGCAGGAGTGAGGCAGTGGCAGTGGAGAGGGAGAGGAGCGGTGGTGGTGATTGCAGTACAGGGGAAGACAAGAGAGAGGACAGAGGAATGAGGCAGCAACGCTGTCGCTTCCGTCTCTCTCTCTTCTCTCTGTCTCTCCTTGTATGGCAACGCCTTCGCCTCCTCATGGTGGTGGTGTGTGACTGCGTGTAGGCAAAGCGACAGAACAAGGGAAACAGAGGGAGGCAAAGTGGTGGGTTGTGGACAGCGAACGGGTTTGGAGAAGGAAATAAAGGATGAGGGAGAAGAAGAGAGGGGAGAGGGAAAAAAAAAGGAAAAAACAAATTTGTGTTACTGGAAATGCGAAAAAAAAGGAAAAAGAATATTTTTATAGTTTAATTTCTATATTTTTTGTTTGCTTTTTTGTAATTGCTTTGTAATTTGCCTATATCAAAAATTCAAATATTATAATTTTTGATATTTTGTTAGGTATTTTATAAGTTTTTTAATGTATTTTGTGGATATTTGTTGTAAATATTTTATTGGTTATTTTTCATTTATTTAAACTCTAATTGTTTAAATAATTCAAATATTAGAAATTTCTTAATATTATGAAAAATAAAATAAATATTTTTACGTATTTGAAAAACTTTAGTTAAAAAAAAATTAATGCATTCCTTTTTGCAACCAAACATAGTAATATGATTCTAATAGAAATTAAGCATAAAATTCCTAAGACTAACTAAACACAATAATCTTCTTTTTCAGACATTAAATTTCTATCTTTTTACGTTCTCGGGAATACGAATCTAATTCCTTAGATTCCTAACCTTCGTACCAAATAGCCTTTTAAGGATACTCAAGCTTTTCAATAATAATTCTAGGTTCCAGGCCATTGTAATTATAATATTCCTAATACAACTTCTAACAGTTTCGCTTCAATATTCATAATGGGGTTATCTCTAAGAAGGATTCTCATTCAGTTCCTTATCATCTTTCCTAAAGCTGTCCAAATATATTTTTGAATCGATATATTTTCAGTCTAAAGGTATTTAAAATAAATATACACTGTATTTCACTTGCAGGGCAAACCAACATATTTTTGTTTTGAATAATTTTACTTTTTACTAACTATTTTATACAAACTTACAATATAATTAATTGGTGGGAATATAATAATTAGAGGACTAATATTTAAGTTTGATAAAGTGGCGATCATGCATTAATTTGCATATTATTATACAGATGAGTTTGTAAGAATAGTTTTAAGTGTAGCACCACTCTTTTATTATTGATTTATTGAATAATTTTTATAAATGATTCAAGAGCAACTTATTACGTGAATTATGTACTTTTTAGATTTTGGGCAAACAAGATAATTTTCTAGTACAACGTACAATAATAATAATAATAATAATAATGGAAATTGACACGACTTGCCCTAGCTACATGATGAATCATTTCTCAACTGTGGACTAGAACTATTACTTACCAGTTGTCTTTCTCATAAAACAGAATTGAGAATAATTCAATATATATAAAAAAACTCTAATTACAATAGCTAATAAAAATTTTCCAACATAACTATTACGGTCTTAATGACTATTAAGTATATCCTTGTGCTATCACGCGGCTTGACCTCGAGATTTGTTATCTAGATCACACATTATTTTCACCTGGCGGTAAGGTTTTAAAAAGAAAAAAGGGATGAGTATAAAACTCAGTAAATAAGGATAGAGATATATTTGTAAATCAATAAAATTACAAAATCCTTATAAAAGCTTCTATAGTTGGGATATAGTAGAATAAATATCATCTAATGTTTTATGAAACTTTAGAATAAATAATTATTAAATGACTAAATTTATCAAAATGCTTCTTATTATTGTCTATACTTAAAACAATAAAATAATGCATCCCTCAATCATACAAAAAAAGAATGCTCTTAATAATCATGCTAAAATATTTGTTCAAATGTTATTGGAAATAAAAGACGTAACTTTTATTAAAATCTTCTTTTAAGAAACTTTTGTAACTCATGAAAAGAATTAAGCTTTATTTCTCATAGAATTATAAAATAATGAGGCTACTAAGAATGCATAAACTATCATCTAAAATTCTTTCTATAATTTTTAGAGAAATTTACACAAATTTGCTAAATATGCTTCCTTTCTGAACTCTTCTTTTCTCAATTCATATAAAAATATTTAAAACACATGTTGATATACTAAACAAGTACCCCCAAAGCTGTCTGATCATACTTATCAAGATCTAACATCACATAGGCCTATCTGAAATGTCTCACACCTGATGAGATCTAACATCACACAGGTATAGCTATCTATATCTGGCGAGATCTAATATCGCACATGCCTACTAAAATTGTCATACATATGTGTAGAGCTACCCTAAAATGGCTAAAGTGCCCACATCACACATTCAAAACATTTATCGTGTCTGAACGAGTCCCAAAGGCCTCTATCTGTATAACTATTTGTCTTAGTCTGCTGTCTCATTATCTAAGTGAGCTGGATACTAGCTTAATATAATATAACTTAACTTTCTTATTTTTGCTAAAACTAATTTTTTTTTTTAAATTACTTCATATGCTTTTCATGCAAATTGATCAAATACGAAAAATTTATCTCAGCTAAAACTGAAAATATTTAAATTCTTTGAAATCCATGATAAACATCTAAAAGAGTCATTTCAAATACTTTAAGAAATCCTTGAATCAAATTGCTATGAAGACTTTAAATATCATGCTTTAGCACTTTCTTTAAAATTATATATATATATATATATATATATATATATATATATATATATATATATATCTTTTTGATAAACTAAAAAACACTTTAAATACAAAGCCTAAATTTTTCCTTTTGAAATTTTATATCTTTGTTCAAAACTATTTTTGAAATTAAAAATTATGTCTAGAACTATTTTGAAAACTACTTTGAAATATCTTAATAATTGAAAGTAAGTACAATAAATGGGGTCATATACCTTCAAGAAATATTATAGAAAACTAGCTTGAATTCTTCTAAGTTCTCTAAAATTCTCAGTAATTTAATAAAATATTAAATAAACATCACTAAGTAAATACTAAATATGTTTGTCAATTTATCTAGAGAAATAAATCTTCTAATCTCTCTAAAATTTTTCTAACATATCTATATAAATAGCATTTAGAGAAATCATTAAAATCCATAAAATAAAATATTTTTCAACTCACAAGTCTTGAGGCATAACTTGAGCTTTGTTGTATATCAAAGCGATGTTTTCAAATAGCTTATAATCTCATTTCACCTTCAAGTAAAATTCTACTTGTCATAATCATTACATAAAAACTCATTATATCATATTCAACTCATAATCAACTTGAATGTTTAAAATTCCCTTAGGCAGCGTCATATCTTAGTTCAATTAATGTCAATTAACTCCATCTTCAGACTTTCAAAATGGAGCATTGTTTTTTTTTCTAATTTTTAGTAAATAATCTACTCCACTAAATGGTCTAATATTTTACATATGCCTTCTACACATCCATATTTAACATCATATAAAATTTAATAACATTATAAACTCATTAAATACCTCAATAAATTTAAGTTCTCAAACACAACAATGCTATCAAGCTATGTCCAAAACTAACCTCTCTCTATTCAAAAGTACATAACAATTCATGGTAAATTCTTAAAATCACAAAACTCTGCAGATTCAAACTAGACATAAAGACAAACAAATATGCAAAATTTTATAATTTTATAAGACCTGTAGTTATCTCAAATAATTTATCTAAAACTGATCTTTTGCAGAAAAACTAAAATTCTAGTATTGAACAGTGAATTTCGAAATTCATATAAAATTGCATACTCAATATTTTTCAGTGAAACCTTTTTCAAATAAACCTCTGGGGTATCTATTTCACATATATAAATTTAAGAATCAAATTCAAAGCCAATAAACTACAAAAAAGTTTCCAAATGTCTACTATTCACAAATTCTTAGGATTCATTTTAGCATTTTAAACCTGAAAATTTCAACAAAACCAATAACAAAACATCAAGAAAATGATCAAATACCTTGGATGACATTTTCAATTTCATCTAGGGGTGGCAATTCGTGTTCGCGGGTCGTGTTCGTGTCGTGTCGAGCTGTGACAAGATAAAGATTGACCCAACACGAACATGACCCGTTTATTATTCGTGTCACTATGACACGACACGAACACAACACGATTATTAAACGGGTAACATGATACGACACGCTAACATGAATAATAAACGGGTCGTGTTTGTGTTAGACACGAACACGACCCGTCTAACACGATTAAGACACGTTTACATTATTGACACGACCCTATGGACACGATTACCCTATTGACACGATTATAACCCGTTAACACGATTATGATCCGTTAACACGATTATGATACGTTACAGAATTAGGTTCCTACTTTTGTTAAATGACAAAAATATCCTAAGTTTTAAAATTTATTAGGTTTTTAAAATTCTATTTTTATTTTAAAATTGGATATATGTAGGGATTAAAATGTCTAAAAAGTTTAGTATTTTTAAATTTAATATGTAATCGTGTCAATATTCGTGTTAATCATGTTATCGTGTCAATCGTGTATAATATGTATTCGTGTTATTCATGTTACTCGTGTCATAATCGTGTTCGTGTCAATATTCGTGTTAATCATGTTATCGTGTCAATCGTGTATAATATGTATTCGTGTTATTTGTGTTACTCGTGTCATAATCATGTTCGTGTCATAATCGTGTCGTGTCATAATCGTGTTTGCGTGTTGAAGACTCTCAACCTGAACACGACACGATTATTAAACGGGTTTACATCTTCGACACGAATACGACACGAACACGAATGTGCCAAAACCCAAACCCGCTTAAACCCGTGTCGTGTCAAGTTGTGTTCGCGTGTCGTGTCAAAAATTACCACCCCTAATTTCATCTTGATCTTTCTTCTCTCTCTAGCTTCTCTCTCTAAAATTCTAAAACATCCAAACATCTCATTAATTTCAATTTTCTTAATGAAACACACACAAAAAACACTTGATATTGCTTAGAGATGATGAAACTAACCTTATTTCTCCCGTTCAACCAGCCCCATAGCCTTTGCTCCTTAGCTTTCTCCCTCTTTCTCTTGACTCTTCTCTCTTCTCTATAATTCCATCTCACTCTCCTTTTTTTTATGGTTTTTATATAATTATGCTAAGCAGTTGGGCTGGTGTGTATGGGTTGGATTGAAATAAAAGTGTGGGTTGCTGGGTTTGGACACCATGTAAGTGCCCCAAAAAGCGGGTTGTTTCAGAAATTATATCTTTTGGGAAGCTTAGTCTATCTAAACTATCGAAAGATTTAAATTTTCACAATCATAAACAAACAATAATACTGCTATAAATCAAACCCATTGTTGACACTAGCATAATTTTAATCACATCCAAAATAAGCAATAACCAATTTCATGCTCATCCTAATTCTCCAGTAGGCAGTAGCTTAAAGAGAAAAATATTAAGAGAAAAACGAGAGACGGTGGCCGTACTGTTGATAGTTTGTCTAATCAGAGAAAAGAATGAGAGAAATCTGCAATTGTATAAGACTACTTATGGGATGTTTGGTGTGTGACGTTGTATTGTATAGTATAGTATTGTATTATATAACATTATATTGTACAATATTAAAAAGGGTATTATATCAAAATTGCATTGTGTTTGGTATACTAATGTATTGTATTAATTTATATAAAAAAAGAAATTTTTTTCAAAAAATATATACAAAATATAAATATATTTTTATTTAAATATAAAATTAATTATTTATTAATTTATCAGAATAATCCCTGATTTCCAAAAAAAAAAAAAAAGCTTGATGCATCTAATGATATTGTCGTGCTCAAAACCATTATAATGAGACGATCTATAACACCCTTTCCTCACGCACTGTATGGTGACCCCACCAAACCTAAAGAGCTTTGAGCTTGTTATGTGACACTTGGGGTCTATTGCCCTCACTAGGCCCATTAGACAATTCGGGTTTATGGTGGTAAGCTAAGTGTCGATCGTCCAATGGGGGCAATGGACCCGCAGGAGTCTCCTAGTGGAGACAGTGACTCCCTCCAATAGCCCCTTCTTAATTTTCAAAGAATAAATTTGATTTATAATTTATATACAAATAAATGATTAATTATTTTTTAAATTTAAAAAAATTAAGGGATATTGTTGGCTATATATAATTTTATAGGAATAATTTTGATATTTGTACTATACAATATAATGCTAATGTCACAAATTAACTCTACATAATTTAATACAATGTGCATTCATCTAAGGGTTGTACTTTGTGTAAATTAATATATACTAAATTACAACCAAATACGTGTAATACACTGTATTTTACAATATAGTAAAATAGTGTTACACAGTGTCGCGCACTAAACATATATGCCCTTAATTCCTTAACATTAGCTAGAAAAAAACCTCCAAAAATTATGTTCTTATTCTTGTTTTTTCTCCCATGATTATGACAGTATTAAGACATTTGGCTATTGTGTACTCAATATCTTATACAAATGCAAGCAAACAACTTCAATGCTTCTAAAACAAAGAAAGAATGGTTAAACATGGACCCAATTAGGAGGCGTAGTTAAAAAATAGTCCAACCTTCAAAAATTTAGATGTCATATTCTATATGAGAGACCCGCAGAAATGGAATTTAACACGGGATGCTTTTCCCTAGGGGTGGTAATTTTTGACATGACATGCGAACACGACTTGACACGACACGGGTTTGAGCGGGTTTGAGTTTTGGCTTATTCGTGTTCGTGTCGGAGATGTCAACCCGTTTAATAATCGTGTCGTGTTCGGGTTGAGAGTCTTCGACACGTGAACACGATTATGACACGACACGATTATGACACGAACACGATTATGACACGAACACGATTGTGACACGAGTAATACGAATAACACGAATACATATTATACACGATAGACACGAATATTGACACGATTACAGAATAATATTAAATTTAATATTAAAATTTTGGACATTTTAATTCCTGCTACATGTATTCAAATTTTAAATTAAGAATATAATTTTGGAACCTAATAAATTTTAAACCTACAACACTTTTGTCATTTAATAAAAATTGAAACCTAATTCTAATTTCTAAATCACTGAAAATCAGAAACGGTGAGAAACCTAATCTCAAAATAAAGCAACCTCGGCTTCGCTCCTCGGTCCTCACCGCAGCCAGCCCTCTACAATCCTCATTGCCGTCGATCGACATGGCTTCAGCACCCAGTCGCTAACCATCTAGTCAAAAACGGTAAATAAGTCCTCACTGCCGCTGATCCACCATCCAGTCGGACCAACCCTTCTTAGCTTCTCTCCTCACCTGAATATTCAAGCAGAAGGTAGACAGGATCTGTCTATTGTTGCGAAAGAACTCAGTGAAGAAGGTAGAGGATATCTCGCAACAACTGCAGAAAATTCGCCAGAACCAGTGAAAGAGGTTGTCGAAACTTTTTCATCATCAACTGAGGATTTGAAAGGAATTTCTAAAATTCGTGATTTTCACCTTGGAATACCATATGGTATGTTTGCTTTACTATAACTTTTAAAATTGGTAATCAATAATGATTTTCTTGCATCATTTATGTTTCTATGATTTGAATATTTTTTCTGCTTTACTTATCTTTGTAGGTTTGCTTCCTTCTCTTGGTGGTTTCCTTTCTTTCATGGTAACGGGCAGCCTACCTGCCATCAGGTTTGGTGTTATTCTGGGTGGTACACTCTTGGCTTTAAGCATAACGAGTTTAAGATCATATAGGCAAGGGAAAACATCCACTTTAGTCTTGAAGGGGCAGGCAGGTTAGTGCTTTTTTTTTTTTTTTTTGTTTAAGCATAAAAGTGTTAAATGGCTAGTAAAACGTTTGCATTTTTGGACGAATTGCACTGCTGTTTATTAACCGATGATTGTTATGATCTGTTTGGCAAAACATGAAATACCCTGTTATTTGGTGAATTTAAATGACCTCTTAGATTTTTGAATATTCTTCTTTTAACTTGTTTTTCCTCATTGATACTGATAATATATCTCGATGTAAATATATGGTGAATTTGTCCTATAAATATATGGTGATAAATATATATAAAATTCATTCATAACTTCACCGTCTTAGTAGAAGATCAATTCAACAAGTGTTCTCCTGTGCCGTATTTCATCTAACGTTTAATTTCACATATAGTACTTGTTTACAACGTCACTTGATCATTTAGTTTTCAAATTATATGCTTGGAAGTAAATTGAACTTGATTATATTGTACAGTGAATTTAATTGATAAACACAATATTGTCAAAAAATAAGATGATTTAATCAAAGTTGATTGAGGTTTAATGTGGACAAGAAGATGATATCAGGAGTCTGTAATCTATGCTTTTTATGTTGAATTTAAAGTCTTGATTGTGACTTGCTTTTTATTTTTATTGTATAATTTTTCCTTAGTTTGACAGTTTTAATTCCTTGCAAACTACACCTTTTTCCTTTGTATGATAGTTTTCATTCTTTAAACAATGACAGCTTAACAATTACCATGCATATCTCCCTATCATGAATCATTCTCTTCAATAACTTTGTGTGAATGGAGATGACATTTGTGTTTGGTGTTGAGCTGACTTCTTCCCCTCAAACCATATAGCCTCTATTCCTGCTAAAAAGCAGAAATTTAGTCTTTGGGCGTTACTAGTTATTAATTTTGTTGTATTTGAATTGTTAAAGTTATTTTCTTATGGTACTTATATTGTATTTGAAGTTTGTATGAATTGTTAAAGTTATTTGAGATTTATGGATAAGTTTGTATTTTTTGTTATATCTTTTTCATTTAAAAAAATGTTTTAGTGTATAATCATGTCGTAATCGTGTTATAAATGTATAACGTGTCATAATCGTGTTAACGTGTCATAGTCGTGTCAATCGAGTCGTGTCAATCATATAAACGTATCTTAATCGTGTTAGACAGTCATAATCGTGTTAACGTGTCATAGTCGTGTCAATCATATAAACGTGTCTTAATCGTGTTAGACAGTCATAATCGTGTTAACATGTTATAATTGTGTCAATCGAGTCATGTCAATCATATAAACGTGTTTTAATCGTATTAGACGGGTCATGTTTGTGTCTAACACGAATACGACTCATTTATTATTCGTGTTAGCGTGTCATGTCATATTACCTACTTATTAATCGTGTCGTGTTCGTGTTGAGTCTTAGTGACACGAATAATAAACGGATCGTGTTCGTGTTGGATCAATTTTTATCGTGTCACAGCTCGACACGATATGAACACGACCCGCGGAAACGAATTGCCATCCCTACTTTTCCCACTTATGTATGTGTTGCTCCCATCTCAAATTTCTGAAGTTTTACATATTATATATAATATCATATAGTTAATATTTACTGTTCATTGTTTTGTTTCTTTTCCTAACGACCTATCAAAGCATATACCAAGCGTATACCGCTTCTGATTTTCTAATCCCAAACAACGGATTTTCTTCTAGCATGGGCTTTGCACCTATCTTTCAAACTATGTAACAATATCATACCAAGAGTAAATTTAAGAAAGACACTGACATCAAATAAAATCAAAGCATGGTTATGGCGTATCCCTTATTTCTACATTCCTTCAAGTGCTAACACTTTAGCTTTTGATTTTCTTCAAACCTCCGGGAAAATTGAAAATTAATTTGAAAACACAAATTCATTGACAGCATCCTCTATTTTTTTCTTTCTTTTTTCTTTTTTTTCTCTTATTGCATGTTGGTATCATTTATTATATCAATTTGGTAATGTTATAATTTTGTCTCTACATAATGGTAATTAAGCTAACCAAGTGACAAAATAATATTCACAAGTTATACATGGAGTAGAAAATTATTGATGATCTGAAGTCTTAAAATTGATATATTTTGTTCTAAGCTATATGATGATTTTGAATAAGAATCATACTATATTTTCTAAAAGTTAGTTTATCAAAACAATGTATTTAACTATTAAGAAAAATAAAGAAAATGAATGAATCTTCATCATTCGATATTATCGATATCGTGTATCACAAAACCCTAAGAAAACACTAAATAAAAATAAGATAAGGACTGAGGAGCGAATCTAAGTCCTCCCTCCTGATGCTCAAGTGGTAGTAACCTTTTGAATGGTTAATTATTATGGAATCCACAAGTAATGCCACTCTAATTCTCCGGTATGAATACAACTTCTAAGAGTTTCACTTTCAATATTCAAAAGCCAATTGATGGAAGCAAGATGCTATCTCTATTCCAATGAATCACATTCCGATTTAGAGAAAGATTCTCATCCCAATGGAAATATAAAATTCATTTCCATCTCCCAACCTGTCCCATACATCCAGCAGTAATAAGCAGACCAACCTGTCCCATACATCCAGCAGTAATAAGCAGACCAACATATTTAATTATTTATTCAATTTAGAAAGATTTAGTTAAGAGCTAGCAAAGATCCACAACTATTACAAGAAGTATAATCGTAAAGTACATTACTCCCAAATAAGCATCAACAATTTCAGAGTCAACAAGAACAACAAGAATAAGAGATGGCACGGTCGTCGACACAACCAAGAATGAAATCGGCAGTGAAGATAATGCTCGCGTCCTCATCCTCATTCTTGCAGGAAAATTTTGTCACGCCTAGCTAGTCTTACCATATTGTCGTATTATCGCGAATTAAAATTAATGCCATCGGTCGTTTTCTGTAAATAATACAATATACAGTTTTCTTACGAGTTTTAAACCATACCCTCGTACTACAAGTTAATTTCTAGGGCAACTTTAATTAGATTTAAGTGATATGAAAAACACATGCTAGAAAGAGTATTGGTTGATAGTGATGGCGTAAATGACAAATGAAGCGCACGTGTATTAATTGTGCAATTGATATGGTAAATTTGCAACAACTCAGTGGTCGGCTGTCGGCATGGATAGGGAGTGAAAATAACAAAACAACTTTCATTAATTTAAGATGCAAGAGGAGCACGGGCACCCTCCCACTAGAAACAGCACCACTATTAAATATTAACGTTGGATATCGTGTGTGCATAGGTATAAATATGTTTATAGTCATGCATGAAATTACTTGACAAATTCATTATTTTAATTTATCTTCGTTAAAGGCAAGTTTTTTTTTTTTTTATTTGTTTCATTGGACTTTTTCTTTTGTCTTGTATTCTTTATTAGAGAGAATCAAATTAGATGCTTGATTGCTAGGTTGCTTTTTTGTATTTATTATAATTATTTTATTCTCTTAATTTGTTTAGATATATTGATTGTTGGATTACTAAATTTTCTCTTGCGTGTATATCTTTATTTTATGTCTCGTGACACATTTATCATTCCCTTTTACGGGATTGAACTAACTTTTAGGATCCAATTCTCTCTTTAATCTTCCATCATTTAGTTTATAATATTGGAATCATGTAGTGATAATGATCTACATTACTCTTTGTTTGGATATAATCCGCAGATATATAGAGAATTGTTATATATGTTTATTAATCGGAGATTGAAATTTTAATATTGGACAAGAATTGGAAAGAAATATATTTATGATACATAGCCATAGAATAGAAGGGATTAAGACATGTAATAACTTGTTAAACAACGTTATTAACTCAATTTCAACAACTTCCAGTAGAAATAAATATTGAAAAGGGAAATTAGATAGAAGTAAAATTAATTTAACTTGAAAATATAGCAATTATTAGAAATAAAGGAAATTTTAATGTATGGAGCATATTAATTACTACATAACATGAGGACTGATTCTGATTAAGTAATGACTTAAGACAGACAATCGACTCATTTGCCTAGACCAGATCACGCAGTACATTGGCTTAATTTATTGATGTTACAATATTAATTATTGACGAAGAGTTCACTTGAGACAAATTAGAAATAAGTTTGTTTAGCTTCGGGCAAGAGTACAGTGTCGGGAAATGATGAAGTCCCATCATTCTCAGCACCCTCTATGTTGAGGAGGGAAGTAACGACGTTGTATATCTCAACATTATGAAAGGACGGGACGTTTTTGCCTCTGGCAAAGCGGGGGCTGTGACCAATGAAGATGGTCCTCATGGAAAAGTATTGATTGTCATACCCATGTGATCCTGCGCATCCCATTCGACTTACATTCGCCTGCTCCACCGTAAACCCCTCTTCCAGCAACCCTACTATTGGCGGAATCCGATCACTCTCCGAATAATGCAGCCGAGGAGGCAGATTCTCCTTAAGATAAACTGTCATGCCCTTCCTCATCCCATACTTATTACTCAAAGCTTCATTCATCTTTTGAACGATCTCAGATGTATTTTTGTCAACAGGTGGAGTAAGTCCAAATGCTGGACCATACCATTGAACCCATTGAGGTTCAATTTTAATGGTATCAGCCAAATCATCCAAATAGACAACCTCAAATCATCTAAATTGACAACCTTCTGATCACATGTTCCCACCATACCATGATCGCCTAGCAAAATAATATGAACATCCTCAAAAACTCCTCTTTTCTCCAAACCCTCAATCAACATCCCAATCAATCCATCAACTACAGCAATCGCTTCGCTTATAGCCGGATCATCAGGTCCATACATGTGACCTTGCTCATCAGGAGCCTCGAAATATAAGTTCATAAAATCGGGAACGTCATCCAGCGAATCAAAGTATATATCCCAAAACAGTTTTGACTCTGTCCTCAGAAGGCACAGAATAATTATAAGCCATGCAAAGACCTTCACCAATATTCTTTCTTCGTCTCAGAGCCAGGCCAAAAATAAGTAGTCGCGTTTTTTCCATTTCTCACAACAGTCTCTCACAGTGGCTCTCCTAACCAGCAGTTGGGGTCGTGATTCCCGTGATTGAACTTCTTACAAGTGGTGGAAGCGTTGGCCGTAATCTTGTTATAAATGATACCATGATGAACTGTATAAAGACCGGTTGCGATGGAGTAATGATTGGGGAAAGTGGCAGAAGGGAAGACCGGAATCAAACCCCTCTCAGCTTCAACTCCGTTGTTAATCAGACGGTGGATATTCGGCGTTGGGGTCTTGAACTGGTAACCGAACCGAAATCCATCACAGGATATCACGATAACAACCGGCTTATTCAACTTTTTGAGAGGACGAGCTGTGGATTTGACAAAAGAGTTGGATGATGAAGAAGAGGAAGAAGCGGAAATGGAGAGGACGGCAAAGGTTGCGGCTGCAGAGAGAGCGACGCAAGTGACGAGTGGGAGAGCAACAAAAACGATTGTTGTAGTCTTTCGTGAAGGATTAGTTTGGAAAGCCAGGAGAGGTCTGGATTTGTTTAGCGAGTCTCCTTCTCTTCCCATCTTTGGAAATCAGTTTCTGTTTTAAACGATCGATCGACGAGGGATTGTTTTTATTGGTTTATTTATTTATTTTAATGAAGAATGGAAGGGGGAGTGGCTGGTTTAATTTGTTGGAAGGCTGGCTAGCTAATGCATGCAGAGAAAGAAATTCACATCCACAAAAATGACAACTGAGTTGGGTGAACTGCAAGGATGCACGAACGAGCTCTCTATTTGACATGTGGATAAATTATAGGATAGAGATCAGAGATCAAAGTTGACTGTGCTTGATCCGAGCTCATATTTGCAAGCTTTTCTTTGTACCTGAGCTTCTAATTAATTCAATTATTATATTCTCAATTATCGATATGCCAACAGTAGGTGATGCCACTCTAGCCGTAACTGCGAATGGATGCATCGCTGAATGGGGAAGTAAGACCCCTTACTTTTGGTCAAATGAACAGTTTGCCCCTAGGTTTGTATTATACTACATTCAGGCCTTTCAGCCGTTATTACAAAAGATTAACTGACGTGAGGGCATTGTAGACATTACAAAAATAAAATAAAGATATTGATAAAATCTAAATAAAATTAATTAAAATTGATTCTAAAAATATAATTAAATAAAATAACAAAACAATAAAAACATCGGCAGCTTTGTTCAGAAAAAGTTAGGGTGTGCCCTTTTATGAATCAAGTATTTCTATTTTCAATTGAATTTAGAAATATGTGATTGATTTTGAATTATTTTAAATTTTAAAAAAGATATATAATTAAAATTGAGTGTAAATTATATTAAAAATGTGCAGCATAGAAAACAAAACATGATTTAAATTCATAAAATAATGTAGCCTTATGTCACGCCCCACACGCATGCGCCCGAAAATTGCTCGGATGACCCCCAAGGAGTTAGAATTTGGGGTAAGTGTTATAGTGTTCCAACATTCTTATAACAAGAGGAATTCAATGGCGCATAAATTGGGCGTGACGTTCCGGAAGTTTCTAGAAGGTTCCAAGACGTTCCAGAATGTTCCAGACACTTTTAGAATACTCCGGAAGGCTCCGGAAGCGTGTAGAAGACATGAGAAGGCCCTAGAAGACCCTAGAAGACTCTAGAAGGTTCTGGAAGGTGATGAAAGAGTGTGGAAGACTATGGAAGCTTCTAGAATACCATGGAGCTCTCTAGTGTCTAGGGTTCTCTAGAATTGTCTTGAACCTAGTAGATATTTTTAGGCTACAAGATAAGCATTGTAAAATATCTTAGGAAGCTTCTAGAGAACAAATAGGGTGTAGACAAGTGGCGCATTAATAGCCACATTTTGAGGAGGTGCTCTTCTAGAAATAGGGGTGAGTACTCATTTGTAGGTATGTGTTCTCTCCTTAAGTGCTTGTCTAATACACTTCCTTACACACATCTCTTGTACAATTGCCTTATAAAGTAATAACAATTGTACATTCCCTAACTCCCTGCTGCTTCCTTTGATCTTGCTTGGCATTATCAAGGGCTCGAAGGCTTACTTAGGTGCAAGTTCGGGTCATTGAGCGCCTAAGGCCGCATGGTCTAAGCGGTGAAACATTAAGGCCGTGACAGTTGGTATCAGAGCAAAGGTTTGCTAAGCCAAGTTCTTGTGTGATCAAGAGCAAGAAGGGTAGGAGGTATGGCATCAGAGGTGACCGTGACTGAGGAGTCACGTGGGCGTGAAACCGCCCCCACCGCCGGCAAGAAACCCCGTGGCCAAGAGAAATCTCGTGATGTGGTGAGCGCTTTAGAGACTCAGTCAGTCAAGGTGGAGCTAGCCATGGCCGATACGCTAGAGAGGCTAGATAGGCTAGAGCAAGGCATGGAGCAAAGCGTGAAGGAGCTCAATGGCAAGGTGGAAAGCCAAGGTAATGAGCTCAAGGAATTCATGCAAAGTTCTGAGGCCGCCACCGAAGCGCTATGCCAAGAGATGCATGCCTTCCAAGCAAGGGTGTTGGAGGTCTTGGCTAAGGTCGAAACTCGGATGGATGAGTTGAGTAAGGGGTTGGAAGACACAAAGGCTGAGGTGGCCTTGTGCAAAAAGTCGGTGGCTAGTGGCGCTGCAGTAGTGCCACCTACGCTCGTTATTCCGAGGGTTAAAGCCCCTAAACCCAAGAAATACTCGGGAAAAGGGACGCCAAGGAGTTGGACAACTTCCTATAGCATATGGAGCGCTACTTCGATGCGCTAAACTTGCTCGATGAGAAAAGCAGGGTAAACACCGCTACGCTTTACCTTATCGATCTCGCGGCAAGTTGGTGGCGTCGCAAGTATGCAGAAATGCAAGCTGGAACGTGTCTCATCAACACATGGGATGACTTGAAGAAGGAGTTGAAGTGCCAATTCTATCCCGAGAATGTGGTGCATGATGCTCGAAAGAGGATGAAGGAATTGAGACACACCTGCTCAATAGTGGAGTATGTCGAGGCATTCTCCGCGCTCATGCTACAAATTGACAACATGAGTGAGACGGATCTCCTCATTAACTTCATAGACAGTCTCCAACCGTGGGCTTCTCAAGAGTTGCAGCGATGTGGCGTGAAGGATATCTCATCCGCGCTAACCATTGTGGAAACCTTGATGGAGTATCGACGAGCGAAGTCCTCCAAGCACTCCAAGACCCATCATGGCAAGGGTGGGGGAGCAAAGAGCTCCCAACCTTCGCAAAAAGAAGGGAAAGGTAAACCACCTAAGGGCAAGGAGTGGAGGAAGGAACCAAAGAAGGAGACCTAACCACGGATGAATTGCTTCTTATGCGATGGTCCACATTGGGCGAGGGATTGTCCTAAGCGAAAGTCGCTCAATGCCATGCTTGATGAGGGGGAGACCCAAGAACAAGCGCAGATGGGTAGCCTCCAAATCCTCAATGCCTTGAATGCCAATCCCACTCTAGCCAAACCGCATGATAGGTCCTTCATGTATGTTGAAGTGAGCATCAATGGGAAGAAAGCGCTTGCGTTGGTGGATACGGGTGCTTCCCACAACTTCGTTAAGAAGGAAAAGGCGGAACGGCTAGGCCTCAAGGTAGACAAGGAGCGCGGATGGTTGAAAACAGTAAATTCTGAGGCAAGACCGCTTCTAGGAGTAGCGCGCTAAGTGGAGACGCGTCTAGGCACTTGGAGCGGCAAGGTAAACTTCTCCGTTGTCCCTTTAGATGATTTCAATGTTGTTTTAGGGATGGAGTTCCTTCGCCAATGCAATGTAGTGCCACTTCCTCGGCTCAACACCGTGTGCATCCTCGAGGGAGGACCGTGCATGGTACCTACTGTGGCGAAGATTCGCCATCTTCCCATCCCAAACTCCTCTCTGCCATGCAACTTTGCAAGGGTATGAAACGTGGGGAGGAAACTTACTTGGCATCAATACGGGAGATAGATGATGAGGGAGACACTTTGGGGTAGGGTTTTCCACAAGAGGTTGTGAAGGTCCTTAAAGAGTTCAAGGACGTGATGCCTTCGGAGTTATCGAAGAAACTCCCACCTAGGAGGGAGGTGGATCATCGAATTGATCTTGAGCTAGGCGCGCAACCACCCGCCAAGGCACCCTACCGAATGTCGCCACCTGAGTTAGAGGAGCTGCGGTGACAACTAAAGGAGTTATTGGATGCTGGGTATATTTGACCATCCAAAGCACCATATGAAGCACCGGTGTTGTTTCAACGGAAGCACGATGGATCGCTTCAATTATGCATCGACTATCGAGCACTCAACAAGGTAACAATAAAAAACAAATAACCCATTCCTTTGATTGCAGATTTATTTGATCAATTAGGGCACGCTAGATACTTCTCCAAGTTAGACTTAAGGTCCGGATATTATCAAGTGCGGATTGCGGAAGGTGATGAGCCAAAGACTACATGTGTAACACGTTATGGCACATACGAGTTTCTCGTCATGCCCTTTGGCCTAACTAACGCACCAGCAACGTTTTGCACTCTCATGAATCGGATCTTCTATCCATACTTGGATCGATTCGTGGTAGTGAACTTGGATGATATAGTTGTATATAGTCGCACGCTTGAAGAACATGTGCAACACCTCCGGATAGTTTTTCAAGTGTTGCGTGAAAATGAACTCTATGTCAAGAAGGAGAAGTGCTCATTTGCTAAATGCGAGGTGGACTTCCTTGGTCATAGAATACGAGACGGCAAACTTATCATGGACCAAGGAAAGGTGCGTGCCATCGAAGAATGGGAGCCGCCTACGAAGGTTTCCGAGTTGAGATCTTTCCTTGGATTGGTAAATTACTATAGGTGGTTTATACCGGGGTATTCAGCAAAAACGTCTCCGCTCACCAACTTATTGAAGAAGAATCAAAGATGGGAGTGGACGGGTGAGTGCCAACAAGCGTTCGAAGCACTAAAGGATGCGGTAATGAAAGAACCTGTCCTTGCGCTTCCAGATTATAATGTACCATTTGAGGTACATATGGATGCCTTTGACTTTGCCATTGGTGGCGTGTTGATGCAAAATGGGCATCCAATTGCTTTTGAAAGTCGAAAGCTAAACGATACAGAGCGGCGCTACACAGTGCAAGAAAAAGAAATGACCGCCATCATCCACTACTTGCGCACTTGGAGACATTACTTGTTGGGAACCAAGTTTGTGATAAAGACAGATAATGTGGCTACAAGTTATTTTCAAAGCCAAAAGAAACTAAGTCCAAAGCAAGCAAGGTGGCAAGACTTCTTGGCGGAATTCGACTACATCTTAGAGTACAAACTAGGATGAGCCAACGTCGTCGCGGATGCGCTAAATAGGAAGGCCGAGTTAGCTGCTCTAAGCAAGGTCCAAGAAGAGGTTCTTGGCCTCGTCAAGCAAGGAATGTCCCATGACCCTTTGGCTCAATAGTTAATTTCCTTAGCACGTGAAGGGAAAACCAAAAGGTTTTGGGAGGAATGTGGCCTCCTCTACACAAAGGGACATAGAATCTATGTTCCTAGATGGAGAAACTTGAGGAGAAACCTCATCAAGGAATGCCACGACACACGATGGCCTGGTCACCCGGGACAAAGGCGTTCACAGGCATTACTTAAGGTGGTGTACTTTTGGCCTCAAATGCGGGACGACATCGAGCAGTTTGTGAGGACTTACCTTGTTTGCCAATAAGACAAGATTGAGAACCAAAGTCCTACAGGGTTATTGGAGCCTTTACCTACGCCCACACAGCCATGGGAGAGGCTTACCATGGATTTCATTGTTGGACTTCCTAAATCCGAAGGTTATGGCATGATCATCATGGTGGTGGATCGGTTCTCCAAATACGCAACCTTTATCCCGGCTCGCAAGGATTGCACAGCCAAAGAAACCGCCAAGTTATTCTTCAAGAATGTGGTGAAGTATTAGGGGTTGCCTAAGATAATCGTAAGTGATCGAGATCCGCGGTTCACTGCGAGGTTTTGGACCAAATTGTTCAAACTCATGGGATCCACACTCCACTTCTCTACGAGCTTTCACCCACAAACAGATGGGCAAACTGAGAGGGTGAATGCGCTCTTGGAGCTATACTTGCGGCACTTTGTGAGTGCTAACCAAGAGGATTGGGCCAAGTTACTGGATGTGGCATAATTCTCATACAACTTGCAGAGAAGTGAGTCTACCAACGGAAGTTCATTCGAGTTGGCGATGGGTCAGCAACCTCTCACACCACATATGCTGGAGGCACGCTACACAGGAATGAGGCCTTCCGCCTTCAAGGTTGCTAAGAGTTGGCACGAGCAAATGGATACTGCGAGGGCTTACTTGGACAAGGCAACCAAAAAGATGAAGAAGTGGGCAGACACCAAGCAACAACGTGTGGAGTACAACATTGGTGACTTGGTGTTCATCAAGATACTCCCCCAAGAACACAAATGGACGCGGTCAATACACAAGGGCCTCGTGCAGAGATACGAGGGGCCATTCCCAATCATAAAGAAGGTGGGTCCTGTAGCCTACAAGGTCGAGTTACCTTCAAGACTTAGGCTCCATCCTGTCTTTCATGTGAGTTGCTTAAAACCATTTCATGAAGACAAGGGAGATGCTTCAAGAAACGAGCCTAAGAGGATACCCATTGGCACTACCGTCTCCTACGACAAGGAGGTTGATCACACATGACAGAAAGAGTACTATACGACAAGGCTATCCTTCGAGTCGTGAATATCTAGTGAGATGGAAGGGACTACCCGATACAGAGGTAAGTTGGGAATCATAAGAGTCATTGTGGCAATTCAAAGATAAGATATGCGAGTTTCGCGAAGACGCGATGAGGGCATCACGAGCTTAGGTGGGGGAGGATGTCACGCCCCGCACGCATGCGTTCGAAAATTTCTCGGATGACCCCCAAGGAGTTAGAATTTGGGGTAAGTATTATAGTGTTTCGACATTCTTATAACAAGAGGAATTCAATGGCGCATAAATTAGGCGTGACGTTTTGAAAGTTTCTAGAAGGTTCCAAGATGTTCCAGAATGTTTCAAACACTTCTAGAATACTCCGGAAGGCTCCGAAAGCGTGGAGAAGACATGAGAAGGCCTTAGAAGACCTTAGAAGACTTTAGAAGGTTCTGGAAGGTGATGGAAGAGTGTGGAAGACTATGGAAGCTTCTAGAATACCATGGAGCTCTCTAGTGTCTAGAGTTCTCTAGAATTGTCTTGAACCTAGTAGATATTTTTAGGCTACAAGATAAGCATTGTAAAATATCTTAGGAAGCTTCTAGAGAACAAATAGGGTGTAGATAAGTGGCGCATTAATAGCCACATGTTGAGGAGGTGCTCTTCTATAAATAGGGGTGAGCACTCATTTGTAGGTATGTGTTCTCTCCTTGAGTGCTTGTCTAAAACACTTCCTTACACACCTCTCTTGTATAATTGCCTTATAAAGTAATAACAATCGTACATTCCCTAACTCTCTCTTGCTTCCTTTGATCTTGCTTGGCATTGTCAAGGGCTCGAAGGCTTACTTAGGTGCAAGTTCGGGTTATTGAGCGCCTAAGGTCGCACGGTCCAAGCGGTGAAACATTAAGGCCGTGACACTTAGCTTCCTTTTCATCTTCGTCAAACGTCGGTGATTATTGTTTATCTGCATCAACTTCATCACTCGCATTCCATATGCATTTTCCTTTCCTTTCTCATCAAACAAACGTTGCCCAGAAATCAAATCCCAATCAAATCATAATCACCGAAAATCGAATCCAAAAGCAAATCAATATAATCAAAATCTCAAACTCATAAATGAAGAGGAAAGAAATTGGGTTGGAGAGTTTGGGTAGAATCGGATATGGCATTTTTGGGATAGTGAGAAGCGTTGATAGGCTTAGAGAGCAAGTTGGGGGTTTTAGGAAGGCAGGAGTTGGGTTAAAGTTAAACTACTGCTTATGTTTGAAATCTCTCAACGACGTCAATCCTCCTTCCTGCTTGATATCTCATTTTCCTTATCCTATCTTGTGTAATTAAAAGGAATGAGACTACAGGAAAGGCCAAACAGAGCCTTATGGGATCAGAAAAGTTCAGAAAAGGTTGGATCTGGGAAAGCTTAAATCCATACCGAGGGTTTTGAAACCGATTGATATGCAGAAGAAGCTGGAAAACAGAGGAGTATGAGACTAGGAAGATTTTTATTTTTTTTAATAATTTATAATAGAAATTATTCTGTAATAAATTAATATATCTTTTTGGTTAAGGAAATTGGAATTATCCTGTTAAAAGTATATTACTTTGCATAAAATAAAAACGGCTTAAATATGGCTTTACACAGAAGATTCTCTTTCCGTCACCAAATTCTCTAGCTAGTCTTTAAAATTGGAGGTTCGAGTGTTACTTAATCTAAACCTTGGGCCAAATTGATGTTTAATCAAAACTACGGGGTCCCCAGTCGTTCCCGTTGCTAAATTACAAGTAGAATTAGAAAAATATATATTATAATACTTGAATTCCTACTTATCAATTTAAAGTAGGTATAAGAACCAAAATTATATAACAATTTAATATCAATAATTCTACAATTACAAAGTTTGTATACAAAATTGATTTAGTATTAAGTGTATAAAAAAATTAATATAATTTATTAATGTAATAAATAACAATGAGTAAAGTGGTATTGAGTGACTTTCTTGATCTGAAACTAAATATATAAATTCATGAAATCAGGAATATTATTTTCAATTCTTAAATCAAAATATCTGAAAACATGTTTAAGTTTGTCCTCTAAGGTTGAATTTGGGAGTCACGACCGGATTGAACTGAACTTGATTGGGATTGGGATTGGACTAACTGGACTATATATAATGTTGTCTTTTTTTTGGTGTGACAAGGACTAAATTATTTCTAATCCTATCCTATGTTTGGTGTAATGTAGGATTGAATTATATTATTGAATGAATTTATGTGTGAATAATAAAACTTTTTATTACTGACAACTTTGAATTTTTTTCTTCTATTTTATTATATTAAAAAAACAATTATATAAATAAAATAAAACACATTTATATATTTATATAAATTATATGAATTTAAAAGAAAATATGTTTATACCTATCATATAAATATATGAATTTAAAAAAATAAACAAGATTACTAGAGATTTTTTTCACTTAAAATTTTCAATGATAGGAACTCATTTATTTACTTAACATTTCACTATGAGATAATAACAATTAAACCTATCACCTATTATTACCACTACTATAATGTAATATCTCACATAACAAAATATAAAAAAAAGACTAAAAATTTATTAAGAATATTAACATCACATGTAATACAAGAGCCAATATTATATGATAGTATTAAGTACAATAATATATTAAAGTATTACCTGGTACACTAACTGCAATAACCAAGTAATAGGAAACCAGCTTTTGGTTAGTTAAATAAAAAAAAAAAGAAAAAGAAAGAAAAAGAAAGGATAATCATTAGTGATTACATACACCATCCATCCATAAGGTCTATGCCCTATAATTGGAATCAAAAGAATAAAACTAAACCATGGTTAGTTACAAAAAAAAAAGGATATCATTGCTTCATAGAGTATCTTATAAATCCCCTATGCAAAAGTCAGTGTACCACAAAAAGGATGCTGCCACACACATATTTTAGTCATCATATATACCTAGAAGGAGTGATGCAACAAACTCCATCCTCTTTTGATCATGTTCTAATGTCTTCAAAATTTCAGCATATTTTGATTGTTTCAAAAGAATCCTCAATATGCAAACTCTTTGATGAAGAGGACTGCCCATCTTAATCAAAATATCAACTATGATCTTAGAATCTTTAGCATTTTCCTTTGCCAACCATTCAAGAAGTTTGTTCACATTTTCATTTGACTTCTCCATCACATCTTGAAACACCGTAGTAAATTTGTCCAAGCTTCCAGCAAGTGCATCATAAGATTTTACCCTATTTCTCTTGAAAGAGTTTGATTGAACCTAACTTGCATATTGGATGGTTTGGATTTGGTTTATGGACCATGGAAATGAGTCATTATCTATGCCAAATGCATTGTCAATATTTTCTTCATTTTCATTTGCTACCATTTCAGTAGATGTCTCGACTGCTTTTCTTATAATACGATCATTTCCAAATATATGCGCAAGCCTCTCATACAAAGAAAATGGCTTACCTCACCATCCCTCAGCAGCTTTATGATGCTACAATGAGAAGGAACATTTATAATGAGTTATTATAAAAAAAAATGAAATCACATAATATAGAAATTTGTTCTACACCTGCACATAAATTTGCATGCCTCATCACTATCTATTTCGATACATTTTTTCTCATCATTCCGACCAAAGTCACTAGTGTAAAGCATTTCAAATACAACTCTATATGTTTTCTTCCATTTCTTCATTTTAGATTCAATATGGGGGCTAGCTCTCAACCTAACATTAGGAAAAACTTGAGCTAATTTTTGCTCTACAAATTTTAAATAACTAGCTTTGAGTTGCCCACAATCACCTCGAACCCTAACTGCCACTAGTCGCTACAATTCAACAAGCAAAGCTTCCTCTTTTTCATATGTTCATATATATCTTACTTATTTCTTGTCATTTTCATTTAATACTCCTAAATCACACCTAATATCCATGTCTAACCATGAAGAATTACACATGTATATATCAATATAAGAAATATTTTAAGCATATATGGGTATTAAACAATAATGCTTTAAATTAACATTCAACTATAACAAAAATACCACCATAACAACATACAAGAATATTGTGCTATAACATAGAAATAAATTATTCAAATACAAGTAAATAATAAAACACATACCATTACACAAACTTAAATACTAAGTAGACCTATTTTCCCTCGAATCATTTGAACATTTGTGATGCTAAATTATCTCTTCATTCAGTCCATTGATTAGAGGAAGCATCTTCACTGATACTTTCATAATCACTAGGGGTTTCATTAGAAAACAAGTTATCTAACTCAAACTCCATAGGATCTATTGACATTTCTGTCCTACTAAGGTTGTATAAGAGATAACAAGCAGTTATTATTTGATAATATATTTTTAGTGGATAAAAAGATGGACTCCGTAAGATTTGCCGATGCATCTTTAAAAGTCCAAAACAATATTCTATCACATTTCTCGTAGATGCATGCTTCATGTTGAAGTATTCTTGATGGTTGACCGATGTATATCCCTCTTGCCATTCTGATAAATGATATCTTGTTCCTTTATTTGGTGCGAGGAAGCCTTTACCATTGTTGTATCCAGCATCCATAAGATAATAACAACCGAACACTTTAAGATGTAAAAGATGATTTTATACATGGGTGTTATAAATGAAATTAGTTAAAGTTATTTGTTTATATTCTTAAAAGATAAGCTTACCAGCAAGAACTTTTGACCCATTAGGCCTAGATATAGCATCTCGAAGTAGTCTTGAATCTAAAGCTGAACCCTCTCATCCCAAAAGTACAAAAGTAAATAACATGTGTCTCATGAACAAACTCCTAAGACGTTTGTAGCGATTTCACCTTTTCTAGTTCTATATCTTGGTTTATCATGCTCAGGAACATACGCTGTGATATAAGTCCCATTTAATGCTCATAAACAATTCTATGCCAACAAATTAAAAAAAACATATATATATATATATATATAATATATATTGGTTTAATTATGAAGGTTTAAAATACGAGAAACTAAATACATGTAACATCTTAAGCTTAGGTATATCATACCTCAAACCATTTCCACCTACTATCTATACAATGCTCAAGCACAGGCTCTGGCAACTTTAATAAAACATCTTTTTTAGGATAGAATTGAAGAACCTACTCATTGTCTCTCCATAGTGCTCAAATTTATTATGAATTATTTGAATCTTTACATGATGGACAAGTATGTGTAAGAACATACAAACTTGCTTCTCTACAGAAACTATACTATTCATCTTTAACGTCCCACCAGCGCGAAGTAGTTCACACAATGTCATGTTCCAAAATCTCTTATATGGAGCCTTTACATGTGATAAAAATATAAATGGAAAAAGATGCAGATTTTTTTGGCTAAGACTGAATTTCTTAAACATCTCCATTGTCTAATATACACACATATATATTTATACATTTCACATGTACCTAGTACAAACGTTTAGCTATCTATTCGAGATAGACTTTTACATAAGCCGATATCTAAACCTTAGTACGTGGTTTGGTAATTACATAACAAAATTGCCTATCATAGTCTAGGCTAAGTCAACACTTTTCCTAAAACCACAACATGCATGCAAACATCCTAACTCTCTAGGAAAGCTCTGGAAAATCATTAGCACGAACGTCTTTTTGTGTACTTGTGAAGGAAGGGGTGAGCATACACAGTCTAATAGGAATTTCTTAATCTCACATCCAAATACAAGTACTCATGCTTTAATGCAAATCATACACATTTGACATCTAAACACATACCACATACACATCCATTACTATAGATAAATGAGCTATCCAAAATCATCAACCGCCATTAACAATGCACAAGGTATAACTAACGAAACATAATCATACGAAATAATAATATCACATTTCTAATATAAAAGCTCTTGGAGTGTACACACATAATTTATATTTTCAAACATGATTCAAGTTTGAACATATATAATTTCATCGTACCGATCCTTGGGTTGGCGCTTCCCAGCCTCACCAGTTTCAAGTCAGTATCTATTAAATTCATCCTTTAGATTGGCACTTCTCAGCCTCACCAATCCCAAGTCAATATAGAATAAGTTTCTTCCCTTGGGTTGGCGCTTCCTAGCCTCACCAATCCCAACTGTACTTATGTTGTATGTAAACCAATAAAATCAACAAACTGCTATCCAATTTGAGAAATGCTCAAAAATCACATCAAATTCCAATTTGAGTGAAACCACCTAGAATTGAACACTTGCTATGTGTAGAATAAGACCAAAATTTTGAAATTGCAATAAATCTTTCCAATTAACATTATTTGAAGCAAAATATCAAGATTAGTTAATAAACAATATAAACTCTCAAGATTCTGCAATAGATTTTGAAAAATTCTTCAAATTGTACAAAGATGAGATTAAGGTGATTCAACTTAAAAAGGAAAGACAATTGAATACGTTTTAGGGGAAGAATATTGAATTCCCAAGAAAACACTTCAGTATATACCATTTTTCAAAAATGTGTAGCTTATTCTGATGACAAATAAAAATTTTAGGTCCAGACAAGCAAATTTGAAAATTCACCAAAATTTCATTTTAAAGTCAAATTCGATGAGACTAATGGTATTTCAAAGTTTCACATGTCTATTTTGTATATAAAATAAGAAATTTCTAAAAGAAATTCTTGAATGATATAATTTTCCTGAAATATTTCTGTCAACTCAGATGAATAGAGAAAAATTTCAACACAAAATAGGTTCATTCAAAAATTCATTAAAATTTCATTTCTCAATCATTTCATAATCCAGGGGCTATAAAATCCTTGACATGTCTACTTTCATGGTCAAAAAAGAAATTTCTCAAATATGATCTCAACAAATGCAGTTTCATGAAATTATCCAGGTCTATCAGTTGAAACAATGCAGTTTTCAGTTTTCAACAATCATTTTCAAAAATTCATCAAAAATCCAATTTAAATCCAATTCAAGCAAAACCAGTGGCAAATTAAAGCTTTCTATGTCTACTTTTAAAACAAAAGAAAAATATGCATGATAAAAACTAATCAAGTACAGACGATTAGGACAATACATATAGTCACGCAATCAAGATTTTTTAGCAAGTACAACATCTTTCTTTCCATCTCCTAATCACCCAATATTATTACTCATTTCAATACATAAACTTCAATAAAATCAATCTGAATCTAATCTAAACATAATACAAGTCAATTATCATTTAACATAGAATTAAAATTTTGCTTAATTTAGACTTGAAATGGAGAAACCCTTACCTTATTTCCAAGAAAAACACATATTCTTCCTTTCTTTCTCCTCTTCTCTTCTCCTTCTTTTTCTTCCTTCTCGTAACTCTCCCTTCTTCCCCCAAAATGCTATAATTCCTTTTTAAAATCCCTAATTATTTTTACATAGGCATGGATAATTTCCTTCAAACCCAAATACCATGGCAAACATCATATGACTTCCCATTATATTATACATATTTATATATATCCAATACATTATAAGAAATAAGTATTTTAATTTTTTTGGATATTACAATCTAACCTCCTAAAAAAAATTTCGTCCTCAAAATTTGAGAATTTGATTAAGGAATTACCTTTTACATTTAAAATCTTAGGATACTTTCTTTGAATCTTAGACTTTAGTTCCTATATGGCGTCTTCAATATCATGATGCTTCCATAAAACTTTGACTACTGAAATGGTCTTACCACATAAGACTTGCTCTTGAGTGTCTACGATTTGAACAGGAATCACCTTATATGAGACATGTTACTGAATACCTAACTCACTTCAATCTAGAACATGTGTTGGATTAGGCTCATACTTTCTTAGCATTGATACATGAAATGTGTTATGAATTCCTGACAATTGTGGTGGTAAAGCTAACTCATAAGCTACTTCCCCAACCCGCCTTAGAATCTCAAACCGGCCAATGTAGCATAGGGCTAGTTTACTCTTTTGTGCAAAATGTGTCAAGCCTTTACGTGCAGACATTTTTAAAAACACATGGTCACCCACCTCAAATTCTAGCAATCGTCTCCTTTTGTCTACATAGCTTTTCTATTGACTCTGAGCTGCAAGTAAACATTGGCATATCAACTTCACTTTCTCTGTCGTCTCTTTTACAAGCTCAAGTCCTAATAAAGTAGTCTCTCTCACTTCTATCCAACATGAAGGAAACTTACACGACTTACCATAAAATGCCTCAAAAGGTGTCATTCCAATGCTTGATCGATGACTGTTGTTGTATGCAAATTCTACAAGTGGTAGATTATCCTCCCAATTACCTTGAAAACCTATTACACAAGCCCTCAAAATATCCTCCAAAATCTGAATAGTATGCTATGATTGACCATCAGTTTGAGGAAAGAAAGCTATGCTAAACAACAACTGGATACCTATAGCTCTCTGAAGGCTTTGCCAAAATTGAGCTGTAAATCTAGGATCTCTATCTAACACCATTGAGACTGGAACTCCATAAAATCTCACAATTTCTTTAATGTACAACCTACTCAAAATATTTATCGAGTGATTGTACTAATAGAAAGGAAATATGATGCTTCTGTTAGCCAGTCTGCAATCACCCATATTGCATCATTTCCTCTTAGATAACGTGGTAATCTAGTAACAAAATCTATAGTAATATGCTCCTATTTCCATTCAGCTACAAGAAGTGGTTGAAGCAATCCTACAGGTCTCTGATGCTTAGCCTTCACTTGTTGACAAGTAAAGCATTTGGACACACATTTAGGAACATCTCTGTTTATTCCTTTTTACCAAAACTATCAACATAAATCATGATACGTCTTGGTACCATTAGGATGGACAACAAATTTGGAGTGATAAAATTCTTTAAGAATGTCATTTCCACACACTTAACTTGATGGCACAAAGATTCTCCCCTTGAATCTTAAACCTCCATCTAAACCAATCGTCCAATCAACAATTCCATCACCATGTAATACTTGCTCATACAAAGCCTTAGCCTCTGAATCCTAATGTTGCAGCTCAATCACTCTATGTATAAGAGATGGTTGAGCAGTAAGTGTAAGAAGGCAAACTTTATCTCTTTGATCATCAACTACAATATCACAATCATAAATAAATTGCAACATTCTTCATTTTTCCATCATTGCATTTACCATAGCTCTTAACTTTCTACTTAACGCATTAGCCACCACATTCGCTTTACCCAGATGATATTGGATAGAAAAGTCATAGTTCTTCCCAATATTCCATTATCTTCGTTGTCTCAAATTTAACACTTTTTGTGTGAAAATGTATTTCAAGCTTTTATGATCATAAAAAGACTTCAAACTTTTTACTATACAAATAATGTCGCCAAATTTTTAAAAGCAAATAGTACTGTAGCAAGTTCCAAATCATAAGTAGGATAATTCTGCTCATAAGGTTTCAACTGACGAGAAACATAAGCTATAACTTGGCCTTGTTGCATTAATACACACCCTAACCCATTCAATGAGGCATTAGTGAACACCACATAATTAACTCCATGTTGCGGTATCAGAAAGATAAGAGTTGAAGTTAATCTTTTCTTCAATTCTAGAAAAGCTTGTTCACATGAATCATCCCATTCAAACTTCACTCCTTTCTTTGTTAGCCTAGTCATTGGTGCAACCAAACGAGAAAAATTCTTGATGAAATGCCGATAATAATCTACTAGACCCAAGAAGCTACATAAATCAAACACATTCCTTGGTCGCTCCCATGTCATAACTACTTCCACCTTGGATGGATCCACTAAGATTCCTTGTTGTGATACCACATGGCTTAAGAATTTTACCTCCAATAGCCAAAACTCACATTTACTTAGCTTCATATAAAGACGATGTTCTCTTAATGTCTAAAGTGTTATTCATTAATGTTATTCATGTTCAATCTCAGATGAAAAATAAATGAGAATATCATCCACAAACAAAACTACAAATTGGTCTAAATAAAGCCTAAAAATTCGGTTCGTCATATCAATAAAGGCAGCAAGAGCATTAGTTAGTCCAAATGGCATAACCAAAAACTCATAATGCCCATATCGAGTAAGGAATGCGATCTTTGGTATATCCGCTTCCTTCACCCTCAATTGGTGATAACTTGAATGAAGGTCGATCTTAGAAAAGAAACAAGATCCTCTCAATTGATCAAGCAAGTCAATTCTAGGCAAAGGATATTTATTCTTCACTGTAACCTGATTCAATTGTTGGTAATCTATACACAAAAGTAATGATCCATCCTTTTTTTTCACAAATAAAATTGGCGCACCCCAAGGAGATGTTCTTGGTCGAATAAATCCTTTTTCTAATAGTTCTTCCAACTATAACTTGAATTCCTTTAATTCTGTTGGTGCTATCCAATAAAGAGCAATAGATATAGGTGCTACACCTGGATACACACCGACAGCAAACTCCACTTCTCTAGTTGGAGGTAGCCTTGACCACTCTTCAGGAAATACATCGGAAAATTCACTTGCCACATAAGGAAGGTTGGCATCTTGTTTTTTAGATTCCTCAACCACTATACTTGCTATCATACTCTTGATTCCTTTTATATTTTGCAAGACACATAGTGGATGAGGTAACTGTGCACTACTATCTCCATAGAAACTAAAAATAACTCCTTCTGGGGTATAAATAGTCACCTTCTTCTCAAAACAATCCAATACAATCCAAAAAGTTCTTTTTTTTTGAAAAAATCACTATTCACATAAAAGAAAAAATGAAAGTACAAGATACGAGGGGCATACCCCAAAAAGAGTACCTAGTACTCACAAATCCAAAAGAAAAAAACAATGCCCAAAGGCCCTAAATAAAACAAACTGAACAAAGAGCCAAAGGCCCAAACAAACCAAAAGAAGGCGCATAGGCCCAAAGCCAACCACAACTAAGCTAAAAACACCAAAACAACAAAGCAAAAGAAGGCGCATTGGCTTTATCAACAAAACAATGCCAAAGAACAAAACTAACGATGCAGACCCCATATGGCACGAAGTTGAGGAGTGATTGCATACTTGGCCTCTAAGGCTAGAAGTCGAGAACGAACCAAGGCAAAAATCACATCAATCACCTCACGATGAGTCTGATGATATTGTTGATACACACAATCATTCCTCTCATACCATAGAAAATAAATTGTAGCAGAAAAGACCAATCGTGCAAGGATATGCCCAAAATTCTTCCTGCCCTGAAGATGAAGAGAAGCACATTGAAGTAGAGAGTTCCAACAAAAAGATGGCCAAACAAGAAGAGTCTTAGCTGAAATCTCCCCCTAAACAGAAGATGAGAATGGACAGCTAAAGAATAGCTGATCATGAGTCTCATTTGCTGAAGCACATAGAACACAGCCCGAGGAGAATAAAGTGTCATGATGTTGTAGGTGATCCATAGTACGAAGACGACCCAAGGAGGCAAGCCAAAGAATAAAAGAGTGTCTTGGGAATGGCTAAGGAACTAGAGAAGATGATGAAATGAGTTCACCGGTCGCCTACTCTGTAACAATTTCTATATTGAGTCAATAGAAAACACCTGAGGTATGGCCCTTCCAAACAATATGATCAGGAGCCCCCATCGTAGGCCGGATGCTGACTAAGTCCCAAATCAATCCAAGAGCCAGTCCACCATCAAGAAAAGCCCAATCCTCATCCTGAATAACATTTGAGATCCTACCATATGAGAGAAGACTTATGGATGAAAGAGTCCTAAAAGAAAACGAATCACAAAGATGCCCCTGTGGTAACCAGTAATCCTGCCAAAGAGAGGTATCACGGCCATCTGTAATACAAGAGACAAATTTACCCCTACACCAAGCTCGACTTTGCAAAATCTTCCTCCAAAGAGGTTCTAGAAGTGACCTGAATCTGCTAAAATGAGTGGGCTCGAAGGAGCACCTTATGGACCCAAGAAGACCAAATGGAGGACTGGTCAGAAAGAAGTCTCCAAACATGCTTCAGAATAGTTGCTCGATTCCACTCCCTGACTCGCTTAATTCCCAATCCACCTTCATTCAACGGATAGTAAACCGAATCCCAAGCTACTTTGGCCCCAGAAGGAGACAAAGAGGTGCATTTCTAAAGGAAAGTAGCCAGAATACCCTCGATCAATATGAAGATGGAGTAAAAGAGTACTGAGTTGATCAACTGAAATCGTCTAGCATAAGTCAGCGTAGTAGATGTCCATAACCTGATCCTCCACAAAACCTTTCTATCAATGGAGCACAATTTCAAAGTCGCAATCTGGTACTGATCAGAGGCACCTCGAAATATATGAACGGTAGACTCTCCACCTGAAAACCTAAGATAGCCTACAACGCAGTTCAGTCCTCATCATTGACTCCAGAAAAGAAAACATGACTTTTGGCCGAATTCGTAACAAAGCCAGAGAGCTTTGCAAACTCCTCCAACGCAACACAGACCACACTAACAGAGCCCACATCTGCCCTACAAAAGACCATCAGATCATCTGTAAAACAACGATGAGTGAGAGAAACTTGCTGACACCTCCAATGATATCGAAAACCAGGCCTCGAGTAGCCTCCCGAAGAATACCACTTAAAGCCTCTATGGCCAACACAAAAAGGTATGACGACAAAGAATCACCCTGTCTAACTCTTCTGGAAGTGGAGAAGAACCCATAAAGCTCTCCATTTGAAGCAATCGAGAAATGTGTAGAAGACATGCACGTCGCAATCCACCGAACCATACATGGAATACCGATCGTCCTTAATCCCAAAAGAAAGAAATCCCAACTGACAATATCAAAAGTTTTACAAATATCCATCTTTAAAGCACACCGAGGAGGTGAGCACCGAAGATGATAATTATGCATCAGCTCTTGAGTCAATAGAATGTCATCAGAAATCCTCTAACCTAAGACAAAAGCAGACTGTGAACTCCCAATCACAGCAAGTAAAACCGCTTTGAACCGATTCACGATCACTTTGGAAATACACTTATAAAGCACATTACAACAAGAGATTGGTCTAAATTCACTCATAGTCCTCGGACTCTCAACCTTGGGGACCAAGGCAATCCTAGTGGCGTTAACACACTTAGGCATCCAGCAAGTCGTGAAGAAGTAGCGCACAGCAGCCTTAAACTCCATACTAATAATATCCCAAGCCCTCTTAAAGAACAAAGAGGTGTACCCATCCGACCGTGGAGCTTTATTATTAGGAATTGAAAATAAAGCTGACCTGATCTCATCATCAGTAATAAGGCATACCAAAGAAGGCAACGTCTGCTCAGAAATTCTTCCAGAGAAAAACCGAGACGCATCCGCAATAGAAGGTCTAGAATGAGCTGTAAGCAGCTTTTAAAAATACCTTACAACCAGATGTCCTAATTCGTCTTGATCTGTAAAGACTGTACCATCCTCATCCTCAAGCTGATGAATCCGATTCCTGACCCGTCTATGGATCAGAGACTTATGAAAGAATTTGGTATTATGATCCCCCAAAAAGAGCCATTGGATCCTCGACCTCTGTTGAAAGACAGCCTTCTCGTCCCTGCACAACTGGGAATACTGCTTAGCAAAATCCCTCTCAGCTGAATACACTCTGCCAAATACAGGCTCTCATCCAGAGCAGCCTGAGCTACAGCCCACTACACCCTGGCCTCGATGACCCTACAGGAGATGTGACTAGAATCCTTAGCATGTAAAGGCCTGAGTTCACACTTCAATAAACCTAATTTCTACATGCGAAATATAGGATCTCCATCCACAGGTATAGACCACACTCTTTGAACAACCTCTAAGAAATCATCTCGGTCAGCCCAAAAGTTTAAAAATTTAAAAGGACTGAAGGTCCGCCTGCGCTGATCTCCAAACCTGATAACCATAGCACTATGATCGGAAGCATCCCGAGTAAGGACCTCTGAAGTTGTGCTTTGCCAGGTCAAGAACTATGAAAAGCTACCAAAACTCCAATCAAGAGTCTTAAGAATATACCCTTCCCTTGCTGCCCATTATGCCAAGTATACCGTAGCCCAAAAGATGGAACCCTGATCAACACTGAATCATGAGCACACTGACCAAACTCATCCACATAACCATGCCAAGCCTAATCTCCACTAACTTTGTCCAAATAGCATAAAATCGCATTGAAATCATCCAATGTCAACCAAGGTAAGTCACCAAAACCCACAGACAGATCCCTGATAAATTCCCACAACTGTCGACGAACACCCGGATCGTTAGAACCATAAACAAAGACTAGACCAAAAGAAACCCCATCTAACAACCTGATAGCCCGACAAGCGATCCATTGGGGAGAAGACTACAGATTACTCAAACTGTACAAAGTAGGATCCCAACACATCAAGACTCTGTAAGCAACCGAATTAGTGATATTTGATAAGAACTGCCAAGAAGGACAAATATCCGAAACAACTGAAGCAAGGTGTTGCTTATCAACCTTAGTCTTTATGAGACCAATCAAACCCAAAGAATATTTAGAAATCCAAATTTTTACTACCCACTGCGAAGAAAAGCCATTAAGGCCTCTAATATTCCAACTTCCTATCATAGGAAACTGGAAAAAAAATCTTAAAACTTAACAAAGAATCAGCGGAGGCGCATGCCCCTTCTACCCCTATTGCCACCTTTCCTTTCTTACCCTTCTTACCCTTACCAGCAGGAGAAAGAGTATCAAAGGCAAGTGGTCGACTATCCGAAGGTGTCAAAGTGGATTTTGGAGAATCCTCAGCAACAAATCCTTCTGGAGAAGCAATCCCTGAAAAGTCAGACAAAGCAGCTACACAGCTAACAGAGCACTCCAAAATTCTATCCTAGTATGCCTTAATAAGAGATAGTGAATCAGAGTCAGAATCGGACTCAAAACCTGAACCATTGGCAGCAACTTGACCTATCGCACCAAAGATCCTATCAATCGTAGCTATCCCTATAGTCCCTGGACTTGAAATCGGTGGAGTAATATATTCTACTGGTGTGGAATCAGTAGCAACACCCTTACCCTTGTCTTGTAAACCTAGAGCTACATCAGTAGCAATAATCTGATCCTGACTAGCCTTGAAAGACTCAACTGAACTCCGACAAATATGTCCAAATAAGAAACATTTAGGATAGTGCTTTAGCTTCCACTCATATTCAACTCTGATCTTAATAGACTCGGAAGAGAGCTTACACCGAATCTCAAAATCATGGATGGGAGCGTGCTCAACATCTAGTTCAACACAAATCCTTGTGTAGGACAACCGAGTGTGCTCAGAAGTCATCCTATCACATGACAATGGCCGACCAACCATACTAGAGACAGCACTGAGAGCTCTGGTTGACCGCAATGGAAATGACAATCCTTGTAAGAGAACCCAAACCGAGATCCTGGAGATCCGATTCTGGTCAAAGGAGAAATGAGGATTCCACTGTTGTAAAATGATGTGATTCTCGCCAAACATCCAGGGCCCTCTCTCCAAAATGTCATGAATCTCCTCCTCAATTTTAAACCTGAAGATCAAAAAATCGATCCCAGTAGAGCGGACATCCTCCAAACCACTGTTCTTCCATGCACGTATAGCAACAGAACATGCAGCATGGAATGACATAGTATAACCCGGAAAGAATCCCACAATACAACACAAGCAATCAGTTTCAGCATCATCAATCAAATCATCAGGAATCTCAAGAATCGAACCCAGGACCTTTCGGGCTACCAAGTCAAGTCTAAACCGAGTGCTTGCCTCAGTCACCCGAACCTTATCAGCCCAAGAGCCCTGTGTTTGGGAAGGTTTGGTTTTGGCAGTGGTAAGTGGTGTTGTGTTTGGTTGGTGGGAATGGTAGTTTGAGTTGTTAGGCATGGTTGGTTGGCGCGATATAGGGGTTGTAGCTGGTTGGTATTGGCAAATGTGCAGTTAGTGGGTATGGTGGGTATGGTAGGTTTGGGAGGTTTGATATTGGTGGGTGACATGATGAAAGTGATGTGGTGAAGGATAAGGGTGGTATGGTGTAGGATAAGAGAGGTGTGGTGGAGCACAAGGTTTTGTTGTGGCAAAATACCAAATAGTTAGCAGGCGTCAAACACATACAACTAAAAAATTTTGAATACAACCCAAATGCTAACAAAATAGTAGCTTCACAGCAATTCAAGCATAAGCTAAGAATGACAAAACGAAATGGTAAGAGAAGGGGTACAAACTAGTCACCAAAACGACCACGAAATATGGTATTGATAATAACTTTCAGCACCTACGTCTGTTTGCTTCGAAACTTCCACCAATTAACTCGTTTCGGCAAGATCTATCTACTGCAACCTTCAGCTGCCAGGAACGAAAAGTGAGGATGTACTGTAGAGGCAAAAAATAGTCACCAAGAACACTATCCCACTCATAACTCCACTGTACAGGCCATAAAATGGAGCAGCGCCAGTGGCGGTTGATGTGACTCGTCGAAAGCTTTCCAACGATATCTTACATGCCCAAATCGGATACCAAAATTGCACTCTAGAAGCAAAAAAAGAGTTCGGCAGGCACTGTTCCAACGAGAATTTCTTCCGGCTCTCCGCAGCAACAACAACTGTTCACCCAAATAAATATATTGAGATAACTTCCAGCATCGACGTCCATTTGCTATGAGATTTCCACCAATCAATTCGTTTCGCGAGGAACTTTCCACCACTACCTCTCCCACCTAGAACGGATAACAAGAAAACACTGTAGATGTGAAAAACAGTTACCCCTGACACTATTTCGACAATAACTTTTCCATGTAACGTCGAAATGAGGCAAGACCAGCGACGGTTGAAGCGTCTCGACTATATCTTTCTACCACTATCTTGCCTACTCAAATCAAATGTCAGAAACGAACCGTAGAGACAAAACAATAGTTTGATGAACACTATTTCAATGATATCTTCTCCTTCGGGCAGATTCCGATGATAAGAATAGTACCGAAAGATTCCTCTCTTCGAGACCTTTCCAACAGTACCCTACCCGCGCTGATATGATGTCGGTAGCATCTGGTAGGAGTCTAACAAGGTGGCGGCCGTTCAGAGAAAATTTCAGAAAAAAGTTTTTCCCTCCCTAAACCATAAACCCTACAATCCAAAAAGTTGATAACCAATAAGCATTAAATCAGACACTAACTTTTGTCAATCAATCTCCAACACACAAGAATAATAGATTCTCCCAACTTCTGACACATTACCCATAGGTAACTCTATACATAGTATAGAATTCAGTATGTCTGACACTAATCCCCAATGCAGATGCAAATTGAGTTGATATAAATGAATGTGCAGATCCAGAATTAAATAAAACACGTGCCCAAGAACTAAAAACCAAGAATGTACCTCCAATTACTATATCATTTAGAGGCTCTGTAGACTAGGTTAGAGCAAAAACATGTCCTTATGTCGCCTGTCCTAGGCGCTTGCCACGTTCTGGTTGTGTCTGAGGCCTAGAATATTGTGAAGAAGTTGTTTATGACCTTTGAGGTATCTGAACTGATTGTGTAGAACGTCCATGTGATGGTGATTGTCTAATTTACGGTCTTAACTCATGTTGGGTCACTAGTTGAGGAGCTAACTAGGCTTGACTAGCCATACTCTGATAACCTATAGTTTATAGTAGACAATCTCGCTGAAGGTGGCAATACTATCCACACCGACAGTAGTTTCTACATTGACGAGCTATGTGACCTAGTTTCTTACACAAATAACAAACCCTCTAACCTTGAGAAGATTAGCTTGACATGGAACTCTGAGATTGCAACTGGTGGGATCTAGAATTGAAAGATCTACTAGAAGAAGTCATTTGCCTCTTAGTTGAACGATCACTCTATCTCATTACTCTTGGAGGTATCTCAGGACCCTTTATCCTCGAAGTCTGATAGATCTCTTGTTCTACAATAAGGGCAGTCTTTAATACGTCAGCATATATCCTCAGTCTATGTATTGCATCTAATGCTCGGATGTTGTCTCTCAGTCCCTTTTGGAACCTTCTAGCCTTAGTAGCCTCTTCTCTCACCAAACTAAGTGCAAAACGAGACAAAGTAGCAAATTGTGCCTCATATTGTTATACTGTCATGTTCCCTTGTTTTAAGTAGAAGAATTCCTCTTCTTTCTTATCACGAATAACTTGTCTAGGAATGCAATTGAGAAATCCTCCCAAGTAAAATCATGACAGTCTCTAATAGGCTCAATAGAAGACCACTATTATAATACATCTCCCACTAGCAAGTGAGTTGCCACCCTCACTTGTAAATTTGGTTCAATTTGCAAAAGTTTAAAGAGTCGCCCAACTCCGGTAAGCCAATCTTCTACAGCACTTGGCTATGGTTGCCCATGAAAAATTGGAGGATTGTGACGTTAGACCTCTCTAAATGCATTCTTTATTCAGTTATCAACTTTTGTCCTTAATAGAAGTTGAAGTGGTGGTGGTCGTGGTGGATTAGCATGAAGAGCATCGCTAATTGTGTTTGCTATAGTCTCAGCTAGGGTATTAGCAACATCCCTTATAGCCCTATAGAACTTTTCCCTCTCACCACCTTCAAGAGGGTTAGAACTAGAAGCTCCCTGACTACGGGAACTTATTATCTAATTTCTAACTAATGACAAAAAGAACATAAGTAACATAATTCTACAAATATAAGTAAAAACATGTATAAGTTATTATCCAAACAACATGCAATCACACAAATATGAATCTATCCCTTCTAACATTATCTATGTCTTCAACCTAAGTCCACAATAAAAGCCTAAGCTCCGATGCCACTTTGTCACGCCTCAAAATCTCTTATATAGAGAATTTACGTGTGATAAAAATATAAATAGAAAAAGATGTAGTTTTTTTTTTTTTTGCTAAGACTGAATTTCATAAACATCTGATTATTTATCATCTAAGATCATTTAATTTCTAATATACACATATATATTTATACATTTCACATGTGACTAATACAAACGTCTAGCTATCTATTTGAGAGAGACTTTTACATAAGCCAATATCTAAACCTTAGTACATGGTTTTCTAATTACACAACAAAATTGTCTATCATAGTCTAGGCTAAGTCAATATTTCTCCCAAAACCATAACATGCATTCAAACATCAAAACTCTCTAGGAAAGCTCTGGAATATCAATAGCACAAACGTCTTTTTGTCTTAATCGCACATCCAAATACAAGCCCCCATGCTTTAATGTAAATCAGACACATTTGATATCTGAACACATTCCACATATACATCCATTACCATATACAGATGAACTATCCAAAATCATCAACCACCATCAACAATGCATAACGTATAACTAACACAACATAATCATGCGAAATACTAATATCAATTAATATCACATTTCTAATATAAAAGCTCTTCAATTGTACACACACAATTTACATTTCCAAAAATGATTCAATTTTGAACATATATAATTTCATTGTATCTGTCCTTGGGTTGGCACTTTCCAGCCTCACCAATCCCAAGTTTACTCATGTTGTATTTAAACCAATAAAATTCAGCAAACCGCTATCCACTTTGAGAAATGCTAAAAAATCACATCATGAGTGAAACCACCTAGGATTGAACATTTGCTATGTGTAGAATAAGACCAAAATTTTGAAATTGCAATACATCTTTCCAATTAACATTGTTTGAACCAAAATATCAAGATTAATCAATAAACAATATAAACTTTCACGATTCTGCAACAGATTTTGAAAAAATCTTAAAAATTGTTCAAAAATGAGATTAAGGTGATTCAACCTGGAAAGGAAAGATAATTGAATATGTTTTAAAGGAGAAATATTCAATTCCCAAGAAAGCACTTCAGTAAATACCAGTTTTAAAAAATATGTAGCTTATTCTGATGACAAATGAAAATTCCACATCCAGACAAGCAAATTTGAAAATTCACCAAAATTTCATTTTAAAGCCAAATTTGATGAAACCGGTGGTAGTTCAAAGTTTCACATGTCTATTTTTCATATAAATTAAGAAATCCCTAAGAACATTTCTTGAATGATACTATTTTTCATAAATATTTCTATCAACTCGGATGAATATAGAAAAATTTCAACATAGAACATATTCATTCAAAAATTCACTAAAATTTCATTTCTCAACAAATTCAATCAAATCCAGTGGCTACAAAATCCTTGACACAAACAAAAAAGAAAATTCTCAAATCTTATCTCAACAAATACAGTTTCATGAAATTATCCAAGTCGGTCAGGTGAAACAAGGCAATTTTTAGTTTTCAACAATCATCTTTAAAATTTTATCAAAAGTCAATTTTAAATCCAATTTGCAAATTATAGCTTTATATGTATACTTTTAGAAACAAAAGAAAAATATGGATGATCAAAACTAAATCAAGTGTAGATTATCATAATAGTACATGCAGTCACATAATCAGGATTTTTTAGCAAATACAACATCTTTCTATCCATTTCCTAATCACCCAATATTATTACTCATTTCAACACATAAACCTCAACAAAATCAATCTGAATCTAACCTAGACATAATACAAATCAGTTATCATTTAACATATAATTAAAATTTTGCTTAATTTAAACATAAAATGAAGAAACCCCTACTTTATTTTCAAGAAAAATGCCTGTTCTTCCTTTCTTTCTCCTATTTTCTTCTCCTTCTTTTCCTTCCTTCCTTTAACTCTCCTTTCTTCCCCCAAAATGATATAGTTCATTTTTAAAATCCCTAATTATTTTTATAATAGGCATGGATAACTTCCTTCAAACCGAATACCATGGCAAAAATCATATAACTCCCTATCATATTATTTCTTCCTATAGATACCCTTATACACATTTACATAACCCTATATATCCAATACATTACAAGAAATAATTATTTCAATTTTTTGAGATATTACACACAATATCCCAAAAGTTCTTGTATCTATTCTTAGTTGATTCGTACATTCTATGTCACCACTACCTATCATGTCTTCTAGAGCACTAATACGAGTTTGGTGCCTAACAAATACTCGATTTTTAATCACATATTTCTTATGGACCTATGTGACAATAGTATGTAAGAGGACAGTCGTTACCATACACATAGCCAATCTTCGTATACGCAACTCATTCGCATGTTGGAACAACAAAATATGTTTGTCATCCCCTTTTGATAATCAAAAGTCTCTAATTAATTACTAAATTATAATCATTAAAAACATATATATTAGTTAATATTAAAATTAGAAAATTATGTAGAGATATGAGAGAAAAAATTAGGAAACATTTATTTAAGAGTCTAAATAGTCATTTTTATAATTCGCGTACCCTTGTCTATATATGTGAGAATAGACTCACAACATTATATATAAACAAATTTCATTTTATTATAGAGACTCATTAAGCATTGTCCTTGAAATAGTAAAAATTTGTAATAAACAATGGTGTACTTTCCATGTGATTCATTTTCCAAGTGGCAAAAATTCAAGATCATCCCACTAGCATAGCAAGAAAATAAACGAATTAATATATATAGAGTAAACAATTAGTGTTTTCACATGAATTCAAGTTTTCCATGTTTGCATATCCTTAATGTATCATAAAGAAACATCAAATTTAAGATCTATAGTACATCAAATTTAAGATCTAATGTAAGTTACTTTGCTTTGTAGTTGTAAAATTGCAACAAATTGTTTCTTAATTTACGCTACAAATTTGTTACATTAAGAAAATGATTTATATTGCTAGGTGGTACCTGCCAATGAAGAGAAATTTGTTGATTTTTAATTTTTTAAAACAAAAACGAAATCTTATGGAAATCAAACTTCAGAACAAAAGGGCATTGTAAAATTACTATGTTTGTTTTTATTAGAAGAATTGGTTGTTCAGCACGGGGTGGGAAGGATGCAACGAAAACCAATCAAATAAAATCATGCTCATTGGAGAGAGAGATGGAGAGAGAAAGAGAGAGAGAGAGCTTACAGGAGAGAAATAGAACGAATCACCCAAAGAAATAATTGCCATTCGAATTAGCCTGGAAGGATCGTAGCATGCATCTATCAAAATACCATTTCAACACCCAATACTCAATTTCATTCTTAAAGCATGATTCAATTATAAACTTTCAATTTTTATGCTCAAAATCAAGGAAATAATAAAACCCATTAATTGAATCATCAAAGAGAACGATAGATCTCCTTACTTGAGATGAGTTTGTCAAGTAACAGAGATTAGACAACCAAAAACCAACAATAGAATTGGGAAAAATAAGGTAATTATTAAGATAATGGATATAATCTAGTAGGTGAAAGAAAACAGAGAAAAAAAGGGAAAAAAGGCCAAATTTCAAGTTGTTTACTTGAGTTTGTGTCTTTCATTGTTAAGCTTTGGTTCAAAAAGAAGTTTTTTTTTTTTATTTTCTTAGGAGAAGCTTGGAGTAAGAAGAAAGTTAGGACAACCAAGCTCTCCTAGCCTTACTTAGTCCTTGTCCCAAGTTACCCCATGGTGGAGAATGGGATTGAATAATCCTGATAAATTAGGCTTATTTTACTGTTCAGATTATTGGTCCCAGTCCATATAAATCACAAAACATCAGTCTAGGATAAATAGTCCTTATATTTAGTCAAGTCCCATGCTAGGCTTGCCTCCTAAATGGGCCCTAAAGGATAAATTGATTATAAGGTGCCTTACAACAATCTTCCATACAATTCCAATATGTTTTGTACGTATAAGAGCTTAGCCAGAGATAAATAGTAGCCTTAATTTTTTCCATTTCTTTCCACAATGTCCCAGATTGGCTCGCCTAACCAGCAATTAGGGGATGTATTACTCTTATTAAACACCGACAAGTTTTGGACTCTTTGGCTATAAAATGGTTATTAAGAATACGATGATGAGCTGGGCATATAAAGACCAGTAGCAATGGAGTAATGATTAGGGAAAGTGGCAGAAAAGAACATCGAAATCAAATCTCGCTCAACGTCAACTCTATTATTGATTAGACGGTGGATATTTGACGTTAGAGGATATGGTCACTAGGCTATATGTGTAGTGAGAGACTCTCCATCTATTAGTAGGAGGCTTTCCCCAAAAAGCCTCGTGCTTAAAGTAAACGAAATCATTCTATGTGAGATTTATAGAGTTGTCGTCTTTAAAGAGGTAGCTTGTAGCACCCAATACTTATAGAATGGTGAGGATAGGTTTTGATTCAATATCCCACGTTAGTTGGCTAGATGCTCATTGGCCTTTTTTAGGAAGCCCAAGAGCAAAACCATATGATTTTAGACCTTAAATGTATGATATCATACTACTACGCTCAATTAAGTCATTTTTATATTAGCGTTCATCTCAATCACTTTATATAATCAAATGTCAATTTAAAAATTTAAATTAAGTAGTTTTTTTTTTTCAATTAATGAGTTATTAAAGTAGTATAATAACTCAAATAACTTGCAATTTAATTTTTTAATTTTATTAAAACAAAAATTTTGAAAAATAAAACTAAAATTTAATTGAAACAATTTTTATGAGTGCTTTTACTTGAAGATAATATGGGAGATTAGGGTTGGGAGTAATATTAGGTATAATCATTGGAGAGTGAAATTAACGAAAACTATATCAATTGATCAATTTTGATGACATTTTAATGGCCTAGAACAAAATTTATTTGACACCAAATCGATTGAAAGCAAAAAAACTTTGGAGTTGTATGTCACAAGCTTAGAGATTGCGCAGCACGCTCGTGCGACACTTAGAAAGCCTTGACGTTGGCTTGCTTCACTTAGGAAGAAGCTTGAGAGACTTGGATCGTTGAGTTAGAGAGCTTTTAGGCAAAGTATGGAGAAGTGTTGGAAGGTTAGAGATAAGTGTTGCTAAGTGAGAAGGCTTTGTATTACACAAGAACTCTTTACAATTGCTTGTGTACAACTTTGCTTAGATACCTTACAAATGAGCCTTGGAGAGGTATTTATAGTAAACCACCACCTAAATGAACGGCCAAGATTTAATACATCCAACGGCCGTTATTTACTCTCTAGATCTTTCTACAAAAGTATCTAGATATTTACATGGGGTATTCTAAAAATATCTTGGATATTTACAAGGGAGGTTTTAGCAACTTGGATTGCTAGAGAATTCTAGAGAAATGGCTAGGCCTTGCAAGCTTCTAGAACCTTCCATAGTCTTCAACACTCTTCCACAACCTTCTAGAGTCTTCTAGAGTCTTGTAGGACCTTCCGCATGTATCTCATGGCTTCTGGATTCTTCTGGATCTTTCCAGAATATTCTGGAATGTTGCGAAACCTTCTAAAAACTTCTGGAACACCACACCTATTCATCATGCCATTGGAATCCTCTTGACACAAGGATCCCACATAACTATACACTTGCCCCGAAATCTCATCCCTTGGTATACTTTTGAGCAAGCTTGGCATGAAACCGTTTGCATGTCGCGTGGGGCGTGACATCCTCCCCCACTTAATTTCACGACGCCCTCATCGCATCTTTGAGGATGTATCATTGGTTGCAGGTGAGTGCTCTTACCTCCATGTTGACGTTTCCCCTTCGCGTGCTTGCATGGCCTCTTGGTTGCCTTCTTGAGCTTCGCAAGCTTGGGTGGCATCATACGGTAAGGTGCTATGGATGGAGGTTTGGCATCGTGCTCCAACTTGATTTGGTGGTGAGCCTCTCGTCTTGGCGGTAGCCTCTTTGGTAGCTCTTGGGGCATAACATCCTTATACTTCCCAAGGACGGCCTGGACTTGTCTTGGCATTAAGTCCTTGGAAATGGCGATGTCTTCTCTATCGTTTAGCTCCCGAACGGTGGCAAGGAAGCTCGGATTCTTTTATATTCCTTGTTTGAATTGTAATACGGATAACATTTTGTTCTCAACCTTTGCTACATGTTCCGCCATCACCATGCATGATTGACTCCCATCAAGGATGTTAAAGGAGTTAGATGCTGGTATGGGGAAAGCATGGACTTGGTCGAAGAACTCCATGTCTAGCACTACTTGGAAATCGTCTATGGAGACAATGAATAAAATAAGTTTTCTGCTCCATGCACCTAATTGCACCGGGGTGGACTTAGACATACCCTCTATTGGTTTGGCGGGTGAGTTTACCACTTTGATGGTTCCTCATCCCTTGTTATACTTAAGGCCTAACCTCTTGACCTCCTCAATAGAGATAAAGTTATGCTTAGCTTCCGTATCAAGCATTGCTCGCATGTGCTTGCCATTAATCATGGCGCTCATATACATTAGACCCTTCTTGGTAGGTGTGGGTCTCTTGAGTGCGCCGATGGTATGAAGAGAACCCATCTCTGCTTGGGGCACTCTATCTTGTGCACCCTCATATTGAGTCACTAGGGCATTGAATGTCTTCTTGTTTGTGCAATCACGCACCCAATGAGGGCCATCACAAATAAAACATGGACTCTTCGGCTGATGGGCATCGAACTTACCTTTACTAGGCTTATCGCACTTGTCTCCCTAGAATGACTTGCGAGCACCACCCTCTTTTCAGCCATAGTCTTTCTTAGCACTCTGCTCTCCCCCATCTTTTCTATGGTTGGACTTTCTAACCTTGGATTGGGACGCATAAGTCGTGGGGGACTCGACCGCGGCTATGGCTTCGTCAAGGTTTTACACACCGCGCCTTTCAAGTTCAACTGCCGTCCAATCCTTAAGCCCGTCAAGGAAGTAGAAGAGGGAGTCCTTGTTGAACATGTCCTCAATCTCTAGAATGATAGTGGTGAATTCCTTAATGTAGTCTCGAATGGTGCAGCTTTGCTTCAATCGATGAAGGCGGCCCCTTGCTTCCTTCTTGGCATTACTAGAGGAGAAATGCTTTCAAAGCTCTCTCTTGAAGTCCTCCCATGTGCGGAGAGTGCAAATACCCTTGCCCGCGTCACCATGCTTTCGCCGCCACCATAGTTGGGTTGTATCGGGAAGAAATGTGGGCGTAATACCGATTCTTGAAGCATCATCATGGACACCCTTGGCCTCGAAGTATTGCTTAAGGCCGAACAAGAAGTTCTCGACCTCTGTGGCATTGCGAGTGCCATGGTATGTGACAGGAGTATGCACTTGCATGGTGCTTAGCACACTAGCACTTGTAGAGGATAGGCTAGCTCGATTGCAATGGTGCCTCTCCTATTTTGTGCGAGTTTCCTCTACTTCGACACGAATGACCCACAATTCGTACTCCACAAAGGTCCGCAAGCCGTGGAGTTCTCGTGTAAGGTTATGAAGCTCCTCCTTGTAGGACTTGCTAAATTCGAGAATGCTGGACTTTGTGGCTTAAGTGATCTCCCCATAGTCCGTCTCTAGGCCATCGAGACAGTCGGAGAGACTCTCAATGACATTGTCCATCCCCAAGATAGCTTGCTCTATTCTAGCAACACGAGGCTCCAAGGCTTCTACGGGTGGAGCTTTGGACTTGCCACGCTTGCCTTATGGGCGTGGTTGTGGTTAAGGTTGCTCCTCTCGTCCACGAACTTACTCCTCCATAGTCACTTCAATGTCGGAATGCCATGTTGCTCTTGTGCTCATACTAACTGTCATGAGCTTAGAGATTGCACAACATGCTCGTGCGGCACTTAGACAACTCAAACCCGAAAGTTGCTAGGTAAGCCTTGATGTTAGCTTGCTTCACTTAGGAAGAAGCTTGAGAGACTTGGATCATTGAGTTAGAGAGCTTTTAGGCAAAGTATGGAGAAGCATTGGAAGGTTAGAGACAAGTGTTGCCAAGTGAGAAGGATTTGTATTACACAAGAACTATTTACGATTGCTTGTGTACAACTTTGCCTAGGTACCTTACAAATGAGCCTTGGAGAGGTATTTATAGTAAACCACCTCCTAATTGGACAGCCAAGATTTAATACATCCGATGGCCAAGATTTATTTACTCTCTAGATCTTTCTACAAAAGTATCTAGATATTTACATGGGTATTTACAAGGGAGGTTCTAGCAACCTGGCTTGCTAGAGAATTCTAGAGAATAGGTTAAGCCTTGCAAGCTTCTGTAACCTTTTGTAGTCTTCTACTCTCTTCCGCAACCTTCTAGAGTTTTCTAGAGTATTGTAGGACCTTCTGCATGTATCTCATGGCTTCTGGATTCTTCCGAATTTTTTTAGAATATTCCGAAACGTTGCGGACCCTTCTAGATACTTTTGGAATACTATGCTTATTCATCATGCTATGGAAATCCTCTTGACATAAGGATCCCAAATCACTATAACACTTATCCTAAAATTCTGGTATACTTCCGAGTAAGCTTGACGTGAAACCATTCGCATGTCACGCACGGCGTGTAATGTAGCTCTGTTCTTATTCTAAGCTAGAAGACAAACTCTTAGATGTAAGCATCACGAAAAAAAAAACGACGAAGCCAATCAAAATTCAAAACGCGGTGCAACGATCCATCCAAGTTGGAAAAAGAAAAACAAAAATACTTAATAATAATATAATAATAATTAGTGAGAGCGATCAAAGGCAGGCTGTGTGGGCTGGCGGGCGGACAACCTCGATTTACTTTACTCACTGCTGTTAACTGATTAACTTGATTATTTTCAATGGCGTACCTGAGCATGGGAGAAGCGCATAGAAGGATCACCGATTACCTCAACCGCTTCTCCGACGCCGTTTCTTCCCAAGACGTAGCTTCTCTTAAACAGATCCTCTCTTTCTCCTCCAACTCCCCCCTTCTGCTCTCCCTCGCCGACGCTCTCAACATCTTCCAGGACGCTAATAGATTGATTAAACAATCCGATAAGTACTCTCACTTTGGAGACATTACACTTCCGCTTTTCCGCTCTCTGCAAAACTATCGCACTGGGAACTTGGTTGATTCCTATATCGCCTTCGAAAAATCTGCCAAGTATGCTTTTTTCTTTTTTCTTTTTTGTAGATAATTAGAGCTAAGATGTATTTACGCACTAGTTAATGTTGAAAATTGCAGTGCTTTTATTCAGGAGTTTCGTAATTGGGAATCGGCCTGGGCTTTGGAAGCACTCTATGTTCTTGCTTATGAAATTAGGGTTCTTGCAGAGAGGGTATGCTTTTCTGCATTTTAATTTAATTTTTTTTTTAAAGTTTTTGGGAGATATTTTGTTGCATACTTGTTATTTGTTGTAGTGTAGGCTGATAGAGAGTTATCTGCTAATGGAAAATCTCCAGAGAAATTAAAGGCTGCCGGCTCCTTTCTGATGAAAGTCTTTGGTGTTCTTGCTGTATGTTTCTCGATACTCATTACCATAATAAGTGTTTAGACCGTGTGAATGTTCTACGTATTAGTGGGTTAACCATTTTGTCTTTGCTAATTCCTTGAATGGTATGTAAATTCTAGGGGAAAGGCTCGAAACGTGTAGGAGCATTATATGTGACGTGTCAGTTGTTCAAGATCTACTTCAAGGTACTTGCTACTTTTATAGTTCAGTTGCTATTTCTGCCTTAAAGGAAGTACCTACATAACCTACATTAGGATATTTAACATGTTCAACTTTGCAGCTTGGTACAGTTCACCTTTGCCGAAGTGTAATAAGAAGTATAGAAACTGCTCGTATTTTTGATTTCGAGGAGTTTCCTAAAAGAGATAAGGTCGGGTTTGGTTTCTCTAATGGCAGATTTATCATTTCATTTCTTATGGGGAACTGGTTTTCAGAATATTGATATTTATAATCACCATATGCTCCTGCAGGTCACTTACATGTATTATACTGGACGTTTGGAAGTTTTCAATGAAAATTTTCCTTCTGTAAGCATTCTAAGTTCTCCTTTAGTAATTGATACATACTTGCTTTTCCTTGAGTTAAACTCTAAGCTTAAGGTTGGGGATATCAATTTGAAGCCTAGACATAGTGGATGAGATTTCTGTATGGACTTTGTCTTCAAACATTGCATATTGTTGTTTGATGTCTGCTGTCACCTATTAATGAATAAAATTATGCTTCCAGTATTATTTGTGGTTTCATTGGGTACATATTTGAACTTTACATGAGGTCACCATAGTTTGTTATAGCGGAGGTATAAGTGCTGAAGCTAATCATGGAGTTCCTTAATTGATCTATTTTTCATATACTCTTTTTTATGACCTTGCAGGCTGATCAGAAATTAACATACGCCTTGATGCATTGCAATCCCCGGAGTGAAGCTAATATAAGGTATATTTTAGGCGTACTTGATGCATATGTTTTTCGTCCTCAACATTGAAAGACATTAGAGGCTCCCTTTATAGCAATTGTTTGTGTACTGGGAATTCTTAGCATATTATCTCTTGCTATATTGGATATTGCCTGTTATATCATTACATATTAATGTTCATTGTACCTCTGCATGTGCTGAACCAATTAATGGTGTTTAATGTAATTTAGTTTTGTTATCTGAAGCAAATGCTTTTAGCTTGTTTGTCTTTTGTTCTCCCTTGTTAAAACAGTTCTTGGATTTGATTATCATGTCAGTTTTATCTTTATATAATATGTTTGAGAAGTATCTCAGTTGTACATCTTCACTCTTTTTCCAGTGTTCTGGAACATTAATATTATAGAAAGAATTGCAAAAAGGGACTAAAACTAAGGAATCCGTTTAAAAATTAACCTAGGTGTTGAAAATTTAGACGTCATGACCATGTTCGATAATACAACGCTCTTTTTTTTTTTTTTTTTTTTGTTCGGGCGCCAATACACAACCGATAAGTCTTTTTGGACGCATTAGATGTTGAGCATTAGTGTTTGTCAACTAACAAGACAAGCATCGGTTTGTTGGACTGGATCATGGCATCTTAATTTTTAGTGTCTGGATTATTTTTCATTGAATCCCCTTAACTTGGGTCTTTTTTTTTTTTAAATTTCCTCAATAGCATATACTTTGTAAAGCAAAACTATGTTATGTAATATTTTTATGATTCCCTGATCTTTAACTCTGTAGTTTGTGATGTTGTAAGACATGCTTCTCCATTTAAATGTTTGGTCGCCTTTTCTGGGATGATACAGAAGTCAAATACTAGATCTACAGATTCTTTTAATTTTTTTTTTTTTTTTTTTTGTGTGTGTGTATCTGCATTTGAGCTCTTTTGTTAATTTTTGGAATTTTATTTTACTTATCATGTTTTTTTTTCTTTTAATTGGATAGGATGATATTGAAATACTTGATACCTGTGAAGCTTTCAATTGGCATCTTACCTAAAGACTGGATGCTAGAGAAGTATAACCTGGTTGAGGTAAGGCCTGTCTTTGAATTGTTTCTTCTCTTTGTGTATTAGTATTCTATTATCTTCAATTTAAAGCAAAATAATAATTACTATAATTCTTAAAGTGGTAAGGAATGGGAAGAGGCTGTCTTCTCTCCTGCAGCCTATATCTAATACACAGTGGTTCTTTTGCAGTACCGTAATATTGTTCAAGCTTTAAAGAGGGGTGACCTCCGTCTTCTGCGATGTGCCCTCCAAGAGCATGAAGACCGGTATGTTTGCTTCACTTTGGTTAGTCTAACGATAAATCTAATATCTGGAAGGTAAGAGTTTAAGTAATTTATTCCCAAAAAAACTTGAAATATGAGGTTATTTATTTATTTCTTTTTTTAAAGGTTCTTAAGATCAGGTGTATATCTGGTCCTAGAGAAGCTAGAGCTCCAAGTTTATCAAAGATTATTGAAGAAAATGTGAGTCTCGTACCTCATAGTGCTATTCTCACCCTTGATTTTTCGCTGAATATTAATTCTTAGCTATCATACCCATTTTGCAGTTACATAATCCAAAAGCAGAAAGACCCGAGCAAAGCTCACCAGATGAAATTGGAAGTAATTGTAAAGGCATTGAAATGGCTTGAGATGGACATGGATGTTGATGAGGTACTTCTCGGCATTCCTATATTAGTTTGATTTTTAGAATTTTTGGGTCTCTAGATAAGCTTGCCCGGCAGGACCTGATTAGAATTTTTGTAATGTCTAGGTGGAATGTATTGTGGCCATTTTGATATACAAGAACCTCGTGAAGGGGTACTTCGCTCACAAGAGTAAAGTGGTGGTCTTGAGTAAGCAGGATCCTTTTCCCAAATTAAATGGGAAGCCTGTCAATTCATAGAGATGGTGAAACAGAGATGGGGAAGAGGTTATGTAGGATACAAGATGCCCTTGGCTGACTGCATTAGGCATGCTGGTTTAATTAGATTCTGATATAGATGTAATATTGGCTGCATGTAATTGTATTACACTAGGCGTTTTTGTATTAATCAAATTAACTTAAAGCGTTTTCGTGCTAACTGCTAGATCATAATCGCTTTAATCCGTACTAATTGTTTTGATTGGGGGAAATCATTAATGAACACCTGTAACTTAAGATATTTGAATAAACAGCAAACCAAAATTTCCCCATTTTTCCCGTTGTCTCACTGACGCTGCAGCAAAGAATGATCGAAGGTTTACGATGCCGTATAAGTTAACTTGCATCACGTTAGGAAACCTTGGATGGCAATAAACACCCCAGTAAATTAAATTGCTCTGCTAAATAAAATAACATTTACTAAGGCATTGTAGCGATGACACAGGGAATTCAGAAGCGAAACAGTTGTTGCTAGACCGCAGAAAAACAAAGTTAATAAACTTGCAGCTTACACCAAAACTTCGGGCGCAACAGTCAACACCCTATGTAGAGAACAAGAATGTGAGAAAATAACAAACTTTACTCTTGATTCCCAGATTTATAATTTACTCGTCTAAACCGCTGCTGTTACGGAACTTACGTTGCATCAGACCAGAATACTGCCACTGGCTTCAGCAGCAAAAACTCTAGAAACACACCATTGACCAACATCTCTCAAACACCATTTTGGGTAAGGGTACTCTGTATGTTTGAAGGCATTAGGATGTTAAAACCATCTGCTGCAGTAGATACAAGCATTCCAGGAATTTGGGCATGCCAATGAAGCTCTTTCAAGTCTTTCTGTCCCTGTTTGAAGATAAATGCGTGCATAAATTAATAGAACTGAACAAGTATGAGAATTATAGGGGTAAATAGTAATAGGCATGAGAATGAGAATACAAATCACCTGATGGACAAACAGAAGTTGAGGTGGTAAATCTTCTGGGGCATTCACTTGCTCTTTTGTTTGAGCTCTGAATTCCGCCTCCTCTTCTTCATCCTTTTCCAGAGAAAGGTCCCATATCCTAGTCACGTAAAACCAAGGAGAAATAAATTAACATGGAAACCAAAGAGTGGTTAAGTATACACTCATTCTCCAGTCAATCCTTGTATCATTTTTTGCTGGCTCCCATATTTTGGCCGTTCAAAACTACTTACGTTAGCTGATTGTCAGATGATGAAACTGCCAAAGTAGAGCCTTCATGTGGACTCCATTCAATGGATGTGACCGGGTGTTTGTGGTATTCGAAATGTGCTACTACAGAATCTCCTCCCTGCCCATAAAGTTTGAAGAAACATTCAGATTGGCATTACCAACAACATGAGAAACAAAATAAATCAATTCATACCGATACACAATACTTTTCTCCGTTTACTATGACTGAAATATATAAAGCCAAACTCTATCAATAATTGACAGCAATATACTAAACCAGAGGGCTGTAATTGAGTAACGCAATGTTAAGCAGCAATAATGATAGAATTCCTTCCAAGCATAAACTTCAATTCACGTTCAAGAATTAATGTGAATAGTACAAAAGACAAAAAAGCAGCAACCATGCAGGATAAAAGGATCTAAAAAGCCATTTAACATATTAAATCAGCCAGCATTTGAGAATTAAAATGATGAAATAGAAGTTCAACCAAACATAGCCCTCAAAAAGTAACTATACCTATGGAGTGATAGTGGATCACATGAAGAAAACAAATGTGATAAAGAAAAATGTCACAGATAAGGGACCCTTAAAAAGAATTAAACGTTCAGAAGATCATGAACTTATGCCAATGTAAATGACATGCTTCCTCAATCTAAATGCTGTATTCCAGATTAAGACATACCTTGAGCAATCTAAGATCATGAATAGAAAATGTTCCATCATCACTTCCAGATGCCAGCATACAGCTAGCCAACCTGGTCAGAATGAAAAAATGACAAGTTGAGGTCTTCAAACACATTGAAATAGGGGTGTTGAAAAGGCCCACAAATATTTTAAAGATTCACACACCTGTTCCACGAGATAACATTCACATCTGCATTATGTGCCTTAAAAGAAGTTGCAGGTGACTTTCCCAGACGTGTATCCCAAATTGCTATATTTCCATCCACAGAACAAGAGGCAAATACATCAGACTCTGTAGGGCTCCACTACATTGACAAAAATTTGGAAAAAGAACAGTTACAAGATTGAACAATGGATGGTATTATAGTAAGCTATTCATATTGCATCAAGCACTAGGAAATCAGATAGTAAATATCCTATAGAATTCAAATATTGCTTCACAAGCAGAATTTGTACTTGTAGATCTTCCACACTTGCAGCATGTCCAATGAAAGGATTAGCGTCAACATTCCATGTAGCATCAGAGGCAGGCTCCCACAAATGAATGTAACTCTTGCAGTCCCCTTCAAATGGAATGGGAAATCAAAACTTGGATCTCATTTTATCTCTGTAAAATGACTAAGCTAATAAAATTTTAGAGAACAAAATAATAAATATGATTAATACTGTCAAACAATACCAGTTACAAGCCTTCCAGGGGTAATAGGATTCCAATCTACCGCATAGCCCTCATCTTTGTGCCCAGCAAACTTAACCAATGGAGTCTGATTAAAAACTGAAGAAGCCCCCTGGCTAGCTTCTGCTTCTGACTCTGCCAAAGCATTCAGATGGGAACTAAAGTCCCATACCTGGATAAATAGGGCCAAAAAGAATATATAAACTGATAAGTATTTTTATTGTCTAACATTAAATATATTTGTATATATGTATTTCTATAGATCCTAAGGATAGAAGTCTGACCTGCACATGACCAGTGTCTGCCCAGGATGCACATATATGGGGATTTTGTGTCATGGCACGAATACGATTGACACATCCTTGATGAGCTACCTTGCGTAACTGTGGATGTGAGAAAGAAAATTGCAGAACGTGTAAGTAACAGGAAGAAAATAAACAACATTGACAGATGTCAGTCACGAAAAAATGAATTAAATGTCAACAGAACAAGACTTGCCTGCAAAATTGGTGTCCCAGAACCACCTTCCCCCTCATCTTCACTATCTCCTTCACTATCACTACTTTCACTATCCATATCATCATCGCCAACAGCAGGCTTGTTAGGCACTAATTCGCGTCTTTTCCCAGAAATATTTGATACCTTAAATACTCCAATAGAATTCCAAGAAGGTTTCTCTGCCTGCAGCAGAAGAACAAGAACATCAAGATACAAAGATTCAAATATGCGATAAAAAGGGATAAAAAGATGAAACAACTATACATCATCTTTTCCCATGTCTCAGAGAATAGCATGACGGTGAAGGTGACAGTTCTAGTTATAACAATGTTGATGATTTAGTTGGCATCAGGGAAATGTGGAATTTGATCTCTGATGAAGTTTCCTTTCTCGAAAAGAAAAGGTAATCCAACAATTTATGAAGTAAAAGCCATGTTTTGCTCAGTTAATTATTCTTGATGCATATTGTATCTCTATTTCTGGAAAAAAGATATTATACACATATATTAAAAAAAAGTTGTCATTATAAATTCTATATCAAATGCGGAAAAAACAGAATCTGCATGCTAATCTAGGGAAACATGAGAAGTTCTGAGGGGAATCTTGCAACACAGATACAAATGCCCTAAAGTAAAAAATTATTTAATTATTCACTCAATATATGTAGACAAGACTAATATAACTAGGGATTACCTGAGTCCCAGCTACAAAATACACCGTGTGTGGAAACTCATTCCGCACCAAACCCAATGTATCATGTACAATGTCAAAGCTGCCAAAAGTAATTAAATTCTAACAGTGAATTTGATGAAGTTCTAATACTCATTAGTTTCAAAGAAATTCACGCAAAAATAAAGTAAAATGTTAAAATCTCCCTGAATTCTCCCCAACAAAAAAACTAATATGCCTAAATATTTCACAATTAAAAAATTTGACAAAGTTGGCTTAACTGAATCAAACAATTATATGGTTGCATACACTTAGCTGAGTAGAAGTTCATTTTTTCTTAACCCCACAAACGAATATAAACCAAAACATTCAACTTTTTATTTCACTTCCCTTAAACCTCTCAGCGACAAAACAAAACGCGAGCAATTTAACAACATAAAAGTTTAAACTTTATAACCATAATTCAGTCCTCGAAAACAAGTTAAGATTTAACAAAAATTCCATTATGTTTGCAAAAAATAACGAGAACCCACTACATATTTAAACAATATAGAAAAATCCCATTATTGAAAATTCAATAAATAATAGAATAAAACCTTAAACAAGGCCAACCGATGTGAAAGGCGTGAAGTGAATTGTAAGCAGTTGGGTCACACTGAAGCTCCTCTCCTTCCTCTATCTTGTCGACTCCCGGTTGCCACACTTTTGTCGGTAATGACGGCGCCGCAGAAGAAGATGAAGATGACCCATCTCCTCTTTTTGAGCCCTTTTTAACGGCAAACAAACTAATTTTGTTAAAATCATAAATAACTCATTGATTAATGGATGGAATGAATAAGGTTGATTGATCGATTGATTGAACCTTGTTCTTCCTCTTGGCTTTTTTAGGGTTCTTGACGCTACGAACCATTTTTATCTCCTCCTTTTTAAAAAAAAAAAAAAAATTCGCTCTTTTTTTGGTGTTGTAGAGCTGATAAGTGATGAATGAGTGATGCTATCCTGGGTTTAGCGGTGGTGCTAGGGTTTTGTCTTTTCAGGCCTCTCTCCCGGGATTTTATTTATTTCAATATTTTTGTGATATCACCTTTGGACATAAAAGTTGTCATATTTCTAAATGCACCCCTAAAGTCTAGTTATGCTAATTAATTTCATTGGGTGTAAAATTAGGAGATTATTTGGTAATCAAGATGGAGGATGCTGCAGGCATAATCTCGGTTGGGTCTTGACGAAAATGGCGTTAATACTAAGAGTTTTACTATTTTGATCCATATTGATATCACATAACATATGATACCGTGATCAAGGGATCAAAGTAGCCATTAGATCACTCAAATCATAATTTACATAAAAATTGGGTAACTAGAGTGCTACGTGGATATGACTTGTGGTCACTGGTTAGAGACGTAAACTTTAAACCTTTGGAAAGTTCAAATGGAAATCAATAAATAGTTGACAACTGCATTCATATATAGAACTTCACATCCAGTGTAACGGATATGAAAGAAAAAAATTACACTGATGATGAGAAGGGATTGCTCTTCTTATTAATTTTCCAATTAACCAAAAAGAAGTAAAAATATGTTAAAGCATTTGGTGATTCCAAATAGTTTCCAAGCTTTGGATGATAACGGTAGATCGAAGCGCCATTTTATTTCAACTGCAAGAATAGGTAATTCTCATCAGTACATGAAAAAACAAGGCATGCTTTGTGACCTAAATATTTAAACAAGTAAAAAAAATTAAAAATTAAAAAAAAAAGAGGGAAATAGGCCGAACGGAACATTTGAACAAATATTTTGCAAAAGAATCCTTGAATTGTCAAGGAACAAGTACTGAATTTGAACTGAGATATACATGACAGGAATTATACACAGTGCTAGTATGTAACATAAATAGCAATATATTTTGCTTTTATTCCATATAAATGGCCATAATCAGTTCAAGTCTTTTTTTTTTCTTTTTTTCCTTTTTTTTCTTTCTTTAAGTTAGTGGCACTTGGATCATAAGTCGATCCCAGGATGGGATGATATAATCATAAAATGGTATAAAGGTAATTCGACAAAAATGAAAATGAAAGATGCTTGCCTGTTCTTTCTTTGTCTAGTAAATATAACAAGTGTTGCAAACCCTATCATAATTGCAACTCTCATTACCTGCAGGGGTGAAAACAAAAGGACAATATCAGTAGTTAGGCTATCCCATTATCTATTGAGATTACTATGTTTTTATTCTTTCTAGTTGGTGACAACACACAAAAAGATTAAATAAAGAGAGTTAAATTGCTTGGAGGATCTGGAAAAAGGTATGGTGTACCTGTCCAATGGGTCCTCTAGCAGGTTCAATGTCTGCTGAATTCACAAGCTTTGGATTCCTTGGTTTTTCATCAGTCTTCTCACCTTTATTCCCCTTGACGCCTCTGTCATGCAGACTACTCTGGAAATCATTTAGCAAGGATGATGAATCAAGTATCAGATAGCAAATTCAACACAGAAAAATCCATTTCAGCCATGTACATGACTCAAGAGTCATATCTCAATGCAGCTGAAAATGGGGCATTAAAAGGAGCAGCCATATTCAGAATCCCTCGACAAACATATTTCTCAGACTAATTTGACTGAAATATGCTAGTTGTTCACGTTGCATAGAATCGACTCACCAGGAAGCAAATTCTTTTCCAATAGTTTATCACAGATTTAACGTTGAATATGTACCTTCACAATATGCACATGTTGAACATAAAAAGCAATACTTGATGAAAAATATGATTCAATGGTAGAATACAGGACTATAACTTATATGTTAGGTGGCATCATATTCCTTAAGTCACTTCTCCATGACATAGTTTGTTGCGCTATCAGTCCTAGAAGGATGCTGTTATAACAAGTTGCAAGCTGCAACTGTAAGTTTGTGATTTATGTGAACAGGTATAGATTGAGAACTTTTCAGGATATGGTGTGCCAAGTATAGGTAGCAACTCCTAAAATACCATCTGCAAATATAAGTTCCATTTCTCCGTCTGAAGTTTGAAAATTGTGATTGTAATAATCATCCATAAAATAAGGATTTCTATCTACTATATTTCTCCTTATAATTTCATAGATAGTTTACATATCTTGTGTGTGGTTGCAGCAATTCAATTGCAAATCATTTACTCAAGACAATTATAATGCAAGATTACGATCAAAAAAATAATTAAGAAACCAAAAGCCTATGTTGGAAATTTGAATACCTTTTCTACATTTTCTGTTGCAGAACCTTTTTCTTCTTGACCAATTTTTCCTTCAGCATGACAATCTACCATTATATCCATTAAATGTTTGTTGCCAGTTGTTAAGCACAAGCTTTTCAGTTCAACTGGAAATATCCAGGTACCAGGGCATATGGAGGGATAATGTTTATCTTCCCAATTCTCTTTCAAAGCTCCTTTATTATCCACCTCTTCCAGATATTCTGGGTAAATTCTTTTCCCACTCTCTTTTGCAGATAACTTTCCGCCAGATTGTCGCTTTTTCATAAGCAATTTACCAGGTTGTTGTCTACCTATACGCTCATCGAGCAATCTTCCTGAAACTGTAGCTGCTTTACCTGTGGAAGCTCTTATAAAATCTTCAGAAGGATTCTTTCCTATCCCTTTAGTTTTAGCATCTGTTGCATTTAACTTGAGCCGTCTTGTGACCCGAGCTCTTGTTGAGGCCTCACTAAGAGCTCTATAAGTTGAGGATTTTTGCAACTCCCCTGCAAGAAATGGATTCTTTAATCTCCCTGGCTTAATCATATCTGCATTAACTTCATCCAAAATCAAAGTTTTTAGAGGTGCTTCAGGTCCAATCTTGGTCGACTGTGGTTTTGTTAGTGGTGGTTTCAGATGAGGTCTCATATCCTGCTTCAATTCAAAGCTTTATGGATCATAACTTATTAAAAAAAGCACTTGAGGTAGAATTCTCTTGAGGAGGTAAATTTGTATACCTGAGATAGACCACTTTCAAAGGCACTTATCATATTCCTTACATTGCTAGGAGTTCTCCCCACTGGACTCTGCTTCTCAGAACTCTTGGTCCCATCTTCTCCAAGTTTTGTAGCAACCAAACTCCTGTGGCTTACTTCTGTTAGATCAAGCGCTTGGGACAGAGGTGGTTGATGAATTCTCCCTGCATCTATCTGTTTCATTCTAAAGCAGGAGGAACAACCATTAGAATCTCAATTGTATTTTTTGTTCTCATCTTGATGGTGAAAGAAAAAGGTCGATATAGAAATATTAAGTAATCCTTAACTGGGATTTTTTGCTTCTGAAAAGAAAATTTTTCTTCGCTTTCCTTGGTTCCAAAGACACATGCAGGATTCGATGGTAAACCAGCTTGCCTGCTTACTTCTTCACCTCGAAGAAGACTCTCTTGTGAATCTTGAGAAAAGGGAATACTTTAGAAGTCAGAACATCAACAAAAAGATTATTCATACATGATAAATTTAAGACCACAACTATGCCATTTCATTTTTTGTTTCTGCTTAAAGTTTTCTGCAATTATTTTCACTGGTTATCCAATATCATACCTGAGATCTCATGGTTGAGGCACAATGATGATTCAGCAGTAACACCAATGGTAGCAGCATCCTCTGGGCTTTTAAGATAGCCGATGGGATGATCTCCATGTTTCTTTCTCAATGCCGTTTCTCTCTGCAAATAAACTTTATGGATAATTATCAACCGCATGACAATAACTACAACAAAAGGATAAAAAACGTCGCCTGTAATTCAACATAAAGAAGATAAAATAAAGGTTCTTTAGCACAGTAGAAGTCTGCTTTAGCCACCAAAATGTTTCTCTCAGAACAAAGATTTTATAAGACTGTAGCATACTTATCAAGTAAAATCTTTCACAAACAATTTCGTGACCCAGAAATTGACCAAACAGAAGAGAAGTGGTAATTGTTCAGAGTGACATTTCAGACCCAGAAATTTGCAACCATTTCTAAATCAGTACAGCGTCGCATTTGCATTGCCGATTTTCGTTGCCATTTCTAAATTGGATTCTGACCTTCATATAATCATTTACAGCTTTGTGAATTTATCCAAATAAACGCCCCTCAATCTCCCACCCACCAAAAAAAAAAGTACCATGATACGAATTCGATGGCGCTCTTCTTCACTGAGGAGAAACTGCAACTTCAAATGTACATGCCCACCTCCGTCCAGCTGAAATATGTCATCCCAAAGACCTCTCTCGACCACCAGTCTGGTCTCAATACCTGCCCCAGAGAATCATCATCCCGATCAGCCTCATTCCTGGAATAAATGCAAATGTGTATTGTACATGATGGATGAATGCAAAAGGGAAAAAGTATAACAAACCTGTATGTGATATCTCATTTCCCTCAGCATCATGAAGTTTGATCATTAAATTGTCACGAAGAGTTGTTAATGGGCTGTGACAAATTAACAAAAATTTGAATTCAGAAGCAAAACTTGAAGTTGCAAACTTGCATATCAAACACAAAAAAAGAATTAAACTTCTAAAGATTTATGGAATCATTACAAGGATAAGTCTTCCTTGCCCCAAGTTTCATACTCTTTTTTTCCCATGGCAACTGCATCATGGAGCATAAATCCCCAGTAAATTTTTTAGAGAACATAACTCCAATATTCCCAAAAAAAAAATGGCGACTACATACCTTTAATTGACAATTTTCGAGGTGTTGATGATGATGACCGGAGACCCTCAAACTCCAGAACTGAAGTGGATTAAATTGAGAAAGAAAAGTAAGCATGAGATAACTGTCACATTTGAATTACAGTTAAAAGGGTCAGTTCCTCATACCAGACACTAGAATGGTTCCTGGCATCGGAGGCAGAACCTGGTAGTCCAACGAAGCATAGAGCAGATAAGAGAGATCAAGCAGTTATTGCAAGCTGTACGATTGATTTTTTTGCATTTGACATTTTGAATAGATTGCTTCGGAACAAGTGCATGGTGCAGCTTTGGAGGTCCGAGAGATGGATTGGATGGAAATACAAATTTGTGGTTGGACTTGACTGGCAGGTTTCATGAGGGGGGTCCCATGGCATTCTAACTATTATCTAGCCACCACAAACGCGTGAAAGCCAAATCTCCCTTTTTGTCTCACTCCCTTTTTGTCTCACTCCTAGCCTGAAAGACTCGAGAGTCCTAGTCTTCTGCAACCAAAACGTTCAAGTCCTGTGTCACTTAAGAATTGAAATAAACTAGATAGCAAGTAAAAAGCAGTCGATCAGCTACTTTTCGCTATTTATGAACGGGTTATTCTAAATGTTCCTTGATGATTAAAGGATCATTTCTCAAGTGTATGGCTGTGTTTGAGTATTAATTATTTTTGAACAAAAATTCTTGTCCTTTTTTGAGAGTCCATAATGACCAGACATCAATAGCTCTTGGTATAATTCAAATTTTCATGTTGATATTATCCTTATCAAAGTTCTGATCATAGTTGCTAAGCAGTCCTCTAGCCCCCCATCTTCATGATTGCGCATTACTTGTGCTTGATCACGTTAATTAGTCATCCTTATTATGATACCACTATAGACCATACAAATGACTCTGGTTGGGAATAGGGTCTCAGGGGTAGAAAATTTTTGACTCCCTAAACTGACCCAACAGAAGGGCCCTTTGTACCCTGCAAATGCTCAGCCATCTGCAAAACCCATGTAAATTCCCATTCAGATAAAGAATTATGTCCTTATATGTTGGATTTGGATAATTTCATGTCTTATCTCACTTGCTTTTTCAAACACTGCCCCCTATGCAAATTTTTAAACTTGTAATATTTGCAAACTTTCTAAATCTGCTGCTGGGGCAGATGCAAAGTAACTCAAGACTAGTAGGAACTCGGCTAAAATTCATTCCTTAAATGATAGCATAATATGGTAAAGCCCCATCGGCCCTTTTTTTAAAAAAAAAAAAAAAAGAATGAAATATCAACAATGGACCATATTTCCGAATCTCTATGCTACAAGAGATGGGTAACAAATGACTTCATAAAATGAACTGTCCCGTGACAAATAGATTCATTAAGTTAAAATTGTGGAATTGATTTCGCACGGATAAACTGCTTGAGAATGGCCTTCTCTTCATCAATTCGTTTCTTCTCTTCAGGATCCCTAGGTTTCACTTTTCTTTTCTCTTCCAATATCCACTTGAAAAGCTCACGCTGCTGATCTTCAGGGATGGGCTCCCGTACTTTCAATGGCTCAGAAACAGCTGTTGGGACCCATGATTCTTCAGAAATAGAGAAGGGTGTAGTGAGAGTTGAAGAAACTTCCTCTGCAGCTTTACCATCCTCTACGCTTGGTTTTGTAGCTTTGTTAACCTCTATACTCGCATTTTTCTTTCTTGCGCTAGCAAATATATAACCTACAAGAGTTACAAAAGAAAGTCAGGAAACTCCTTTCAGTAATTCAATCATATTATCGCTTCACACCAACTATACAAGGAGATGAATTAACGATGAAAACATGTGAATTATAACACAAACATTTATCATAAATCAAAAATAATGGATAATATCTAAATAAAAAATACTAACAAACATCTGCCTTATATTTTCATTTATGACAAAGTGAAAATATACATATGTGCGCAATTGTGAGGGTTTATCCATGCTTTTGAGACCCTCATCCTTACATATTATATAAAGCAGTTGCATAAATGAAACAGAGACTGAAATTAATTTCAGAATAATTTCTCCATGCATGACCAAAAACTCAGATGACCAACAGACATCATAATAGTCTTTCAGGCATGCTGATAGAGCAACTTATCATGACCATCAAATACTTTAAATTCGGAACTGCACATCTGGATACCAACTTCATTGAACTTGGCTTATTACAATTTCATGTCAGAACTCCTATCCAATCAAGGCAGCTCTGATATCATCATTAGCATTCCATGACCACTAAGCACCCATTAGAAAGCAAATTCATATAGCAGTAAGTACATCATAAAAAATTGATGTGTTTCTTCTCTAGTTAGTCATCGATTTATTAATTTTCTAGTCGAATGGCCATATTATCACATCCTTATCAATCAATAAGATTCCATGCAACTGACATATTCATAAAAATGCCAAGTTCTCCTGATTAACACTCTTACAACTTGAAAATTCATTCATGAAATATAGAAATTTAAAAAAAAAAGATTAAAAAAAAGGCAATTCAATATTGGACCATTGGTTCACCTCCTAAAAGGAAACTTGATGTGACAAGGAATAAGCACATTTTAATAGTAAAATCCAGCAACAACAACATTACAAACTGAACTTAAATAAATAGCACGACAAATTAAGCTGATTCAATAATTGCAAAAATCAAGAGATAACCAACATAATAGCACAAATTTAGATTCATGTTATCACTACAACGTTGCCCGCGAACTCGATACAACAAAAACTATGATCACCCCAGCTAGTCATTTCATCGAACATATTATAAACTAGAAAAAAATATGAATAAAATAAGAGTAGAAATGCATTTACATGCTGCGATGCGTACCTCCTAGAGCAAGATTAAAAATCAAGAGAGAGCGCCAAATGGGTTTGCAACGCCTAACGAGCGATTCTGTTGAAGGCTGTGGAGGAGCTTCAGCTTGAGGAGGAGGAGGAGGAGGCTCCATTTTAGTTGCAAATAACAACTCCTCCGTCTTTTCTTCTTTTCTGGGTGGATTTTAAAGTGTTCATTAAGTAATCCTAGATTCCGTGACAATTCTACACGAATTTCTATGCGTTACCCTGTTCCTCACTCTTCGGATTATTTTTTTTCGCTTCGTTAATTAACGTTAATGTTACATTAATCCGGCTTATGTGGCATTTAGCATAATTGACAGAAGTCAATCGACTTTAACTTTGACTTTTGACTTTCGGATGTCACATTCATTTTGGGCCCCGGTGATCACTCTCAAATGAAGTGTTCGCCGACTCTCTTAGCCTCTACACCATCGGCTCTCTTTGAAAAGATGAAATGTCAAAGAGCGTATCGAAGTTCATCGTCTCTGTGCTTGAGCAGATGGGTACTAAATTACTTCATAAAATGAATTGAACTTTGACAGACAAATGGATTCATTCCAATAAAGTTGTGGAATTGATTTTGCACCGCTTAAATAGCCTTGTCTTCATCGATTCATTTCCTCTTTTTAGTATCCTTTTCTTTTCTATTCCAATATCCACTTGAATAGCTCATATCATGCTGCTGAAATTCAGGGATGGACGCCCGTGCTGCTTTCACCAACTCAGTGTCATAGAGAGCAAAGATATAGACAGAATAATATAGATCCCTTGATCCTGGAAATACTGTTGGAAAATTTTAATTGAATTGAATTAAGGTTACAAATTTTTATATTACATTGAATGCAGTTGATATCACAAATTCAAATATAATATTGAATGAAGCTGATTTCTATTCTAGATTGAATGAAGTTGATATCACAAATTTCTATATAACGTTGAATGAAGCTGATGTTACAGATTTTTATATTACATTGAATGAAGTTGATATCACAAGTTCCTAAATAACATTGAATGAAGTCGATTCCTTAACCTATATAAGAGATCCTCTCTCATTTGTCTAAAACACCAAGAAGTTAGAATTCCTTGTTCTCTCACTATCTCTCCCTAGCTTTCTTGAGAAGTTCTTAGTGTGATAGAGTTTGAAGGATTTCCAATTCAACTGAGTAGAAGCGTTGTTCCAGTTCAATTAAGTAGAGGTGTTGTGCTTCTCGTCGTTGCATCCTATGAGACAGACGTTGTTCTATTCCTCGAGCACCTAGTGGAGGGAGGGAGCGAATCTGTTTTAAAGATACAGTGTGAAAAATAAGTAGGAAAAATTGAGAAAATAGACACAATTAGAGGGCCTTGTTGAAAAGTGGACACATCCTGAAAAATTTTCATGCTATAGACACTTTCTTGACAAAAAGACCTAATTACCCTTCTGTATTCATTTTTTTCAAAGTCTTATTTCTCTCTCTTCAGACAACCAAAACCCATCTCCCTCTCTTCAGATTTGATTTAATTTCTAGGGAATTTGAATTCGAGATTTGAGTTTCTGAAGGATTTGTGAACTTATTTAAGGATAAATCGAGTGTTATAATGTGATTTTTGTGGGTTAATACGTGTGAAAATCGATGAAATGAGTTATGAATCAAGTGTTTTATCGCGAAGAAGAAGACACTCGACACTCTAAAATAACCTGTCGAGTCGTGTCGAGTTATGTAATGTCGAGTGTCGAGTGTTTGTCGAGTGGTGAAATGTCGAGTGTCGAGTGTTTGTCTAGTGGTGAAATATCGTGTGTCGAGTAGTGAAATGTGTAGTGTCGAGTTATGTAATGTCGAGTAGTGTCGAGTGTTGGATATTTATCGAGTGTCGGATATTTATCGAGTGTCGAGTGTCGAGTTGTGTCGGATACAAGGTAGTGTCGAGTGTCGGATTAATGTGTCCTCGAAAATAGACTGTTATCGAGAATCCGACACGACTCGACACGGCTCGACACATGCGTGTCGAGTGTCGAGTTGTGTCGGATGTAAGTAATATCGAGTGTCAAGTTGTGTCGAGTGTCGAGTGTTGAAAGTGCAAGTCTTCGCGCGATATATAGCTATAAATATATCCTTAATTTCTAAATGTGACCATAGTTTGTAATTTGACCATACTTTTAATTTCTTTTTAGTCCCCATAGTTTGTAATTTGACTATTTTATCCCCGAAAAGAGTGTTGGATGCAAGTAATCAGATACAAGTAATTTCAAAGGGAGGTATTTGAGTCTTTTTGTCAAGAAAGTGTCTATGGCATGAAAATTTTTCAGGATGTGTCCATTTTTCAATGAGACCCCCTAATTTTGTCTATTTTCTCAATTTTCCCAAATAAGTATCGACGAATAATTTCTATTGATAAACTAAGTGTTCGTTTGATAATTTTTAATTTAAAGTTAATTTAATTTGTTAATTTACATACTTCTTATATAATGCATGTATTTTCTAGCAAATAGCAGTAAATTGATTTTGAAAATACTACTTATGAGTAGGAAACAATAAAAAATACAACTCATCAAATTCATTTCTGACATATTAAACTCATTCTAGTTTCATTAACAAAACTAATACTATTGAAAAGAATGAGTAAGATACTAAATAAATTATTACAAAATTAATATGTAAATTAAATTTCTTAAAATATGTTCGTTTCGTTCCACCCGTCATGTGAAAGGTGGTGGAACCCATATTTCTGGCCCGGTAGCTTCTTTAACCTCAATGCTCGCATTTTTCTTTTTTCCCTTGGCCAATAGATAACCTGCGAGAGTTGGAAAGAGAGTCAGGAAACTCCTTTCTGTAATGTAATTCAATCGTATGTATTATTGCTACAGAGCAAATATATATCCAAGGAGATGAGGAAAATTGTTCCAACTATTACATCTGAGTTAACAATGAAAATATGCCAATTATGATTAACAACCAACTTAATAAATAAGTTTTATTTAATGTTGTCACTACAAGCAAACTCAATAGCTCAAGCTAGTAATTTCATTAAACACGTTACAATGAGAGTACAAAATCCATTCACATTAGTACCTCCGAGAACGAGATTGGAGATCATGAGAACGCGCCACACGGTTTTGGAATGCCTAACGCTAAATCCTTTTGAGGGCAACGGAGGAGCTTCAATTTCAGGACGTATCATGATTATTTTTGAAGATAACAACTTCTCTGGCTGTTCTTTTTTGGTTGGAACTCTGAAGTGTTCCTCAAGTAATCCCAGAGATGTAGTGTTCATCAAGTTATCCAGGATGTGGGGCAAGTCGCGTTATGTTCTATACAATTCCATACAACAATAATTAGTTGAATGGTTATCACAATATTTATTAAATTTATTTTTTATTTCCTCTCATCCTGTTGTGTCATATCGGGTTATAAGATATAAGTTATATAAAGTGGCTATATACGTATTATTATTTTTCTATCAAATACCCATAAACTGGATCAATTTGAATGTTAAAGTATAAACTAAATTGAATAATTTTAGATATATAACTAATCCTATATAATATAATGTGGCATAATATATAATTGAATGCTATAACCGGATCAGTGTGATTAGATAAATGCTTAATACATAGTTTATTAGAGTTTTACTTCTTTACTATTACTTACTACTCAATCAATGAAATTTTGTTATAGCAAATTCTGAGTTGGCGTATCAATTAGTTTGTATTTTTAGTATTACACTTAATAAATGTTACAGGACGCCGTAGAGTTGGACTTTTGACTTTTGGATGTGAGGATATCACGTCATTTCGGGCCCAGGTGCTCGCCCCGAAGTCTGAAATGCTCGTCGACTCTCTCTGTCTGCACTCTCTGCAAATAACTGGGCCCAACCTACCTCTCTGTAAAGCGTGATTGGGCTTAAAGTCAAATGGGCTCTCTGACAGCCTGTCTATGTCTTTTGAAGGGAATGCAACAGTACCCGTATCGGCGAAATACTGGTAATTTTTCATATAATAGTCTCTGTTTATAAACAATAGTCAATAGTCTTATCCGTTCAGTACATGGTAATGGACTTGTACAATCTTAAATATAAAATAGTCACAAAGGTAGGAAACTCCTGACTCCCAAATTTCCAATTTGTATTTGACACAGAAAAAAATATTTTATATCATTTACTACAACTGTATGTTATTAAATTTCAATTATTAAATTAGTTGATATTAATGTCATACAAAAATTGTATCAAACGATCCCCTTCATGCGTTTTACTTACCAACCATATTACCACAAGTAGATGAGCGAATCATATGTTTGTTTTATGCATGTAGAAACTATATCAAATAGACAAAGTGTACTTAACTTTCTCATTTTTAGGGTACATAGTTTGGTTGGTCTCAGGTAGTTAAGCATATGAACTATTAACTGAAAGCTCCAAGCAGGAAAAATATAGAACTTGAATTTAAAGATTCTTTTTTTTTTTTTTTAATGTAAGATTTTGGATTTCATCATCGCTTCCCCCCGCTCCCCCACAAAATCAAGCACAGGCCATACATAGTTAACCAAGTCAGGGTCTGGTTAATTTCTAACCAATCAATCATTTCTTAAGAGCCATATATCGGTATAGCCTTATCCAAGTGGCCATTTAAGTTGAAGCCTGGGTGCACAAGTCCAGTTGTTCGTTGGTTCTTATTGTAATAATATTCCCATTTTGAGACCACAGCGTTTAAAGAGCAGATAAAGTCTGCGCAAAGTACTCTTCCTTTGTGATTTGTCAGGGCAAAAAAGCTGAAACCCTAGTGTGAATCATCACCATCATGATTGAATTTGATAACTAATAAATTCTTTAACAGACGGAAAGAAAGAGATCGTACTGTTAGCTTTCTAGTTTTAAAGGAGTGTAATTTAGTTTAGGATGTCATGATTGATAGTATATATATATATATAGATTGATAAAATGATCTACGCCACTCAACACACTCCATATATATGCATACAAATATCTCTAGCGTTAATTCGTCATCTTTTATTTATGTATATGTATGTATGTTGATCCATCGTATGGCAATAATTGTAATAACGGTCTATTCATCAAGTTTGCGTAAATTGAAGAATTATTACGTAATTATCAAAGCAAGCCAGTACTGCCAAAGAGATAGTAAACCGAAATTGAAGCAAAACCACTGAAGGACATGAAAACAAAAGAATGTGGCCAATAAAAGCTTGATTTAATTAGCTTATTAAGTTTGATAACAAAATACAATGCAGATGAACAAGAAATCCATAATTTGGTTATATGATCACCATGTTCAAATCCATCCTAACCTCTCGAAAATCTCCACACAAATTTATTTCTTTTTGCCTGAATCTTGTTTTGCTCGATCTCACATGACTTGATTTCTCCCTCACTCGTAACTAATTAAACTCAGTGGTACTACTCTCACACTCACACAAATTATCCTCCAATCCTAACATAGCTAAAACAAGAAAATAATACTCTAAAATTAAGTTAAGGGAAGATCGATCAATACTTCAAAAACTCAACCCTGAACGAGGCCATATGATAGAGCCATTAGTAGGATCGCGGCTTCCTTCTCATCTTGAGGGAAAACTCGTTGAAAAGCTGAATTCTTACTCAAGATTATCGTCAAGTCTTCAAAGCAAAGCTTCTTTTTGCCTCGAGATGGGGAGGCAAATTTGCACCTTTTCTTGAACGGAAGATTGCTATTGCTTGTTGTACTACTCTTATCTTTGGGGTGCACCTTACTCTTCTTCGATATTGTAGTATCAGCCGCAAGTATTGTGCCATTTGCAGCTGCAGCTGCAGCCATAGCCCGTCTCGCCTTCCTTTGCCGAATTCCACAAGCGTTGCATAGCGACTGCAATAAACGTTGTACAAAAGCATGTGTGAGTGTTTCTCAAAATTAACAAAGACTAGCTTCATGCGTTTAGAGAGGGTTATTAATTATTATATCAACGTTACCTTGGGACCTCTAGGTCCGCTTCTCCAAAGAGGGGTCTTTGTTGTGTTACAATCAGCACAAACCCTAATTGTATTGGTGTTGTTGCAGCTGTTGTCTCTATCTAGAGGTGATGACGGTTGCTTCTGATCTTCAAACTTTTGCATAGAGTTATTTGGCATATTATCAGCGCCGTCCGAATTCATCATCTTCTTCATCAACCTCATCTTCGAAGACATCCACTTGACGGTACTTGTATTCTCACCCTGATTGTCATTTCTCTCCTCTTTCTTCCATATAGAGAACTTGAGCCCCCCAGTACTGTCACTCATCTCATTCATCACTGGCGCTGGACGATGATCCCATGATCCGCCTTGCGAACTAAATATCTCAGCCTAAATTTTAAAAAAAAGAAAAAAAGAAGTACGGATCACATAAATAAAAATCACCTCACAAAATGAAACTAATCAAACCATGAATGATCATACGAATTAATAATAATAACAATAATATATACGATATAACGCATATATATACCTCGTCTTGGTTGTGTAAGTGATAGGAATCGTTTTGATAATATCCTCCTGCAGCTTGTTGTTCTTGAGCTGGCTCGAGGAAACTAGAACACGGAGCTGGAGAAGAAGATGAAGCTTGAGAATTATTTAAAAGGAAAAGCTGGTGGTGATGTTGCTGATCTTCTAAAGGGAAAGGAGTAAGCGGTGAATGAAAATTTGGATTCATGGAGAGATCGAGAGAGAGACAGAGCTGCAAAAAAGGAAATAATTGCTTAATAGAGTTAGAGTTGGGTCTCTTGTCTCTTCTATCTAGCTACAATTGAATTCTAAGATGGAAGAGATAATCAGGGGGACAGGAATTGAAATAAGAGAGAAAAGGCAACAAAAAGGTCTTAAGCTTCAGAGAAGTGAATCCCTCTTAAAGGAGATCATCGCGTCTGGGTAGCGCAGACCTAGCTATAAGAGGTTCACGTGACTTCATGAAACAAAAAGTTGAAAGGGCAAATGACCAAAAGGAGAGTTGTGGAATGCAACTACACGACCAGTCCTGTCCGGTCGACCACATTCAAAAAAACCCTATCTCTATCTTCGAAATTTTTTACCCCACTAACCCTAGCTGTAGTTGAAAAAGATAACAGCAGAGATAAGTCAGAATGAGATGATGATGATATATATATAATTTCATGCTGGCCACACAAATTATATATCATCATATTCATGCATACAGCACTCATATATCGAATTAGATCAATCATATGATGCACATAATCAGTCTTCTTTGTATTTCTGTCCACAAACAACATATCACCACGCAATTAAAATATATATGTGAAACATCTTCAACTTCAATTAAAACTTGAAACATATATCTCTGAACCCACCAACCAATATATAGATGTACACAACAAGGGGAACCCTTTAGCTGGTGGGCACCATTGAGCAAGTACGAGTGTACTACTGCATGCCTCGTGATTTCGATCACGATTCACGAGCCATGAAAAGTATAGACATATAATTTGCTCATATTGTTATTTTTTAAGCATTACTATTGTCTCTTACATAAATATCCACTATTTTAAGTTAGTAAAATGAGTCTAGCTAGTTACTTAACCAACATTATCTAAATTTTAAGATATTATACATAGATGTATATTTATTATGTTATTCGTAAATTTTTATAGCTAATAAAATCTTCTTAAATATGTATATAGATTTTCAAAATCATCGATGAACGTAGGAAAAAATCTTCTTGGTCTTTAAAAAGAAGTGGTTAGTTGACATATGATGCTATTTTTATTATCAATTAAGATATATGTGAAGTAATTGTTATTATATGAGGGGAGAAATAATATTAATTGAAGCATGGGCATGATGGTGCAAATGTGAAGAGATGGGTCACAATTGCATTTCGGAAATTCTCTTACCACCTTATTATTGCCAAAAGACAATTATTACTTGTGCAGGCAAGAGACAAGCTTCAAGCTCGGCATCCACTTCTCTCTCCACACGCCTTTGCTATCCAATTAATTTGACCATCGTAATCTTATTTCATCTTATTAGCACCATAAAACAGAAAAATGAAATTCGAGATAGAATATTCTTTCATTATTTACGGGCCATATATATCTTTTTCTTTTTTATTTAAAAAAAAAGTCTTTCGTCTGTAAAAGTGAAATTACTGCAACAGAAAAGCTGACTGGAAAAAGAAATGGCATCAAAGAAAAGGTTTCCTCGAAATGACACTTGACCTGATTTAGCTATTGAAATATGAAGTTTCAATCTTCAAAAAGAAACCCATCAAATATTGGAGCAAAGTCCCAAGGAAGATTTTGACTGTTGGGAAATTTTAAAAAAAATTTCAAAAGATTTACCAACGCTATTGGTAGTACTCACATGAATGAGACATGATTAGTCAAATTCGTAGGGCATTGATTACTCTCATTTCCTTTGTTGTTTGTTTATGAGATGCATGTAATCTTTTAGTCGATTCAAATTTTAACCTAAGCAAGAGCTGTAATCTTATAGATTATCTTTTGTCATTTGTGCACAATTGACTCAGCAAAATATCGAATATTACCCATCACCAATTACCTATAAGTGCCTCAAGAGAAAGCGATTAATTCCTCCCTTAGAAAATCAGGAGGATTAATATTGTACGTTTGTTTTGTCTATCAGGTTGAGTCACCTCTGTCTGATGGTTCCTTGCTCATTTATTATTAGTCATGGATTGTTGTCTTCCATGGATTGCTTGCGCCATGCATGTCTTTTATTATTTTAGGGAAATTTATCATGATACAACCTCAAAAGGGTGCAATTATCAATATCCTAGCGGGAAAAAGGAATTGAATGACCCTCCAATGTGGAGCCTGGAGTGTAGTAGTGTTGCTACTTGCTAGGGCTTCGTAGGTTTAGTACCCTCTTTATGTTTCTGTATATACCTAGGGTATTGTACCCTCAAAAGTTATAAATGAATGTATAAAAGTTATAAATCAGTGTGTAAAAATTGTAAATACAACTTTTCTTTAATAAATGTGTAAAAATTGTAAATGGGTTTGTAAAGTTGTAAATGAGTATGTGAAAATTGTAAATAAATATATAAAAGTCGTATTGACAATTTTTACATACTTATTTATAATTTTTACACACTTATTTATAACTTTTACATATTCATTAACAACTTTTATACAAATTTGAAATTTGAAGTATCCGTACATCAGTAGTATTGTAGCCGGACCCAATACGTAGCCAGCTATTTCCTATTATCTCTCTTTAGATGAAATTAATCCATTAGTACGTAAGGCCACCAATAAAGAAGTACGCACTAACTACGGTGTTAAAATAATTGCTACTAATTAATTAATATTTAAATAATAATATTAGGGTAGTTTACAGTAGGCATTCGTTGCATATGTTATTAATTCTGCAACTTGAGCTGCAAATGGCAGAGAAAATATCCCATATGGAGCTGGATGGCATATATATTATAAGTATACGTAGCAGAGTATAATTTGGAGTAGCTAGCAGAGACCCAGACGAAGCAAAAAGAGAACGTAATTGGTTTTTGTCTATATATAACAACATGATAATATCCAGCAAACAAGACAAAAGAAATAAAACATAATATTAATAATTTTTACGATCACGAGGCAGGCTACGTATGCCGCCTACTAATCACTCCTGTACATGTTGTAGCCAGAGACATCGATTGAGACATCGTAAAAATGTTATCACGTATGCTGTCAGTAATATAAGGTATGTCCAACAATCGGTAGCTTTCAAAGCAGTCTTGAAAATCTGAGGGGCCATTGCCCCTTGAGCTACAGGACACATTACTCCCAATGGCAAAAGGTCCCATCTTCAATCTCTCTCCCTCTCTAGATAAGCTGTGGTGGTGGCAGCAAATTTCATGGGCAAGGCTGGATGCAAACATAACAATAACATATGTTACGGCCACTAGCTACCTCATCATCAATTCGCGCGAAACAAATTATAGCGATAATTTATGTATGGTGAACATCTGATCCAACGATATGTACTTAGCTAGAATAGTACTGGGCTAGCTACAAGCTCTCCAGTTCATGTAATTGTAAATCCTGAAAACGGAGTACTACTCACAACAAATGTCGAAATGCATATATAACACAAATATAAGTCCTAGTATGTCGTCTATATATATGGCTAAGAATGCTGTCTTCCACGGGTTTAACGTCAATTCTATTTTTATTATCTAATGAGAGATCAATCGCAAGATCGACTAAAAGTACTTAACAATTAACTGGCTATTATTACATATGCATGATCCCTTTATAACAAATCTCTTTTCACCATAGCAAACAATTAAACAACTTCAAATGCGTTCACGAATCATATCATATATATAGAGAGAACGCTTTTTGTGTGTGTGTGTGTGTGTGTGTGTGTGTTTGTAAGTTTGCATGTGCACCATATAATTAAGTCTGTCACATTTATTTATCAAACTGTATATATTTTTATTATGGATAACTAATCGTGAAAAACATGAATTGCAAATTAATTACCAAATGAGTAATAGTTAAAATGGGAACCAAACTCCAGACGCTCTAGCAATATTGGTCCTGACAAACCTCACATTAGAAGGAAAACAGAGCTAGAAAATCGTTAGTGAGAACAATCAAATGGTGGTCACACCATTCATAAAATTAGAAGACAAATAAAGTGGTTGGTTGTTGCAACAATTAATTTATGAGTGCCTTTGTTTTCAAATTTCAAGAATGTTGAAACCTTTTGTCAACCTTAAGAAAGTGGATTCAAACAAACATTCCATTATGAAAATATATCTGGCACATGCGCACCTTAAAAACGATAATACTTGGTTTTTGTGTCTTGGAAAAGAAAAGAGTTTGACGTACGAAAGCCAATTACATCTAATATATATACTGAAAAAATAAATTACAAAAATTATAGTTTTCTATCAATCTCCGATAGATATGATAAGAGCTTCCCTCAATGTGTTCTCTTAGGACAAACAAAAAGACCTTCTATAAATACTAGAGCATTCACGAGACACTGAGTTTAGGTATATGTTTCATATACTAATATTTAAAATTCGACCATTTTGTTCGCTTAGTGCTTCGAGCATTGACTATAATATAACTTAAAGGTATTGTCATCCCATTACAATAATTAACGTTACGCACTGAATTATTCTCCAAATAGAAATTTTCATGCATGATCAATCATTTTCAATAAAGTGCAATCCACTGTAGCCCTAAGAAGTTGATGTAATTCAAGGACCCCTGGGTATGGGGAGAGAAGCCCCTCGTACGACCGTATGAGACGCTTAAATTTTGTAATCGAACTATGATCACCTCCTAGGCGCCGTCATCGGAGGAGATGGAGCCTAGCTAATGTAAAGCGACTCCAAAAAATTATGGGCTTGAGGATTTACAACGAGTAACAAATGAGGAATGAGAAATCAGAAAATGAAAAGCTCCATTTGAGGAGCGCAGGGTCTCCTCCTCCAAGATTCCGAGAATCTTCTTGGGCAAGAAAGCTTTTTGGCAAATCTTATGAGCTAAAGAAGTTCTTTCCAATTAATTAAGGAGCTATTCATCCTACCAGTTGAGGATATACCAAGGCTCATTAACTAAAAAAGGGTACAAACCATTTGTGCCTTGTGGTTGTGAACATGTTCCAAAACCGTACTGTACTGTACTCTAATAACTATACGATCTTAGTGGGTGTTCCAGAAATAAAGATGAGAAACGTGTGATAAGTGTCATAATATTAAAGTTATTAATTAGATAGAGAAGACACATACTAGAACTTTAAATTTATATGGTAACTTTTGATGAAATATGATCATGTTCACTTCACGAAACTTCAGGAAGATTATTTTTCTTCTTTAATTCTAAACACCTCTCGCTACAGCCACAAAAACACATACAACCACTACACGTTTTTAGCTTGCATTGGTGGTATATTTGAAGCCCAATCACCTACATTTAACTTAAGCTTTGAAGTGCAAATGCGGGTAACACATCAGCTTCATATGGCCTCTAAATACTATTGTTTGGTAATGAAAAGACAGTGGACGTTGTAGTAGCTACCTATGAGTCTTAGCTGTGAGAAGTTGGATGGACGAGGAATTATTTCTATCCCACAACACCAATCTTCATCCAGAACAAATAAAAAACATATATAAATTAAATTTGAAAAAATAGTTGTTTTCTTTATCCTTCGTTTTGATAGGGTTATTTCAAGCAATAATGTTAGACTTATAATATTCATTCAACATAAATTTTATAGTATGACGTAGCGGCCTAAGTGATAAACTCATATTGGAGATGTAATTTCCTTCATCCATTTTTGTTTTTTTTCTCCTCCAGTGATTTTTTGTCGTATAGACTGCCACGTCATGTTGTAGGATATATGTTGTATAAATTTTGTAAGTTTAACATTACTCTATTTCAAGTGAGGTAGGCCTGAATTAATTAAAAAATGGGACATAAAATAGAGGAAATTTTAGTAGCCCCCATCTATGTATGTATATAGTCTCATTAGATTTATTCATATTTCATTAAATTATGATTTTCAATCTATTTATAGCTTTATCTAAAATAAAATTACTAAAAATGAAAAACTTTGTCCCCTTTAACTTCATGATTCAAAACTAAAACAAGATCATTCTAAAAAATTTTAATGGGCTGTACTTAAAATTTAAAATTAAGAGGTCAATCTCCCAAAGTCAGAGGATTAAGGGACTAATAGACTAATTGGGCGGCCTCAAAAGCAAGTAGATCAACGACCCATTGGCAGGTTAGGCCACAAACAACCTTTCATGCAATAGAAGTAGAGAACCAGCAAGGTACTTACTGGCCCAAAACAGATTATCCAATGAGTAACGCTATATGCACCCTGCCAAATTAACTAAATAGTCCCCACCTCTTAATCTTAGTAGGATAAAACTGTAAATATAAAATTAATGGTTAGGAAACATGATTTCATTTCTTTTTATATCCCATCACAAATTTTAAACTACATTATTTCCATCTTCATAATTCAATTCTTTGTCCTTGAGGATTTCTTTTCTTTGTTTCTTCGATCACTTTGTTATTGATCTATCATTGTTCTAACAAAATGAAGTTGCATGGCCAACCATAGCTTCATCTCCTTTTGAGATTCAATTGCATCCTTTCTCCTTATTTAGTCTCATGAAATTTTGCAAACTGTTGTCTTGTCTTCAATAGTTGTAAAGCTTTGTTAACAAAAGTAGACAGCTTGCAAGATTTATTCAACTCAATTACAATAATAGAATCTATTTGTCCAATTGATAGACTTTAAGGTAAAATCTGTCAATGGGTCAAATATGTAGTTGATATTGAATTTTTAAAATGATATGAGATTAATATTGAATGAAAATACATTGAAAAATACGTAGTAAAAAAAACATGATAGAAAATGGATAAACAAATAAATCTTTTTACAAGAAAATGGTTTATCAAAGATGTTTATGATCTATTGAGAAAAAAAAAAGATAATCGATATGAATCAAATCTACAGGACATAAAAAAAGATACGATGAGACGATGGTTTCAAATTCTTGCTGGGGTATAAAAAGAAATAACATCACATTCCTTCATAATATTTTTTTTAACAGTTTTTCTCTTCTAAAACTGAGAGATGGGATCTTTCAATTGATATGTGGGGTGCAAATAGCACCACTCTTTTATAATTTTGTTCTCTCTAGTGTGATGGGATCCCCTAATTAGGGCCTATTGCCAACACTCATCACCCATATCCATTTGCTGGGCTAAACTGCAAATGAGGGAACAGTTTTTCCTTCCTCTTCTTTTTTCTATGTTAATTGAAAAGGAAGTTAATTTCCTTAGTTTTTGAAGGATACTAAATCATAATCACTGAGAGTTGGAAGTCCGTTATGTTTCCCCAAAAAAAGACAAAACCCACCAATTTGCATTGTTTTTTCATTTTTTCTTCATAATTATGAGTATAGACTAAATAATACATGTTCATTTGGTTTTTTTAGTCACTTTCTCTCCACATTTAAGAATAACTTTAATAATTTTCAGATAACATGGGTTGCTAGCAAATTGAATTATAATAATAGAAAGGAAAAATTGAGAAAATAGACATAATTAGGGATTCTAGTTGAAATTTGGACACATCCTAAAAAATTTTCATACTATAGACACTTTCTTGACAAAAAGACCTAATTACCCTTATGTATTCAATTTTTTCCTAGATTCTTATTTCTCTCTCTTCAAACGAAAATTACCGAAACCCATCTCCCTCTCTTCAGACGAAAATTACCGAAATCCATCGACACTGCTCGAAACGCAAACCAACACGAGTATCGGTTGAGGATAGAAGCATCAAGCAAGACGACACAGAGAGAAGCACCCATCGATATGGAGGGTCCCTAATTGTGATTTATTTGGTTGTTATTCGTTAGATTTGATTTAGTTTTTAGAGAATTCGGGATTTGAGTTTTTGACGGATTTGTGAACTTATTTAGGGATAAATTGAGTGTTTTATGTGATTTTTGTGGTTTGATGTGATAGGTGTCTATTTATGTATTACTTTCATATCAATTTGTCCATGTTTCTTTGCTATATTCCTTGGTATTTTTATGGTTTTGTGTGGTTTTGATGTTTGTAGGAGTTTTGGAGCAACTTGCACAAAAATGGAGTAAAACCCTTCATTTTCACCTCTGCTAGTCAACCATCTTCTCGGATTTAATTGTATTGATATACAATGAACCCGATGACATATTATATACCGTTGGAAAGCTCTCGAAGTCTATTTTCTGGAGAAATTTACGGTTTATAAATCCATTCAGTGTACCAAAAGTTGTAATCAAAACAGTGTGAGAAGTATAGAAATGTAATTCCACAAATCACTGTAGCATGTATAATACGGGACACTGTAGCAGGTTACTGTAGCAGAGTATTTAAACACATTTTAGGGTTTTATTTTCATAACTTGAAGAGGGGAGAACGTGGAGGAGGCTGCATCTTTGGATTTCTCTCATCTCTTGGAGTTCTTGAAGGAGATTGAAGGCTTGGAAAGAGGAAGAACTACAAATCCTAAGAGATTTCATCAAATTTGCTAAGTTTTCCCTTTCCCTTTCATTTTCTGGAATGTCTCCATATTGTATTGTATTTGTATTCTTCTGAATATGTGTAACTAAATCTGAATTGGTTGAGGGTGATTTCAAAGCCCTTGATATGGTTTTTGTGAATTGATTGTGCAAGGAATTGTTATCCAATTCTCTAATTGAAGTTGCTTGTATTTTCCCATGTTTAATGCTTATGATTGCTTGCTGGATTGTATTTGGGTGGCCAACTGAGTAAAATCTGGTTGTTGTCTATTGCTAGACTAGAAATCTTGATCCGTAATTGTCTTGAATTTCTAATCATTAGTAGCAAAATTGTGATCAGAGATTGCAATTGGAGAATACAACCTAAGTTAAATAATCCGAACTTGTGTGTTTATTGCTTAGATCAACCTATCTTTCTTATCGTAATGCTTCCATTGAATTAAACTTAGAGAGCTTGTTCTAGGTTGTTTAATGGATAGAGATTAAATAAAGAGCTTGTTTTATTTAACAACAAAGTAAGGAAAGATTGGGGTAACAGAGCTTGTTGTTATCTACGGTTGATAATTTCAATGGTGTAATTGGATGACAATTCTACGATTAATTCGCAAATCCATATCTTGTGGTAGAGAATGATCCTTTAACCAGGTTACTCTCATTGATTTTTACTCAAATTAACTTAGCATTGTGTTATTCTTTACTTGCATTAATATTTCATCTAGTTAATCAATCAACAAAAACCCCCCGTTTATTCTGTTTTTACTTTCGAATAACAAATTCAATTAGAATCAATCCTCGTGGGAATGATATCTTACTCATTACTTTATTACTTGTGCGACTAGTATACTTGCTAGTTTCGAACGCACCATGATGCGTATGAAAACCGACGAAACGAGTTCTGAATCCAGTGTTATATCGCGCTGAATAATACACTCGACACTTGACAATTACCTGTCGAGTCGTGTCAAGTTGTGTAATATCGAGTGTTGAGTGGTGAAATGTTGAGTGTCGAGTGTTTGTCGAGTGGTGAAATGTCGAGTGTCGAGTGTTTGTCGAATGGTGGTGTAGTGACGAGTGGTTGTGTAGTGTCGAGTGTCGGATATTTATCGAGTGTCGAGTGTCGAGTGTGATAGTGTCGAGTAGTGTTGTGATGACACTCGATACAACACAATGCAACATTCAACACCCGACACTCAACAACACTCGACAATTATCCGACACTCGACTCTATACTACTCGACACTACACCACTCGACATTTCACTACTCGACAAACACTCGACAATCGACATTTCACCACTCGACAAAAACTTGACACTCGACATTTCACCACTCGACAAACACTCGACACTCGACATTACATAACTCGACACGACTCGACAGGTAGTTCTCGAGTGTCGAGTGTCTTCTTCAGTGCGATATAACACTGGATTCAGAACTCGTTTCGTCGGTTTTCACACGCATCAAACCACAAAAATCACATATAACACTCGATTTATCACTAAATAAGTTCACAAATCCGTCGGAAACTCAAATCCCGAATTCAAATTCCCAAAAAACTAAATCAAATCTAGCGAATAACAACCAAATAAATCACAATTAGAGAGATTAAGGAAAGTTGTTCTTATCAGATTTGCTCAACTTCAGCTGTTGAAGTTGTTTCAGACAGTGAAGTGTATGGACGAGTGACTGGTTTCTTTGTTCTTTGTTTCTATTTATTTACTTTCTTTTTTTTTTTTCGGAAGAGGGAATTAATAAGGTTTTGAAAAAAAATTGATTATATGAGGGAATTTGAGTCTTTTTATCAAGAAAGTGTTTATGGTATAAAAATTTTTTAGAATGTGTCTAAATTTTAACAAAGATCTCTAATTGTGTCTATTTTTTTAATTTTTTCTAATTGAAAAGTTAAGAAATTGGGATTATGAAATATGGTGATATGGCGCTGTCATCAGAGTCTATGCAGCAGACCCATGTGTCAAACTCATACCCTAACGAAACCCAGATAAGGATAGCTTGGCTTTCCTTTCATCATGACCTGGAATGATGTATCTCTGTCTTTTATTCTTATCTTTTAAAAATCAAACCCAAGAATTAAATTTCGTACAAGCAAGGTTGTCGTCCCAACTAGTGGCTGCGAGAGCTGCTTTATGTTGATTTGTGTCTAATATTTGGCCACATTTAAAGAAGCTTGCTATCTCAACTTTGATACACTGATATTGATTCCAATTAAATAGTTTTGAAGTTGCTGAATTTGTTGGACTAGATAGTGTGAAATTGTTGACTTGATAGATAAAGAATACTAGACAGACATTTATTTAAGCAAAAATATTCTATCGCTTCCTGTTTTTGATTGGAAACATGGTACTCAACATATCTCAATTTGATATGGAAAGAGAGGAGACCGGCATTCATGGTACTAGTAATCTTCTCTGGCATGGATAAGCTTTGCTGCAATCTGTTAATGAAACACATCTTTATCAAGAGATTTTACATTATTGAACAGAGTCAAAATGAGATCTTATCCAGAATTTTTTTTTTTTTTTTTGCTTGTTTAGGAATACAACAAGGATTGACGATGGAATTAATAAAAAATGCATAGAGAAGTATAATCTTAATTAAAGCATACCCACATCCTGAAAAGTTCCACACCTAGCTAGATGCTTGTTGTAAAGGTGCTGTCAAATGTTTGTACAAATACATTATTAATTAAAAATGTTTTTAACAAGTAATTTTAGTACATGCTTGGTATGTCATTATCACCAGAACTTGAACATGTACGAAAAAAAAAACTAATAGGTCTCACATATGTATTTGACTGATAAGATCACTCATCCTTATGTTTGGAACAGAAACTTTGGAAGTACTTAATAACTGGCTCTGTGTCAAACTCAAAGTCTACGCATTTACTAATGCAACTTGAGGCTGAACTTAATTATAGTTCACCTGCGGAGAAAATTAACAATGTTTAGAAGTTAAAACACTCTTTTCTAGCTAACAATAGCTTAAATTACAGAACTGGCTCTTGAGCAAACAAAAAGGTCAGGTCAACTATCTAGAGCACTGGAATTGCAGTTGAGTGGAACCCAGAACTCAATGTAACTCCTTACTTTCTGGTGGACAGCTCTCTGCTTGAACACTTACCCACCAATGCAGTTTCACTCATTTACGCAACAAGTTTTCACAGATGGACAGAAATGGAAGAGTTTGGTCAGTTTGAATGCAGGAGGTTGAACCCTTTATCCTGGTTGTTAGGATATAAATCCTAGCTGCAATATATATTGGATCAATTCTATTGATAAGGAGGATCGAGATTGAACCAAGTAGCCAACTTCCCGCCTAAGGCAAATTATGCGGATCATGGTTGGGAATATAGTTGGTTGAGTACTGCGACAAAAATGGTCAATGAAACCCAAAAGTAATAGCTGTGGACTTTAGCTGCAGAAATATTGTAACAGGTGGTGGCAGTCGTTGAACAAAAATGAAATTGTAGTAGTTTCAATGTGAAGCAAAGCAAAGTTGTCCGTTATCTAACTAATCAGGAATATCAACATTTTGGATACTTAGCTAACAAATCAAATTAGATAATACGCTATGATGTTGTTAAAACTTCAATTAGCAAACCTAATACTAATTATAATAGTTGCTAAACTCATCAACTCATCATCTCAGTCATGAGCATCTTATTAATGCATATCAGTAAGATAGTATCCATCTGCACCCAAACCAAACCAAGTGTGGCTCTGTGACCTTTTAACAACCTTAGAGGCTGAGCATTAAATCTCTATCATTCGATGTTGGACAAATTATCCAGATAAGGGAATCCAGACACAACTGACTATTGCAGCCGGCCAACTCTCAAAAAGGGTTGTTTAGCAATTAGGTTTCATTGACTCTTGATATATACCCGATTTTCCATTTTAATAAATGTAAGTTGCTTTAGCTTTTTTTAGTGGGTGGTTTCATTATTTGAATGCGAAGTTACATGTGAAACGGAAATTGGAATATTTAATTAAACTTGATGGCTTTTTTCCACACGTCTTGAAATTGATTATTAAATGCAGGACTTAGGTGAGCAATACTAGAAAATAATTACATTGACAAGATGACACTCTTGGTCCATGCTTCACCGTTTTTCAAATTGGACGCGAATATGCATGAACCACCAAGAGCAATAATACACAAATAAAAATAGATAGCAGATGATGACATTTATGTTTGCAATACTTAGATATAAAGAAAATATTTCTGGTAAATTATGAAATTCAGTTACCATAAAAAGACTTGAGAAGATTATAAAAAATAATACGCCAAACCATATACAGAGAATTGTGGATATGATGACCCTTTTGTTTCGTGAAATTGAAATTCAATTGAGGATGATGATTAATCAATTTGATTGATTTGAGACATGAACTACAAAACTGAACAAAATCCGAAAGAGGGCCCATGCTATAGTTGTAATGCTATGAAATTGATCGATTTTCATGTAGAACATGACACGGCGCATTCATCCATAGCCATAACAAGGAAACCCTGATATTTGATTTATCATAAAAACATGATTATAAGATGAATATCATTCCAAGCTATCTTGCTTGCGCAATTTGGACAATAGGGCCCAGCCCATAAATAGAAGCTAGGGCCCACTCTTCCCACCTGTGCACGTAAGTGCATATTCAATATCTTAAAGGATAAAGCCCACCCATGTGGATCCTTGTCTTGTGGGATTTACATTGAAAATTGTATTTTAAAATATAAAAATAATTTTGACAATTTTGAATAAAACCCCCATGGGTTCTGATCTAAAATCTAGGACTAAAATAATGTGATCATAAGCTATGATTAGGGAAGGTTGCACTAAGCTTTCACACGTCTGTTAATATTATAATTGATTATTGAATTATAAAGAGTTAAGAGAACCTTTTAATTGGACCCATTAACTCTGTGGCACGGAAGTGGACTAGTTGATTAGATCACGAGAGCTTTTGGACCACTCATGCATGTAACTAAACTTCAATAATCAATTCTAAATTATTGAAAAATTGACACATTATCCGAAACTCAAAGCAAGCATGCATGTCAAAAAGAAGACCCATTAACCATAATATAAACAAACCAACCTATCGTTTACATAAATCAATTATTCCCTTCATAAAATTAAAGCTTCCGTACAACTTTAAGTGGTATTATGCTTGATCACCCGACTTTTGCGATTTTTTTCATAAAAAAAATATAATTGTTAAAATTTTAAGAAATAATTAAGATAATTAACATTCTAAAAATATATTTAAACAAAATTATGTATATTGGGTATAGCAGAATGCTTTTACTATGGGTGTGAAATCAAGAAAGCAAAGAGTAGAAGTAAATAGGTAATAAAGAGGTTTTCCAAAATGTTAAGGCAAAGATTTTATAATGATATTTTCTATACTTTAGGTGAACAACACGAATCACTTTTTGCAGCATTGAATTGAAGCAGGCAAAGTATTTATGCTTAAAAACTCCTTTCTTTCTATTTACTTTTCCTCACTAAAATCGTTTAAAATATGATAAAGATTCATTCTACCTTCTCCTTTTGAATAACGGTTTAAATATTTTTTTTTCTTCTAACGTCAAAATCTCATGGCGGTATTGACTATATACTATACTGTAACATCCAAATCTTAAAAAAAAAAAAAAATACAACAATAATTGCAAGGGTTCTGAATCCCACTGATAATATTTATCGGATTGATACAGTAAAATAATCGTAATTAAAAATCATAAAAGTAGTATTTAGACACTGATTGGCACATATTTTGGTCTAGAATAGTGCTACATTTCTTATGGGAAACTAAAAAAAAAATATAATATAAAAGAAATATAAAATAGAGAAGAGTGCATTTGGTTTAGAAAAATATTTTAGTTAAAATTTCAATGACTTGGGGGTTGGGGGATAGGGGGTTGTAAGTTGTTTTCAAATATAGGCTGCCGAGGGGGACCGGTTTTGCTTTGAATTAAACGTGCTTAATATGATCGTGAATTAAAATCCATTAATTATTTAATTAATATTCATACACTCTAATTACAATTAAAGATTGGAGTTGATGAGTCCATGGAATGAGGTCATTTTATCAAATGGTGAACTTCATTTAGTCAACTTTGACTCGGGGCCATTAATGTTGATAAATCCAAATTTATATAATAATCTCATCATTTGGAAATTGCATCCCAACTTATATAATAATTAATAATAAAAAAACAATATACTACATGAGTATTTCTTGAGTCCTAATTTTAATTATTATTAAGTTAGCAAAATCCAACAAACGCTTGGTAAAAATTTGTGTCACGCTAATTATTATTAGGAAAACTGTGTAGCTTGTTTTTGAAGACATTCAACTGATTTAATGCAACAGCTGTGTTGTTTTTATTGTTTTCAAGAAGCATTATTGCAATCTGACGCTTCCAAAACAATTTAGTGCAGCTCAGAACACATTATTTCCACTCGAAAATGTGTGCTATTATGTATAAATTAGTTCATAAAAAATAAAATAATTGAACAAATAGCATTATAACATTGTCGGAAACTTGGTGGTGGACAACGAGTAACCAATCATTTGTAATTTTGTTTGGGTAACTTGCAATCTAATTATGTTTAATAAACAGATTATTTCATAATTCTCTTCTATTTAATTTAAAAGGAAAACATTTGATTTATTATTATTATTACTTTAGTTTATGAGAAAAGTATTAAATGGGGAAGCTTGGCTTCAGCCTTCAAGGCAGGTGAAAAACGGGGATGGGTAGTTGGGACTCGGAAGTTCAGGTTGATGACATGGCTTTATATGATTGGCTGCCCGGGCCCAATTTAAACGCTTCTGGTCAAAGCAACCACGTCACACAGTTTACGCTTGCTTTAACAAAAATTATCTAACTATATTGCCGATGCCATGACTTACAAATATATAAAACAAGATTATATATATATTTTTTGATTTAATGATATGAAAATATACGATAAAAACAAATTACTTGTCATCATTATGATAATATTTTAAATTAATTTGTGAAACTATAGTAAATAAATAGTAAAATGAAACATAAAGATCAGCTTTCACTTGATTTATAAACAATCAATATTAACTAATAACAAAGAATACAAACAAACTAATCACTTTATTTTAAACCAATAATTTATATCAATTCTTAATTAATCATAGTAGTTATTTTCAAGTAACAGAGTAATTTTTTTTTTAGGTTTTTAGAAAATTAATTGGGATAAAGAGGAAGATAACTTGTTTCCATAAATGGGGTTATTAATGCTATAGGATAAAAAATTTTATTTGAGCATTAGAATCCTATTTATAAGGAATTAGTCTTAAAAGATAAAAAGAAAGAGTGATATAATAATAAATTACATTCTTATGTATGATAATAAATCTAGTCTAATTAAAAAAATTATGTCTACGATGTAACTTGGAAATGAAATGGACGTTTAATGTTAAAAAAAAAAAAAAAAAAGATAGAGGTGTATTGGGATTGGAGGAATCTGCGTGCAAGGAAGAATACAAACAGGAAACAGAGTGAAAAGCATTGGTTTGGTCTCCGAAAATCCAAGAAACTCGACATTTGTATTAAATGCTTTTAATTTAAAAATTGATTTAGGTGATTATTCAAAGCAACAAGCGAAGCAAGCAAGGCAGATTGTGGATATTATTATTATTATTATTTGTTAATTGTTGATGATGGTAGAAGAAAGCTTGGGAGCTGTAATGCAAGTTCCGTGTCAGAGAGGGTGAGTGAGGCAAAGGCTCTGCTATCGTAGCTAAGCCAAAGCCACCAAAAAGGGGGAGAATTTTGGGGCCCATTTCGTTGCTCAAATGATGTTATAAAAGCAGTTGCAGTGGGGAGCTTCCCAATCCATTCGCATTCATCATCAACCGAGCCAAACCAAACTGTACTTAAACTCTCTCTGCCAACCTCTTTATTCACTTTCAACATTTCGTTCACCCTCAAAAGAATCACCAAAAAGCAAAAACATATAAATATCTGTTTTCATTTTTGTTTCTTGTTCCAACTCCCTCCCTCCCTCCCTCCCTTCCTCCCTCTCTTCTTTTTAAAACAATATCTATCTAAATCTATATATATAAAGAGCATTAAAGTGGAGACAGACAGAGGGAGGATTGAGGAAAGTTTGTCTCTTGGAGAAGCTCTGAAGAAGGGTAGATGGCGGCAGGAGCTTTAAGGTGGAACATGTGGAGAATCGACATGTTTGTATTGCTAGTGCTACTGCTGCTGTTTTCTTCATGGGTTTCTTCGGTGAAAGCAACTGTCACTTACGACCATAAAGCTATTATTATTAATGGGCGGAAAAGGATTCTCATTTCCGGCTCCATTCATTACCCCAGAAGCACTCCTCAGGTACACTGTCATTGCAAATGTGGTTTATCAATGTCTTTCTTTTTATTGTTTTTATTGATGTTTCATGGAGATTCAACACATGAGAATTTTTGCTTTTTAAGGTTTCCTAGTTTGTTGTACATTTCTTTTTATTGCGTTGCAGATGTGGCCTGATCTTATACAGAAGGCCAAAGATGGAGGCTTGGATGTAATACAAACTTATGTCTTTTGGAATGGACATGAGCCTACTCAAGGAAAAGTAATGCGTTTGCATTTATTATTATTATTTATTTATTTTCCAATTCTTCTTATTTGAGTAAATTCTTGGTAAAAAAAAAAAAAAAACTAATTGGCTTCTTCCTTTTCAAATTCTGTTTCCAGTATTATTTTGAGGATAGATATGATCTTGTTAAATTCATCAAGCTGGTGCAGCAAGCTGGTCTTTACGTTCATCTCCGAATTGGCCCCTATGTTTGTGCTGAATGGAACTTTGGGTAATTAATAATAATAATAATGATATTCACAACAACGTTCTAGTCACTCCAACTAAGTTTGCTCTGTTCTCTATTTATTTTAAACTATGCTTGAATTACAATGTTCTGTTTCTGCTTCAGGGGATTTCCTGTGTGGCTCAAGTACGTTCCCGGTATTGAATTCAGAACTGATAATGGACCTTTCAAGGTTGGACGATTGAAAATTTTCTTTTTATTTTTTAATTATTATCCTTGGTTTAATCTCGTTGTTTTGACTTTTTTTTTTTAAATTTAATTTGGGTTCATTAATGAATTGACTTGTAATTGACTGCAATGAATAGGCGGCAATGCAGAAATTCACGGAGAAGATTGTAAGCATGATGAAGGCTGAAAAGCTGTTTGAAACTCAGGGAGGTCCAATCATTCTGTCACAGGTTGGAAACTTAATTAGACCTTCCTAAGCCTCACCTTTATTCTAGAAAATGGGTTGTGGTTAATTATTATTCTTGGCTTATATTTTCGCTACAACTGGCCCATTACTCAAGAAAAGTAGCTGTTCTCAACCTTTATACATTTTTCTTAAATTCGCATTATTGCAGATAGAGAATGAATATGGACCAGTTGAATGGGAAATTGGAGCTCCTGGCAAAGCTTATACCAAATGGGCAGCTCAAATGGCTGTTAGTCTTGACACTGGTGTCCCTTGGGTTATGTGCAAACAAGATGATGCCCCTGATCCAGTTGTAAGCAATTGTTCGCCCCTTTTTTATTTATATATATATTTTTGTTTCTTTTAATAAATTTCCAATGCTTCGTTCTGCTTCAATTGCCATTCTTTGTAGCATTGAGGTTTGTCTGTCTTTATTGTGGCCCTGTTTTCTTGGTGGGGTTCTTTACACTAAGTTGTCTACTAGGCTGGCCTTTAGTGGTACTGTATCTTTATCTCGTATGCTTTTTGGTTGTTGGCCCTTCTTTCAATTTATTTTCACGGGTTTGTCTTTTCTTCTATTTTCTCTGAATTTTGAGCATGTGATAATTCTTAATCATGAAATTGTCTCCTTGTCACTTGATGATCTCAATTATTATAAGAAACGTTGTTTTGAGGGTTCAAATGAAATACTAATCTGATTCCTCGCTGGGAAAAAAAAATTCACGAGGTCAATCTAAGGATTCGTTTTGTGGGTACTTGAAATAAAACAATAACAAATAATTATGCAACTAGTATTGTACAAAGATTCCTCGCATATCTTTGTCCGACTTATCTTTCACCTTACAGATAAACACCTGCAATGCTTTCTATTGTGAAAACTTCGTTCCCAACGCGAAGTACAAGCCAAAAATGTGGACAGAAAATTGGACTGGCTGGTAAGTTCCATAAATCTTGCTTATAGTCTGTTGTAAGTCATATAACTGTTTTTAAGATTTTTGAAATCTATTCCATGAGATTAATACCCAATTTTTCCCGTGCCTGTTTAACTCCCAGGTTCACCGGGTTTGGTGATGCAGTTCCTACGAGACCAGCAGAAGACTTGGCATTTTCAGTTGCAAGGTTCATACAGAATGGTGGTTCATTCATTAACTATTACATGGTAAACTCGTCCACTTCTCTTTTCATAAGTTAAAAATTGTCTTCACCTGCTGTGTCATAACAGTAAATACTATTATTCTTGATTTTTTTTTCTTCTGATTTTTTTTTCTCTTTTCTTGATTCAGTACCACGGAGGAACTAATTTTGGCCGCACAGCGGGTGGTCCCTTCATCGCTACTAGCTATGATTATGATGCTCCCATAGATGAATATGGTAAGCACACATGTTTAGATCTAGAGTTGAGTTTGCTGTAGTTGTTATTCCTATGGCTGCATCATGAGTTCATGACCTTCAGTTTTCGCATTGGAGATTCTAATAAGCACTTTAAATTGTAAACTAGGAATAACTTTTTGCTGATACCATAATGGTAGTAAGACCTATAATGGTTAATAGTCTCTCTCTGAGAAAAATTTAAGGACATATAAACGTCTTCAGGAAATGCCACTTTCCACATTGATCTGAGTTTTCTGTTTTATTTCAGGACTACCAAGGGAACCAAAATGGGGACATCTAAGAGATTTGCATAAAGCTATTAAATTATGTGAATCAGCTTTAGTTTCTACAGATCCCACTGTGACTTCACTTGGGAAAAACCAAGAGGTAAGGCTTTCATCTAAGAAGAAGAAAACAGCACATGACACAATGGGTCTTTACTCTTTAGGAATTGATCTTCTAATCATAATTATTGTCTGCAGGCTCATGTATTCAGGTCAAATTCTGGGGCATGTGCTGCCTTCCTTGCAAACTATGACACAAAATCTTCTGCCAAGGTAAACTTTGGAAATTTGCAATATGACCTGCCACCTTGGTCCATCAGCGTCCTCCCTGACTGCAAAACTGCAGTTTTCAACACTGCTAGGGTGAGAACACTCTTCAACCTCTGGCAATTAGCTTCTATTGATCACATGATCTTATTATCCAATCATTTTCCTATATCTCACTTGAGTTTTTCTGAGAACTACATTATCTTGTGGGAGAAACTTCTTAGCAATATTCAGAAATTCAGTAAAATATAGTCTTCCAATTGTTCACACAAGAAATTCAAAAAGTGATTTTGTTTTAGAAAATAAACTTGAGCTTTTTGTATAGAATCTTTAGGAGAAAATTTCAAGGGCAGATTTTTGACAATCTTATTGTAACTATGAACAGCTTGGTGCCCAGAGCTCCCTGAAGAAGATGACACCTGTTGGCACAGAACTTTCTTGGCAGTCATACATAGAAGAAATTGCCTCTTCTGAAGATGATAAAACATTTACAAAGGATGGGTTGTGGGAACAAGTAAATGTCACCTGGGATACTTCAGATTATTTGTGGTATATGACAGAGTGAGTAGTATCAACTAATTATCTTTCTCCTTCACTGTAATTTTGCTGTAATTGATTTTTCCCGTGACTTCTTTTTCTTTTGCCACTCAGTGTAAACATAGACTCTAATGAAGGATTTCTGAAAAACGGACAAGATCCTCTTCTCACCATCTGGTCGGCAGGTCATGCACTGCAGGTTTTCATTAATGGTCAACTAGCAGGTAAAATAAATAGTGACATATTTGTCATAAGTTGTTCAAGTACTGATGTTGAATGGAACTCATTGTGTATCTTCACTTGTAACTAACTCATTTTTAATTTCCATCATTGATTCAGGGACTGCTTATGGTGGATTAGATAATCCAAAATTAACATTCAGTAACAATATCAAACTGAGAGTCGGGACTAACAAAATTTCTTTATTAAGCATAGCTGTGGGTCTTCCGGTCAGTTTTCTCTCTTTTTTGATGTGTCTTTCTATCTCTTTCAATGCTGTTGTTGAGAAGGAAATATGACCTCTTACTCTTTCCAAAATCGAATTTGATCAATTTCAGAATGTTGGCACACACTTTGAGAAATGGAATACTGGCGTTCTAGGTCCAGTAACTTTGAAGGGTCTTAATGAGGGCACAAGAGATTTATCAAAGCAGAAGTGGACTTACAAGGTCTGTTGTTTATACTGTTCTAAATCAATGTGTCTTACTTTGCGACCATACTGAATATAGGAATTTGGTGGATTTTGTTTATCACTATTTATGACAACTATTTGTTTTGTATGTAAACAAGCAAGTGGTTCAAACTTGAAAACAACTTGACTTTTTTAGGTGAAAATGTGTCATTTTTGGATCTAATAAAATTCATAGGTACAAAATAACTGTAATTTTTTTTTCTTTTTGTGACCCCATTTATTGAATGATATTTATGAATCATTACTGCTAGAACTACTACAGCCTTGTTTGAGAAATACTGATTTTCTTTAACTTCTGTGTAAGTTTTAGACTGAAGTTGATAGTTGGAAAAGTAAGTGCTAAAATAAGGGAAGCATGTTTGTCTAGTCATAGATGTGTTTCGGTAGACTGATGGTTGTCTGAATACCATGGAATTCTTAAAACGTCTCTCAAAGCTGAAAAAGTAGTTATTGGAAGTGATAGAATCAGTAATTGAGAAGATCTGTGAATTCTCACAAAGATTTTCTCCTGAATAAAATTATCACAGTGCTATACTCATTCACGTATATGACCCCATGCAGATTGGTCTCAAAGGTGAAGCTTTAAGCCTTCATACTGTTAGTGGGAGCTCATCTGTCGATTGGGCAACAGGATCAGCATTGGCCCAAAAACAACCATTAACATGGTACAAGGTAAGAATAATCTCAATTCTCAATCAGTGCATTTCCTGTCTCTTCAGGATTAATAATATACTATATTTATTAAAATCAAACTTTTGCTGCTGGCAGACTACTTTTGATGCCCCAGGAGGCAGTGACCCTTTAGCTTTAGACATGAGTACCATGGGAAAGGGGATGATTTGGATCAATGGTCAGAGCATTGGGCGCCACTGGCCAGGATATATAGCACATGGTAGTTGTGGTGATTGTAATTATGCTGGCACCTTTACTGATAAGAAATGTAGAACGGGCTGTGGAGAGCCATCTCAAAGATGGTGAGAACATTGTTGTTTCTTTCTTTCTTGTTATCATTTGTTTGTCCAACTTGAATATTCATAGTAACATGTTACTTTTTAGGTATCATGTTCCACGCTCATGGCTGAATCCAAATGGAAACCTGTTGGTTGTGTTCGAAGAATGGGGTGGCAACCCATCTGGAATTTCTTTGGTCAAGAGAACGACAGGAAGTGTGTGCGCTGATATTTTTGAAGGACAACCAGCATTGAATAATTGGAACTTGGTCTCCTCTGGCAAAGCTACTAACCTGCAACCTAAAGCCCATCTATGGTGTCCTCCTGGGCAGAAAATCTCAGAAATAAAATTTGCTAGCTATGGATTGCCGCAGGGTACATGTGGAAACTTCCGCGAGGGCAGCTGCCATGCTCACAAGTCATACAATGCTCTGCAACGGGTAAAGCTATAAGTCTTATAGCGCTATTTCTTTTCCATTTTTCATTTTGTGGCACCTTGATAGAACTCCTGTTTATCTACTAAAATGGAATAAAAAGTCAAAAAAGAAAACTCAGTACTTTTGACTCAATTAATATCAAGTGTTCTTATGTTTTGTTTATACTTTTGTCCAAATGCTGACGTTGATAACAAACATCAGTTCAGCTAATGAGTTTCTACAATTCAAGCGGATTTCTGTTCTTTTATACTTCTTTAATTGTAAATTGAACTTTATTAAACTATAACTTCTGAGAACTTGAATTTTAAATGGTGATCTCTTTCAGAATTGCATTGGAAAGCAGTCTTGTTCAGTAGCTGTGGCTCCTAAAGTTTTTGGAGGAGATCCATGTCCAGCTAGCATGAAGAAGCTTTCTGTTGAGGCTGTCTGCAGCTGAAATTCATTACCAAATAAACAAAATCCCTGATTGATTCATCGTCAGTACATAAAAACTTAGAGCTCCTACAATCTCTCTTTTTCAGTGCTTCAAGCTTCTGCATCCCACATTTGTCAAGGTGATGAGTTTGATGTTTGAAGGCTGGAGTCTACAACTATACTGGCCGAAGCTAAGAATAGATTGTGTAGTAATTGGAAAGATGCTATATGTACATAGCAAGCAATTTGTTCATATAGGTATACACAGGGTCATTCCCAAATCCCATATGCAAAAGTTTTAGTTCCTAAGGATTCATTCAGGTAAGCCTTCGGCTTATTGGGTTCAATCATTAGCCACAAGTTTCAGGTGGAAATAATTTTTATAGCCTTCCCACTGTAAGAATAAATTGGAAAGTAATAAATAGCAGCTTTTCAGTAGAATTTAAATTCTGAGTTTCCGCTGTTTACTTGCAAAATTATATAGTTTATATGCATGAGTACATATGTTTGCTTGATAAATTAGCTCTCCCAAGAAAACAGAAAAAAAGGAACAATAGCAGCAAACGAAATGAAAGGCGATGACAGTTAACACGTCTTGCTTCTGCTCTCACCGCACAAGGTTTAAGTGCAACCAAAAAAGAGAGGAATTTCAGAACGAGTTTGGCAGGTGCATAAAGCAAAGTTCGACAAGTTGGACTGCTACAAATGACAAGGTTAAGTGCTTCCTATCTTTGCAATATCGATACAAGAACACAATACGATCTGATATCCATCTTCTTGAAAATATCCACAAAAAAAGGGAGAAAAAAAAAATTCACCTTTTTACCCAACTCAATTTTTCCCTACTCTAGGCAGTTTGAGTAAATAGGAAGCCCTACAATCTCAAATTTTTAGTTAAATCATCAATGACATCATCTAGATCTTTGTCAGCGTGAACTACTTCTTGCCCTTGACGCTTCCACTGCATCATTCTACTAAAGAGATCCATTCGCATCTGAACTGCATCTCTATCAATATGAAGCTGGATTAGTCTCTTAATACACTTGATCAAGTACTTCACAGCTTCTACTTTCACCCGACAAATAAAATCTACTCCTTTCTCTTACGCTGAAAACAAGACGGGCACCTGCCAAAGCCTCCATTCTGCTAGATTCAACAGGCCATGCAACCGACTCTTCATGCCCCTGAGATTTCCATTTTCCATACTTCAACCCAGCACCATAAGTTTTCCTGGATTGAATTATTCTACTAGTCGCAGCAGAATGCAGCAGCAGTTCACAGCCATCTTCATTTATATAGTCGTAGAAGCCAACCAAGATCCCTAATGGGGTTCTCCTGAGAAGCACATTTTGCTGAGCTAAGACGATTGCGTCCTTCAGGCTTGCAAGATGCGGGATCATTGAGAGTTTTAATACAAAATTGCACGTATAAGCTTTGGAATTCTTTGAGCCAGAGTCCAATACTTTGACAATCATAAACTTTTTCAAGAGTACATTCCTCCCTGTTGTCATTAAATTTCGGCTTCTTAAGTTTTTTCCAGTATCTGGATTCTTCTTTATGACCTTTTCCTGAGCCATATTGTTTTTGGTTTCAAGACACTGATATTTTATTCAAAAAGTCAACAAACAACTCCTACTCAGATCTATCGGAAAGGCTCAAAATCCATGAAATGGACCTTGCTGCCACAGCGAATACTGGTTCCAGATCCTGCATTTGTCCAATTTTAGGTGTCTCTTGTGTGCTTTTTAAATGAAAATTTCCTTAAAATTTTTTCTTGGAGAACAGTATATAGAAGCAAAATAGCACCAATCAGGAAAGCTGACTGCCAAAGCCCTTCTATGGAAAAATTATGAAAAATAGTAGAGTAACTGGATTGTGATAGAATGGTTCCATAATTATTACAATTTGAATCGTAGAATAACTTTACCAGCTAGACAGATGAGTTGATGGCTGGATCAAATTTTTTCCTTGCATGAAAAACTGATTCGCTCTTAGCATGAAGCAAATGTATAAAACCTTCAGACGGAAGCGGTGCAACCTGTTGGGCATTACTTGCACATGCAGTGCACGTGCACGTAACTTATTTTTGATTTGTTATCTTATGATAATAACATTAACAACATTTCTTTCCTAAATTCATTTATCTTTTATACAAGCTTTTATCAGGAAAGATTGATTCATTGATTGAAGTACTTTTGGAAAATAGGAAGTTTTATATCTTAATATCAATCACTTACATGACTAAGATATTTTTGACCTTTGTTTGTCTTCATTGCTAATCACATATATGATTAAGATATTTTTTATAAACACTTATCTTGATTGACAATCACTTGTATGATTAGGATATATTTGCTAATAAAATTTATGTGATTGAGATATGCCTTCCTATATTGAATAATCTTTATCTAACCTTTTATGGAAAAAATTGCTGGATTGAGATAAAGATTGATACAGTTGTTACATGCTTTATATCCTATTCACATAGCTTATATAAAGAACACATTCAAGCTATTGGAAGAGCAAGAGAGTCGTGTAGTGCAAAATAGAATGCGTTAATCATTTTGTTTATTTTTGAAAAAAGCTTAGGGACCGTTTGGTATGAGGGTTTATTTTGATTGGAATGGGATTTAGATTACTGGAAAAGTGATAATATGAATCTGATATTCAGGAAACTAATATTACTGTGTTTGGTTATCCATAGGAATCTTATCTTTATAATCATGTTATTGTGTTTGGGTACACATGGGAATGGAATGTGTTAATTTTATTTAATATGGTAATAAATTTTATAATTAAAATTTTTTCAATAAATAAATGTGTTAATTTTATTTAATATGTTACTAAATTTTATAATTAATTTTTTTAATAAAAAACATATTAATTTTATTTAATAGGTTAATAATTATATATATTATTATAAATGTTGTCTTATAAATAAATACATTTTTTTCTCATTTTCTCGGTTGAGAAAACATGCTTCGGTCAAACTTTCATTTTTTTCCTTTTTTTTGCTTTCCTTTCTCTCCTTTTTCTCCCTCTCCCTCTGTTTTCTCCATACTCACAACTCACAGCATCCACAACACTCATCACAGCGATGGCAGCCACCAGTCACAACCACCACAACCCATAAATTCAATAACCTAGAAATTCCAAACAAAGTAGCATTCGACCTTCCACCACAAGCGCCGCCATCGTTGCCATCCAACCGCACGCATACCACCACCACAGGAAAGCCTTGCGTGCGCACCGCTATCACAAGAAACCGTTGTCTTCACCACAAGCAACGCCGCTAAGAAGCCAAAAGCTGCACACACGACCGCCTCAAACCGCTAAGAAGCCGAAAGCCGAAAGAGAGATGGGTACCAGATTGAGAGATGAGAGATGAGAGGAGAGACGGGTGGAGGGAGGGAGAGGAGAGAGAAGAAGCGGTGTGGGTTGGGGTGGTGGGTGGGGAGGGGTTACGATGTGTTACGCGGGATAGGGCGGGATTAAGATTCCCTGGAATTTGAAATCGATGTTCTAAACGGGTTTGATATTACCCTCTGCAGACAGTAATGTGAAGCCTGTGGAAAAGTGACATGCCAGGGGTTACAACAGTAATAAACGTACCAAACACTGGAATACATCCAAATTCCCACTCCTAACTTTCCCACCCCCCGTGCCAAACGACCCCTTAGTGTTTTGAGTGAGTTAAGATTGTGAATGACTCATTTGTGCTGAGTATGTGCACAGCTCTGATTTTTAAGTATTATTAGAGTCTGTGTAAACTTAAGAGAGTTGAATGATTACATAAGTCTGTAACAGTTACGTTGGTTATAAATGATTGAACTGGGTTATTTAAGTTAGTCATATCTGTGAAGTGCAATATCAGAGAGCATGTGAAGGACTATGGCTATGATCGAGGTTGATCAAGTTTGTATAGATTAGGTTAGTGAATAAGTCGGTGTCTACCACTTTAAAGAATCTTGAATCGAGTGTAAACACATACATCATAATAGATTACGGCTCTTGCTGCCTGTGGATGTAGGCTGGTTTATATCCAATCCACGTAAAATCTTCTGTACTATTTGACTTTATTGTTTTCAATTAAGTTATTGTTAACTAGTCATACTACAAAAACTAACCATTGGTATCATAGCAAGTACACTGATACATTAGTGTAGATCAAATTTCTTATTGTAGGTATGGAAGGACAACGGAATAGACGATCAGTTACTCAACCACCACTGCTCGAAGATGAAAATTATGTCTACAGGAAGGTTAAAATAAAGATTTTCATTAAATCCCTTGATGATAGAGTCTGGACAAGTGTTGTTCATAGCTGAACACCACCAACAAAGACTAATGAAGCTAGGCGACAGGTCAAAAAACCGAACATGAATAGTCTGAAACTGAATACAAACTTTCCAGTTGGAACTTTAAAAGGATCAATGTCATTTTCAGCACTGTCAAGATACAACAGTTTGGATTGATTTCAAAGTGCACAATTGCAAAACAAGCTTAAGAAAAATTTCAAGTAAAATATAAAGGAACAGAAAAGATAAAAGATTCTAAATTGCTTAGCTTGACTCTAAATTTGAAAATCTTGTTATGGATGAAGATGAATCGATTAGTGATTTTCATACTAGACTTTATGAAGTTACTAACTCTACTTATACGTATAGTGAGGATATTTTGCGACTAAAATTATAGGAAAGAGTCTTAAATCTTTACCAGATAAATTTCAGCCCAAAGTTACTACCATTGAAAAAAGTCATAACGTGAAGACCACGAGAGTTAATGAACTGCTTGGTTCTCTTCAAGCTTATGAGATTGGGCTGAAACCAAGAAAGAAGGAAAAAAGCATTGCTTTTTCTGCTGCTTCAGAGAAAAAAGAGAATGAAGATTCGAATGATGAGTAGATTGCATATTTGACAAGAACTTTGTCAAATACATAAGGAAAATCTCAAGAAGAAATATCCTGAGAAGACTCAAAAAGCAAGGAACTTTGATACAAAGAAATTTCTCAAAAAACCAGCCAAGAAAAGGCAAGAAAAACCTGAGAGGAAAAGCTGGGTGCAATGTTTTGAATGCAAGAGATTTAGACAAATTCAAAATAAGTGTCCAATTACAAGAAAAGGATGTACAAGGGCATGTGCGCAACTTGAATTGATGACAACTCAGAAATAAATTTTGATGATGAAGAATGCTCCAACAACTTTGTTGAATTCACTGAAAGTGTATCTGACAAAGATAAAGCAGTCGTATTTGACATAACTAAATAGATCAAGTCAGACAGTGATGAATCAAATGCTAAAAATGATAAGAATTATCATGAGGAATTACAGGAAACATACAACAATTTTTTTGGATCATGGAAGATACACAAGTCATTGATCAATATTCTTAAAATGAAAGAGAAATACTCAACTGTGAGAAGACTAATGCTGAAGATTGCATGTCTCAATTAGAGAAGGAGATGAACCAGAAAAATAAAGAAATTGAGAAACTCATATCTAAACTTGCAGAGGCTCAAAAGTGTATTAATGAACTTGAAATTGGTTCAGCTTGATTAGATCAAGTTTTTGAGTCTTAGGAGAAAAAGCACAAACAAGCATGGCTTCGGTTTTTATGAAAGTAATGTTGCTTCAACTTCCAAAAATGTTTTTGTTCAAGCATCAACTAACATTTCAGATTCAAGCTTAAACATAAACTTAAAAGGTAAAGAAGTCTTTGTCTCTCCAATGAGTTCATTTAAGACAACCACAGAAAAGGTAATCAAATTTGTTCGTACTTGTTATTTTTGTGTTGTTAAGGGTCATATTAGACCAAAGTGTTTTAAACTGTTTGAGTCTTTTGAATATAAAACCAAAACAATTTGTGGGAAATAGTTATAAACAAAGAAAAAGAAATGAGTATAGAATATTATTTAAATAATTTGTATAGAAATTGTGAATAATTATAAAAAAAGAAAAATATTTTATTATAAAATATTAATTAATTAATTTATCTAGACAATGTTGAAAATAATTAAAAAATAAAATTTAATTGTAAAATATTAATAATTAAATATTATAAAGAAATAATGTATATCTTCATTTTAATAATTTGTATATAATAAAAAACTAAAACCACAGTAATCTCAAATAATTTTATTCTGTTTTTGAAAAGGAAAACAGTTTTAAAAAAATTAGTTTATCAAACATCTTTTTTTTTTAAGTTGATTTTTGTATAATAAAGCAAAAACTACTGTTTTGTTTCAACACAACAGCAATCATAATCGGGTGCTAGTCTTAGTGAAGGATCAACATATACAGAAATAGGAACTCATGTCAGTGAAAATCAGTTAAGTAAGAGGAGCTTTTGTCTGAATAAACATATGGGGAGAAAATGCCAAGCATATAACAATAGCACGCCAATCCACCCTCTCATGAAATTCCTTGCTCAAACAAAGGAAAGTCCTTTCAGTCGTTTCTCGCAGTGTTTTTGAAACATCACCCCTCAGAGTAAGTGGATCAAGATACCAGAACAAATAAAGAAAGAAATAAACAACCACAAAATAGAATTGGAAAGCTAAGAACACAGTGACGCACTCTAAAGGCCATAAATTTAATCAACAAACAGACCTCAATGGGATTTCATGGTTTTCAAGAAGGAATTCTCCAGACAAATGACAGAGCAGCTTCGACACAGCAGAGCTTGTTCCGCCGGTTGATTTCTTGGAGCCAATAATAATCACCGAAGGGAACAAATATTGGTAGGTGCATGCTGGAACAGCAACTCTTACAACAGAACGTAATAGCAAATGTGGAAGTGTCCCTGCAAATTACACCCAGTCTATTCAAGTATTCATTGGAAATTACCAAGACGTTTCTATTAATAATATTTTGAAGAATTAATAGTAAAAGAAATTTTTTTTAAAAAAAAGTACATCATACCCACCACGTTCCTTCAGTTTCTCAATAACATTAAAACACGCTTCAATCAATTCCTCGCAATCTTTGGCGCGAAATCGAGCTACCAATTTGCAAAATCTGTTCATTTCGAAACCGCAAAGCCGTACAACCAACCTATACAGAAAAAGCACCAACAATCGTCTTCACTGAATACTCAATTACCGAATCAAATACCTTAAAAAACATTCAAAATAGAAACTTTAGACCAATCAGAAGCTAAGATAGAGCAATCTCTTCAAAACCCTAGATGGGGAATCTTTTGGCGGGACTGACCTTGGGCGCCTCGAAGCACATGAGAGGAACAATTATTTGTAAACTTGGTGCCGGCCGACGAGTAACCAATTATTTGTAATTTTAGCTGGTTAACTTGCAATCTAATTATGTTTAATCAACAGATTATTTCATAGCCTCTTCTATTTAATTTAAAAAGAAAACGTTTGATTTATTATTGTTGTCTTTTGATATATGAATTTTACGGATTTGAATTCTTGCGGCATCTTATATATTTTGATTCCAAACTCGCGAGAATTTATCTTAAAAAAAAAATACCTTCGTAGAGAATGAAAGTAACCCATCAATTTATATTTATAAACTATAGATCAATCTACTATATATAAAATATAAAACAAAATCATTATCCTTATTTGGATCCAGCCGTCAACAATTATTATTATTATTATTATTATTATTATTTTAATTTAGTTTAGTTTACGAGAAAAGTATTAAATGAGGTGGCCAATACTCTTGGCTTCAGGTTTCAGCCTTCAAGTCCGGTGAAAAAACAAGGGTGGATGGTTGGCCGTTGGAAGTTTAGTTGATGACGTGGCTTTCTATGATTAGCCATTCCTGGGTCAATTTAAATGCTTCTGGTCAAAGCATCCACGTCACACAGTTCACGCTATCACGAGGACACCTTTACTTTCTTTAACGAAAATTTATTTAACTAATATTGCCAATGCCATGACGTACAAATATGTAAAACAAGATTATTTTTTTTTTCGATTTAATGATATGAAAGTATACGATAAAAACAAATTACTTGTCATTATATAATAATAGTTTTAAATTAATTTGTCAAACTATACTAAACAAATAGTAAAATGAAGCATAAATATTAGCTGTCACTTGATTTGTAAACAATCAATATCAACTAATAACAAAGGATAATTTAACAAAGAATGCAAACTAATCACTTTAGTTAAACCAAGAGTTTAGCTAAAAAATAGGATTCTGATGCTGAAATTTTATTTTTAGTCTTATACCGTTAATAACTGATAGTAGTTATTTTTCAGATAATTGAGTATTTTTTTAGCTTTTTAAAAATTATTTGGGATAAAGAATAATATAACTTGTTCTCATAAATGGGGTTATTAATGGCATAAGACTAAAAATAAAATTTAACCATTAGAATCCTACTTTAAGGAATTAGTTCTAAAAGATAGAAAGAGAAATAAAAAAAATAATAAATTTAATTTCATAGTTCATAAACTAATATAAATAAGAAGAATAAATCAGCAAATCAAATTCTTATTTATGACAATAAATCCAGCCTAATTGAAAAAAATATTTCTACGATGTAACTTGGAAATAAAATGAAAGTTTGATTTAAAAAAATAAAAAAAGAATCGACAAAAAGCAAAAACTATAAATATCTGTTTCCATTTTTTGCTTCTTGTTCCAACTTCCTCTCCCTCCCTCTCTTCTTTTAATACAATCTCTCTCTATATCTATATAAATAAAGAGCATTAAAGTGGAGACATACAAGGGAGGATTGAGGAAAGTCTGTCTCTTGGAAAAGCTCTGAAGAAGGGTTGGTGGCGGTAGGAGCTTTAAGGTGCAACATGTTGAGAATCGACATGTTTGTATTGCTGCTCCTACCGCTGTTGTTTTCTTCATGGGTTTCCTATGTGAAAGCAACTGTCACTTATGACCATAAAGCTATTATTATTAATGGGCAGAAAAGGATTCTCATTTCTGGCTCCATTCATTACCCCAGAAGCACTCCTCAGGTACACTATCATTGCCAATGTGGTTCATCAATGTCTTTTTTTTTTTTTTTCCTTAAATTGTTTTTATTTGATGTTTCAGGGAGTTTCAACGCATGGGAATTTTTGCTTTTTAAAGTTTCCTAATTTGTTGTACATTTTTTTATTGGGTTGCAGATGTGGCCTGATCTTATACAGAAGGCCAAAGATGGAGGCTTGGATGTTATCCAAACTTATGTCTTTTGGAATGGACATGAGCCGACGCAGGGAAAAGTAATGCATTTGCATTTATTATTATTATTATTTATTTATTTTCCAATTCTTCTTATTTGAGTAAATTTCTTGGTAAAAGAAACTAATTGGCTTCTTCCTTTACAAATTCTGTATCCAGTATTATTTTGAGGATAGATATGATCTTGTTAAGTTCCTCAAATTGGTGCAGCAAGCTGGCCTTTACGTTCATCTTCGAATTGGCCCTTATGCGTGTGCTGAATGGAACTTTGGGTAACAAATAATAATAATAATATTCACAACAACGTTTTAGCGACTCCAACTAAGATTACTCTGTTCTCTATTTACTTTTAACTACGCTTGAATTACATTGTTCTGTTTCTGCTTCAGGGGATTTCCTGTGTGGCTCAAGTACGTTCCTGGTATTGAATTCAGAGCAGATAATGAACCTTTCAAGGTTGGACGATTGAAAATTTTCACATTATTTTTTTTTTAATTATTATCCTTCGTTTAATCTCGTTGTCCTGACTTTTTTTCTTTAAAAAAGAAATTTGGGTTCGTTAATGAACTGACTTCTAATTGACTGCAATGAATAGGCGGCAATGCAAAAATTCACGGAGAAGATTGTAAGCATGATGAAGGCTGAAAAGCTGTTTGAAACACAGGGAGGTCCAATCATTTTGTCGCAGGTTGGAAACTTAATCAGGCCTTTCTAATCCTTACATTAATTCTAGAAAATGGGCTATTGTTAATTATTATTCTCGGATTATATTTTCTCCACAGCTGGCCCATTACTCAAGAAACGTAGCTATTCTCAACTCTTAGTTATTTTTCCTAAGTTTGCATTATTGCAGATAGAGAATGAATTTGGACTAGTTGAATGGGAAATTGGAGCTCCTGGCAAAGCTTATAGCAATTGGGCAGCTCAAATGGCTGTTGGTCTTGACACTGGTGTCCCATGGACAATGTCCAAAACCGATGATGCTCCTGATCCATTTGTAAGCCATTCTTTGCCCCTCTTTTAATTTTTTTTTTTTTTTTTGTTCTTTTAATAAATTTCAAATGCTTCGTTCTGCTTCAGTTTGCCATTCTTTGTAGCATTTAGGTTTGTCTGTCTTTATTGTGGCCCTTTACGGAAAGTTGTCTACTAAGCTGGCCTTTAGTGGTAGCGTATCTTTGTCTCATATGCTTTTGGTTGTTGGCCCTTCTTTCAATTTATTTTCACGGGTTTGTCTTTTCTTTTATTTTCTGTGAATTTTTAGCTTGTGATAATTCTGAATCATGAACATCTCTCCTTGTCACTTGATCATCTCAATTGTTATAAGAAACCTTGTTTTGAGCATTCAATTGAAAATACTAATCCGATTCCTTATCGGGAAAAATAAATTCACGGGGGTCAATTTAAGGATTGGTTTTGTGGGTACTTGAACTAAAACAATCACAAGTAACTTTGCAACAAGTATTATTCCTTACATCTCTTCGTCCGACTAATCTTTCACCTGACAGATAAACTCCTGCAATGATTTCTACTGTGAAAACTTCGTTCCCAACGCGATCTACAAACCAAAAATGTGGACAGAAAATTGGACTGGCTGGTAAGTTCGATAAATCTTGATTATAATCTGTTGTAAGTCATATAACTGTTTTCTAAGATTTTTGAAATTTCTTCCATGAGGTTAATACCCAATTTTTGCTATGCCCGTGTAACTTACAGGTTCACCGGGTTTGGTGAGGCAGTTCCTACGAGACCAGCAGAAGACATGGCATTTTCAGTTGTAAGGTTCATACAGAATGGTGGTTCATTCATTAACTATTACATGGTAAATTCATCCACTTCTCTTTTCATAAGTAAAAAATTGCCTTCACTGCTGTTTGCTAACAGTAAATACTATTATTCTTGATATTTTTCTTCTGATTTTATTTTCTCTTTTCTTGATTCAGTACCATGGAGGAACTAATTTTGGCCGCACAGCGGGTGGTCCCTTCATTGCAACTAGCTACGATTATGACGCTCCCATCGATGAATATGGTAAGCACACATGTTTAGATATTAGAGTTGGGTTTGCTGTAGTTGTTATTTCTATGGCATTATCATGTCCTTTAGTTTTAGTATTTGAGATTCTAATAGGCACTTTAAATTGTAAACTAGGAATAACTTTTGCTGATACAATAATGGAAGTAAGACCTATAATAGTTACTAATGACTCTTTGAGAAAAATTTAAGGACATATAAATATCTTCGAGAAATGTCACTTTCCACATTGATCTGAGTTTTCTGTTTTATTCCAGGACTACCAAGGGAGCCGAAATGGGGACATCTAAGAGATTTGCATAAAGCTATTAAACTATGTGAATCAGCTTTAGTTTCTACAGATCCCACTGTGACCTCACTTGGGAACATGCAAGAGGTGAGGCTTTCATCTAAGAAGAAGAAAGCTATAGATAAATCAGTGGGTCTTTACTCTTTAGGAATTGATCTTCTAATCATAATTATTGTCTGTAGGCTCATGTATTCAGGTCAAACTCTGGGGCATGTGCTGCGTTCCTTGCAAACTATGACACAGCATCTTCTGCCAAGGTAAACTTTGGAAATTCGCAATATGACTTACCACCTTGGTCCATCAGCATCCTCCCTGACTGCAAAACTGCAGTTTTCAACACTGCCAGGGTAAGAACACTCTTCAAAGTCTTGCTATTAGCTTCTATTGATCACAGCATGTTATCATCCAATCATTTTCCTATATCTCACTTGAGTTTTTTTCTGAGAACTACATTATCTTGTGGAAGAAACTTCTTAGCAATATTCAGAAATTCAGTAAAATATAGCCTTATAATTGCTCATAAAAGAAATTCAAGAAGTAACATCGTTTTAGAAAATAAACTTGAGCTTTTTGTATAGAATCTTTGTGAGAAAATTTCAATGGCAGAATTTTGACTTCTTATTGTAACTATGAACAGCTTGGCACCCAGAGCTCCCAGAAGAAGATGACACCTGTTGGCATAGAACTTTCTTGGCAGTCATACATAGAAGAAATTGCCTCTTCTGAAGATGACAAAACATTTACAAGGGATGGGTTGTGGGAACAAGTAAATATCACCTGGGATACTTCAGATTATTTGTGGTATATGACAGAGTGAGTAATCTTAACTAATCATCTTTCTCCTTCGCCACTACATAAAAACTAAAAATAATTGTTGTAATTTTGATCAAATTTATTTTTCCCATGACTTTTATTTCTTTTTGCCACTCAGTGTAAACATAGATGCTAATGAAGGATTTCTGAAAAATGGACGAGATCCTCTTCTCACCATCGGGTCAGCAGGTCATGCACTGCATGTTTTCATTAATGGTCAACTAGCAGGTAAAATAAATAGTGAGGCATTTGTCATAAGTTGGTCTAGTACTGATGTTGAATGGAACTCAATTGTGTATCTTCACTTGTGATAATTCATTCTTAATTTCCATCATTGATTCAGGGACTGCTTATGGTGGATTAGATGATCCAAAATTAATATTCAGTAACAATGTCAAGCTGAGAGTTGGGACTAACAAAATTTCTTTATTAAGCATAACTGTGGGTCTTCCGGTCAGTTTTCTTACTTTTCTGATGTGTCTCTCTATCTCTTTCAATGCTGTTTTTAAGGGAATATGACCGCTTACTCTTGCCAAAACTGAATTTGATCAATTTCAGAATATTGGCACACACTTCGAGAAACGTAGTGCTGGGGTTCTGGGTCCAGTAAATTTGCAGGGTCTCAATGAGGGCACGAGAGATTTATCAAAGCAGAAGTGGACTTACAAGGTCTGTTGTTTATACTGTTCTAAATCAATATGTCTTACCTTGCCACCATACTGAATATAGGAATTTGGTAGATTTTGTTTATCCCTATTGATGAAAATTATTAGTTTTGTATGTAAACAAGCAAGTGGTTCAAACTTGAAAAGAACCTGACTTTTTAGGTGAAAATGTGTCATTTTTGGATCCAATAAGATCCATAGGTACAAAATAACTGTGATTTTTTTTTTTCTTTTTTTTTTGGGACCAAATTGATTGAATAATATCTATGAATGATTACTGCAAGAAGTACTACACCCTTGTTTGAGAAATATTGATTTTTTTTACCTTCTGTGTAAGTTTTAGACTGAAGTTGATAGTTGGAAAAGTGCGTGCTAAAGTAAGGGAAGCATGTTTTTATAGTCATAGATGTGTTGGGTTAGACTGATGGTTGTCTGAATACCATGGAATATTTAAAAAATCTGTCAAGGCTGGCAAACTAGTTATTAGAAGTGATATAATCAGAAATCGAGAGGATCTGTGAATTTTCTCGAAGTTTTTCTCCCAAATAAAATGTTCACAGTGATATAACTCATTTACATGCATGATCCCGTGCAGATTGGTCTCAAAGGTGAAGCTTTAAGCCTTCATACTGTTAGTGGTAGCTCCTCTGCCGAATGGGTAACAGGATCAGCATTGGCCCAAAAACAACCATTAACATGGTACAAGGTAAGAATAATCTCAGCTCTCCATCAGTGCATTTCCTGTCTCTTAGGATTAATAATATACTATATTTATTATTATCGAACATTCACTGCTGGCAGACTACTTTTGACGCACCAGGAGGCAGTGACCCTTTAGCTTTAGATATGAGTACCATGGGAAAGGGGATGATTTGGATCAATGGTCAGAGCATTGGACGCCACTGGCCAGGCTATATAGCACATCGTATTTGCGATGATTGTAATTATACCGGAATCCATACTGAAAATAAATGTAGAACGGGCTGTGGAGAGCCATCTCAAAGATGGTGAGAACATTGTTGTTTCTTTCTTACTTGTTATCATTTGTTTGTCCAATTTGAATAGTCATAGTAACATGTTACTTTTTAGGTATCATGTTCCACGCTCATGGCTGAATCCAACTGGAAACCTGTTGGTTGTGTTCGAAGAATGGGGTGGCAACCCATCTGGAATTTCTTTGGTCAAGAGAACGACAGGAAGTGTGTGCACTGATATTTTTGATGGGCAGCCAACATTGAATACTTGGAAGTTGTCCTCTGGCAAAGCGATTAACCTGCAACCCAAAGCCCATTTACGGTGTCCTCCTGGGCAGAAAATCTCAGAAATTAAGTTTGCTAGTTATGGATTGCCGCAAGGTACATGTGGAAACTTCCGCGAGGGCAGCTGCCATGCTGACAAGTCATACAATGCTCTAAAATGGGTAAAGCTATAAGTCTATAGCGTTATTTCTTTTCCATTTATCCTTTTATGGCACCTTCATAGAACGACCATTTTATCTGCTAAAAAGGAATAAAAAGTCAAAAAAAAAGAAAACTCAGTACTTTTTGACTAAATTAGTATCCAGCGTTCTTTTGTGGAAGTTTCTTGTTTGTACTTTTGTCCTAATGATGTCGATAACAAACTTCAGTTCAGCTAATGAATTTATGCAATTCAAGCGGATTTTTGGTCTTTTATACTTCTTCAATTGTAAATTGAACGTCTATTAAATTATAACTTCTAAGAACTTGCATTTTAAATGGTGATCTCTTTCAGAATTGCATTGGAAAGCAGTCTTGTTCAGTTGCTGTGGCTCCTAAAGTTTTTGGAGGAGATCCATGTCCGGCTAGCATGAAGAAGCTTTCGGTTGAGGCTGTCTGCAGCTGAAATTCATTACCAATTAAACAAAATCCCTGATTAATGGGAAATGCTATGGTACATCAGATATTTCATACATCAATTTTTAAAATTGTATAAAAGTTGTAAGTAAATGTACAAAAGTTGTAGATGAATATATAAAAGTTATAAAGTTGTAAATGAGTATATAAAAATTATAAAGTTGTATTTACAGCTTTTTTACATTTGTTTATAACTTTTACACCCATTTACAATTTTTATACAATTTTGGAAATTGATGTATCAATACATCAGATGTCCCATAGTATGACTCCTGGTTAATTCGTCTTCCGTACATAAAAACTTATAGCTGTTACAATCTCTCTTTTTCGGTAGTCCAAGCTTCTGCATCCCACATTTGGCAAGGTGGTGAGTTTGATGTATGAAGGCTGAAGTTTACAACTGTACTGGCTGAAGCTAAGAATAGATTGTGCAGTGATTGGAAAGTTGCTATATGTACATAGCAACCAATTTGTCATATAGGTATACACAGGGTCATTCCCAAATCCCATATGCAGAAGTTTTAGCTCCTAAGCATTCCTTCAGGTAAGCCTTCGGCTTATTGGGTTCAATCATTATCTACAAGTTTCAAGGGAAATAATTTTTATAGCCTTCCCACTGTAAGAATAAATGGGAAATTAATAAATAGCAGCTTTTCAGTAGCATTTAATCCTGATCTTCTGTTTACATACAAAAGTACATAGTTTACATGCATAAGTGCATATATTTGCTTGAAAAATTAGCTCTCCCAAGAAAACAGAAAAAAAAGTAACAACAGCATCAAAAGAAATGAAAGGCGATGATCCTTAACATGTCTTGCTTCTCCTGTCACCGCACAAGGTTTAAGTGCAACAAAAAAAGAGAGGAATTTCAGAACATGAGTTCGGCAGATGCAGAAAGCAAAGTTCAACAAATTGGACTGCTATAAAAAACAAGTTAAGTTTTCTCTATCCTTACAATATCCAGACAAGAACACAATCCGACTGACATCCATCTTTTTGAAAATATCCACAAAAGAACACGAGAGGAAAAAAAAAAATCACCTTTTTACACAACTCAATTCTTCCCTTTCTATGAAATTTAAGCAAACAGGAAGCCCTACAATCTCAAATTTTTAGTTAAATCATTAATGACATCATCTAGATCTTTGTCAACATGAACTAAGTCTTGCCCTTGATGCTTCCACTGCATCAGTCTACTAGAGAGATCCATTCGCATCTGAACTGCATCTTTATCAATATTAAGATGAATTAGTCTCTTAATGCACTTGATCAAGTACTTCCCAGCCTTTACTTTCACCTGACAAATAAAATCTACTCCTTTCTCTTCGGTCTCATATAACGAAGTAGACATGCTCTCAATAATGTCAGTTAAGCTGAAAACAAGAAGGGCACCTGACAATGCCTCCCTTTTGCTAGATTCAACAGGCCACATGACTAAGTCTTCTTGCCCCTGAGATTTCCATTGTCCATACTTCAAACCAGCACCATAAGTTTCCTTGGATTGAATTATTCTACCAGTTGCAACATAATGCAGCAGCAGTTCACAGCCATCTTCATTTATATAGTTGTGGAACCCGACCAAGATCCCCAATGGGATTCTCCTGAGAAGCACATTTTGCTGAAAGCTAAGACCATTGCATCCTTTTGGCTTGCAAGATGCACGTTCATTGGTAGTTTTGATACCAAGTTGCATGCATAAGCTTTGGAATTCTTTGAGCCAGCGTCCAATACTTTGACAATCATAAACTTGTTCAAAAGTATATTCCTCCCTGTTGTCATTAAATTTCAGCTTCTTAAGTTTTTTCCAGCATCTGGATTCTTCTTTATGACTTTTTCCTGAGCCATATTGTTTTTGGTCCCAAGACTCTGATATTTTATTCAAAAAGTCAACCAACAACTCCTGCTGAGATCTATCAGAAGGGCTCAGAATCCATGAAATGTACCTTGCTGCAGCAGCGGATACTGTTTCCAGATCCTGCATTTGTCCAATTTTAGGTGTCTCTAGTGTGCTTTTTAAATAAGAATTTCCTTGAAAATTTTTCTTGGAGAAAAGTGAAATAGAAGCAAAATAGAACCAATCAGGAAAGCTGATTGCCAAAGCCCTGCTATGCAAAAATTATGAAAAATAGTAAACTGGATTGTGATAGAATAGTTGCATAATTATTAGCATGTGAATCGCAGAAGAACTTACCAGCTAGATTTGTGATCTATAGTCACAACCTTTGTCACGGATGGGTTGATGGTTGGATCAAATTTCTTCCTTGCATGAAAAACTGATATGCTGGTAGCATGAACTAAATGTATAAAACCTTCAGATGTAAGTGGTCCAGCCAAAGTCCTCAATAAGTGGTTCTTGTGGGGAAAATATGCACTAGAAAATGGTAGCTTAAATCCCGATTCCAGTGATATGCCCCACCATGTTGGCCTGGAAATTATATCCAGTATCATAGAGACTAATCCAATCATAAGCTCCAATATAGAAGTCAGACCCCTGTTATACAACTAAATCAATAGGATGAATGGGTTATGCTCCTTGATTAGAAAAGATGACATCCAAAAAACAATACAATAGCAGAAGTAGAGAAAAGAAAAAGAACAAATTGATAAATGCAGTTCTTGATTCACTAGAATGGTATGCCAAAAACTACAAAATTAGGAATAGTGGCTAAAAGTTTGAAAATTAAACTGACTCATCTCAGAGTTAGGATATTAAACTACAAGACTAAGAAATGCCGGCTCCCAATAATACTCTGATAAAAAGGAAGATTAAAGATACGACTGTTAAAAGCTTTATGCAGATAAACACGAGCTGACTTGACAATGTACTCGAAACTCAAATATAGCCGCCATCTTCTATTATTCAATCATAATAAATGATAATATAAAAAATGACAAAGTCATAGTGAAGTATCAAAATGATATAGAAATAGGAACTCACGTCAGTAAAAACCAGTTATGTAACAGGGCTCTCGTCTCAATAAACATAGTGGGAGAAAATGCCAAGCATATAACAATAGCACGCCAATCCACCCTCTCATGAAGTTCCTTGCTCAAACAAAGGAAAGGCCTTTCAGTTGTTTCTTGCAGAATTTTTGAAACATCACCCCTCAGAGTAAGTGGATCAAGATACCAGAACAGCAACCTGAAAATAAATAAAGAAAGAAATAAACAACCACATAACAGAATTGGAAAGTTAAGAACACAGTGATGTACTCTAAAAACCATAAATTTAATGAACAAACAGACCTCAATGGGATTTCATGGTTTTCAAGAGGGAATTGTCCGGGCAAATGACAGAGCAGCTTCGACACAGCAGAGCTTGTTCCCCCAGTTGATTTCTCCGAGTCAATAATAATCACCGAAGGGAACAAATATTGGTAGGTGGATGCTGAAACAGCAACTCTTACAACAGAACGTAATAGCAAATGTGGAAGTGTCCCTACAAATTACACCCAGTATATTCAAGTATTCCTTGGAAATTACCAAGACGTTTCTATTAATAATATTTTGAAGAATAAGTTGTAAAAGAAAATTTTAAAAAAATAACAAAAAGTACATCGTACCCACCACGTCCCTTCAGTTTCTCAAGAATACCAAAACACGCTTCAATCAATTCCTCGCAATCTCGGCGAGAAATCGAGCAACCAATTTGCAAAATCTCTTCATTTCGAAACCGCGAAGCTTTACAAGCAACCGAAGAAGATAAAGCACTAACAATCGTCTTCACTGAATACTCAATTACCGAATCAAATACCTAAACAAACATTCAAAATAGAAACTTCAGACCAATCAGAATCTAAAACAGGGCAATCTCTTCAAAACCCTAAATGGGGAATCTTTGGGCGGGACTGACCTTGGGGGCCTCAAAGCACATGAGAGAGAGAGCAGTGTCCAAAACCCTAACCCTAGAATTTTGTCTAAGGTTTAGAGATTGATTTAGCTTCGAAATCGCAAGATCGATTGATTCTTCTTCTTCTTCATCATCTTCTTCGCTGCGGTTTCGGGTTTGCAGATGTAAAGCGAGCCTGGAGAAAAGACCCGTTATTTCCGGTAACGTCGTCATGATTTCAGTGAATCAAACGGCTGAGGAGAGGTGAGGCCTAATGATTAATGATATATAACCGAAATGTACTGGAGTGGAGATTTCCCGCCAAAATTGAATTTGTCGTGTCAATGCTATTGGGCTTGGGCTTTTTGTAGGTGGGCTTACGATGAACCGTTGTCCATGTATAAATTGGCCCATATTGGCTAATGCCTCCGAGGTAGCAGGAACCTTTTCAGTAAATGATTTCTATTGATTTAATTTCCATAATTGTTCAAGTTTATCCATGTTTGGTTATCTTTTTGTTTTCAAATTAATTTAAGAATATTTGATTAATATTAAATTTAAAAAAAGACACATAATTGATATTAAAAAATATGCAGCACAGAAAACATGAAAACCAAAACAAAAACAAATATCTGAATTTTTATTTATTCTGAATTAAGAGATTTGGAATCAATTTTTAATTTTATCTTAAAAGTCTGATACTGTTTTTTCCATTTCGAAAATGAGAGTAAAAACTGTAGAAAATAGTATAGAGCTGGGAATTCTCAAAAATAATTTTAAATATATAATCTTAGCATTAATTTAGAATATAAACTAACAGAAGGTTGCTTTTTTCATTTTCATGTTAGATGAGTAAAAATTAAACAAATACTTTGGAGATCATGAGAAGTGAATGGTTAATTAATTTAATCTTATCATTTTCATGTGAGATGAGTAAAAATTAAACAAATAGTTTGGAGATTATGAGAAGTGAATGATTAACCAAATAAATGAACTTGAGGTGGTATAGAGAAGTTCTTTGGATGAGTTCTTTACTTTCTTTTGTGATTAATATTGTTTTTTTGGAGACACCTTGGCATCCCATTTTCTTCAATAAGAGATCAGGAATTCATCATGATAATAACAAAATATGAAAGAAGAGGCAATCGGGCAATAAGGAGAGACTCACCATATATCCCCTAGTTTAACTTAACTGGATACAAAGTGATGATGAGAACATATATATCATCACAACTCCAATAAATGCATGCATGCCCATTTACCTTTGACTGGAAACAAAACCGTTCCTGCATTTAATATATATTTTACATGTACTTGTCCTGGGCATGGAAATGGAAGGTAAACCACCCTGGGAGCCTGCCTGGCTTTCATGCAAATTTTACTTTCATGCTTCATTAATTTTGCATTTGTTTGGTCCATACAAAGGAAAAAAACATATATTCAGAGTTTGACTCCCCCATGAGAGAATTAATGAACTAGTAAATGGCCTGTGCTCAGGGGACATGTCACTTCTGCAATATTATTGGGTGGAAACTTAACCTTACCGCACACCAGTCTAGAGCTTCCATAGTCCAACCAAATTTCCAAAACGAACAAACTCAAAATTTAGTTGTCAATTTTTAGGTTAAAAAGGAAAAATAACGCACATGTATATGTGTATGCCTATGCCTGCTCTGTTGAAGCATATGCATGTATATGTATAAATCAGCAGCTACTTCGTTTTTGTAGAGAGGAAAGCTTTTGGCGCCGCTTATGAACTCTAATAATTGATCGATAAGATTTTTCAATATCATGGTAAATTTGATGGCTGTAATTGACTTCTTCTGATCAATGATTATGTTGGGCTGTCACGGAGATTTGATACACAGTGACAAATTGACTAGAATAGGATAGGTGATCCCTCTGAATTCCAAGTTCATGTAATTATAAATTCTTGCAAAAGAGAGCTAGTTGTTAATATCAGAGTCCATGAATGAGTGCCTAAACTGGATCCCGTTATGCTCATATATTCCCTTAACTCTGCCAAAAGAATGCAGGACACTTTCCTATTTTTTTGTCCCACTTTATAGCCCTAGTGGTATCATTTCCAAACGAAAAGTCCTGCAAAGGAAAATACAGAAACAATCAAGCTATGCTATGTCATGATGATATTAATTTACAACAGTTGAAATAATGCTCATATATATGGACAACAATTGTGACCAGAACTGGCAAAATCTCTCCAACTAAATTAAGTGTGTATTTAGAAGAAGCTTGACAAATTCAGCAACAAATTAAAACTTGACAACTGGGTCTACAGTATATCCTGGAGTAGCGATTAAATTAATTGATTGAAAACAGATTTACATGAACCTCTAAATTTACAATTAGCACTGAATATGCATAAAGCGAGAGAGAGAGAGAGAGAGAGAGAGAGAGAGAGAGATGTGCTATGTCATCTTTTTGTTAAAGGGTCTCCAGCTCTTATCATCTTGAAGGAGAAAGGCGTTTATAAAGCAAGGTTAGATGCCAATCTGATAACTTACTTAAATCAGTAATGTTGTCTTGGGACATAATTGGCTCTGTTAAGCATAGAAAATTAAAGTAACTCTAGCTTTGAAAGAAAAAAGTTGACAGCTTATTATAAAGTATCATGAGACTTGTAATCTAAGATTTGCACAAAAGCAAGCATGGATCATTAGTGTAAAGAAAATTTGGACACCAAGAGAAAAAGATATTTTGTCCCGAGGTAAAAGACGATGTGTTCAATTATTTCAAGAGAGAAACTGAATAAACGGAAAAGTATGCTGGTACTTGTTCTAAATCGTACCTACACCTCTTACGAGCTTCTGACTATATATATATATACACACACACAAAATTAATTAAATGATTGCTACTACAATCTCTCTCTTTTCTTTCTTCACTAAATTATTTCTACTATGCCTTGCTTTTGAAAATATTCCATGCCACTGTAAGATATCCCAATGCTAAAAGAACCCATTGGAGTAAAGGTGTCACAAAAAGCCAAAATAAAATAGAGACTAATTTCATTATGCCAACAATTGGCTCTTGATGAGGTCAAACAAAACGATAATCACCTGAGAAAAAAGGAATTTACACTTAGGGCATTTTGTCAAATCATGATTTCAAATCTACTTTAACCTCATTACTTGATTTGTAGAGATTTTCGCTAAAAAAATTTCTTTGTCGTCTTGCATCTTCTTCATAAGTGTTGTTAAAGAAGTGATAGAATTGAAGGTGTGTTAAAGGAAAATCATGGTGCGTAGAAATCTAGTTAAAGAGATATTAAGGAAAGCATCAGAATCTTGATATGAACATGTTATACCTCCAAATGAGAGTTTAAGTGTGAGAGTCATGAGTTGATCTTTGTTGAGTGTTCGTCCAATCATGTTACATTGACCAGTAATAGTAATAATAATGAAGTTATAGCACGAGTATCACGAGCTTAGAGTTCGCGTAACACACTCATGTGAAACTTAGTAACAATAGGCTGGTATCTCACTAGAGTTCATTACTTTTATTGCTTGCGTATGATATTTGTGAAGCTATGAGTAACAATTGAACACAAATTGACAGCAAATCTTGTGGGTATCGTAAGATGTCTATTCTACAACTCCCACATGAAAGTACAATTGATAATACGTGCAAATATGTGAGGGAGAAAAGAAGAAAGAAGATAAAGGAAAGGAAGTCGCTGAAAAAGCATTTATAAGTAACTTGAAGTAGCAGCTATGCATATATCTATTTCACAGGTGTCGGCAATTGAATGGTTGAATGGTAATCTTAATTGAAAGATTATCATGCTAAATTGGTGTTGATTAATGCCAATGCCTGTAACTTTCAGGATTTGATAAGGACTAATTATATCTTAAAAAAAAAAAAAGAGCTGCAATGGGTAGGGACTGGAGAGTAGATGATTAGAGAATTGATTAAGCAAGCAAATAAGCACTATCCTTAACAAAGGTAATGATAATGATGATTAAGAGGAAAAGATGGTCAAGGTAAGTAATCAAAGTGTTGGATTAGAGAGTGGGTAATAAGTAATGGGTCTTGGAGATTGTCACCAGTTTGTTTATGAATCAGACAAGGACTGGATGACAGATTGGTCTGTGATATGCACAATGATCAAAGGGTGATTGAAGCCCACAAGTGATAAAAAGAGACAGCAAGTGGGCCACTCCAGTTTTTCTGGGGGAGAGCCTGGCAAAATATTACAATAATAGAGTCTCTATGAACAGCCTTTTTGATTTGACTATACAATGCCTCAAGAAAACAATCCGAGGCAATTAAAGCTCAGCACAACTTGGCTTCATTCGAAAACATTTGTTGATTTGCTGTAAAAATTTCATGTCAATTATTAAGGCTTGTGGACCCTCTTTGCTGCACATTTACAGCCACTTACCAGTTTAATGCTACATAGAATCAAATGGATGGGATTGAGATTCAGATATATGAAATGGAACTAGACACAAACATCCCAGCTACATTACAATATTGGTTGATATTGTTCACTTGTGGATACTTGTTGCTGTCTCTAGCACACACAGGATGGATTTGCTTTGGCAGATGAATCTATGGTACCAAGTGGGTAGGCCACTGCCACTGCTGCTGTCTACTTAATATAGAGCTAACTGTCTACTTAAGTGCATGTGTCTCATTTATCATGCACGTAGGCATCGAATGGGACCTATCATTACCATTTCTCAAATGGGTCCAATAAATATGATCGAATCAAAGCAAATCGGATGGCAGAGAGCATCTCTAACCCTTTGGCCAGCTCATTTATTGTCCCAAGTTTTATATATACTACTTTGTCAAGAGAGACAAGGGCTTGTTTGGATTGCATTTGAGAGCACATTGTTATGGGCAGAGAAAGTGACAAGCCACACAATGGAACAACTGAAAGAGATTACAAGTAGCTGGAAAACTCCGGGTTTACCGGATCCTGTCCTTTGAGTTGGGATCCAAAGCTTTCTTGCTCTTTACTTAAGCTTTCAAATATTCAATCATAAAAAAAGCTTAGTTGGTTTGCTTTGAAGATCAAGAAATATTTAAATAATCAACAAATAGGGAATCTAAAACTCACCAGTTACAAACAAAGAGAATACCAATATAAAAATGAAAAGAACCTTCTTTAATTCATGCAATACATCTAAAATGGGTCCCCATCTCTCTCTTTTCCCCTTCCCTAATTTGTTTTCTTTTCTTTTTTGCTCTCATTCTCACTTTATAGAAAGAGAAAGAAAGATGTTTTGGATAGAAAATAAGAAAGATATCAGCAAAATAAGTGTTAAAAAAAAAATAATTAACAAGTGCTAGTAAGTATCCCTAAACCTCCACATAGTGGTAATGCTGGAGCAGCCTATTAGCTTCTCTAAGACCGCTAAAATAGGCGCCATGAGTGGTAGAATAATGAGTTCTATGTGTGGCCTCCCCTGCAAAGAGAATTTGAAGTGGAGGGACACCAACACCATTAGACTCACAATTGCCTATTTTTGGCAATGGTTCAGCCAAAGTATCCAAGTCTTCACCACTTGATCCAACTGCAACATAACTGTATGATCCCAGGAACAATGGGTCATTGCCCCATTTGGTCTTCAAAACTTTTGTGAATTTCACTACACTTCCTCTCGACAATTCCCCATCATTTGCATTCCCATTACATAATTCATGGGAATTGGACTCCACTTTCTTGCGGGGTTGTGATAAAAAGTTGCAAATTGTTGTTGAAACCCCATTAATTATCTCTTCATCACTAAGTGATTCAAGCTCTAGCGCTTCCTTCCCTGCAAACCAAGATAACAACACACTTGACTTATTGTAAATTGGACACAGAGAAGCTGTCCTTCTCATCCACCAAGGGATTTTTTCATTCCGCAATTCAGAGTCCGGTCGATGAAACGCCATGTGCAGGAACGGAAACTTGTCAAAGTTCTTGCCTTTCTGATCATTTGAGGGACTACTCACTTGCAGAAACAACTTGTTAACAACACCATAACCGAGTCTTGATATTGCCTCAGTCTTGAAGGATGGAAGAGGAGGGTTGAACATACCTGAATCTTGGTTAAGTCCAGCTTTGAGTACTCCTAGTGAAACCGTGACAATAACATGATCAGCCAACATGGTAGATCCATCGCAAAAATGTACCTTTACTGGCTTAGAAGAGCAACCATTTTCCATCTGTGCTGACTGGTGACCTTCTGGTTGCCATTCGATGTTAGCTACTTTGCGGCCTAATTGAATTAAACCAGGTGGAAGCGCAGAAGCTAGATGTTCAATTACGCTCATGTAGCCTTTAGCAATGGTGATTTCTTCATCAGGAAACATTTGGTACTCACTTTCTGCATTGAAATCTAGAGTGAACAAATCACCAGCAGAAGTATAAGTCCTCTGGGTATTTTCATGCATGGCAAAGATGGAATCTTCAAGCAATTTTCTGCTCCAAGTGCCATACCCTTTGAGCTCTTCTTGGTCTTTGATAGAATCCCAATAACAGTTAAGACCTTCTCTAAGAAAAGAACCGACACTAAGCTGAGTACCAAACCTACTATCGCTTGTACAAACCTTGAATGCTTTGACAGCAAGATTGTAGAAGTCAACTTTGTCACCACGGCTTGAACAAGGCTCACTAGGCTTTCCTTGAGCATAATCCATCAAGTTATCAAAAAGAGTTGAAACAGGTTCTAGAATGGATGGATGAAGCTCAAAGCCACCTTCAGCTATGCTCGTAGTCTCGGTTGAAAATCCATCCATGCACTCCCATGGCTGGTCAGACTCAAGTGAATGGATTTGTTGAGAAATTTTATAAATTGGGCTGCCTCCAATGCCATGGATCCATGTTGCACCCATCTCAATTCTGTCACCACCAAACTCTGAAGTGTTGATTCTGCCACCAATTCTTGTGCCACCTTCCACAACACAAAGCTCAAACAAGTCCTTTGAGCTAGTGGAGGTGTAGAGTTTATTAGCAGCTGTAAGTCCAGCCATTCCAGCTCCGATTATGACAATTCTTGGCTTCTTGGCCATTATTGTTGCTAGCTTGTTAGCTTCAGTATCACACAAAGTACAGAAATATGTAAAAGACACAGGAAAAATTATAAAGAGAGAACAAATGAAGAACTGTGAGGGGGAGCTGAGTTACTGATGAGGAATATATAAGGGGCTGCATAGTGTTGTGTCTGCCTCATTCAGACTCGTCTTTTACATTATTTATTTCTCTAATAAAGACACCACCCTACTTTTCTTCAACTATATATTAGTGAGTAACATAGCTAATGGCCTCATACTCAAAGACCATTTAATTCGTTCTTTAAGCCATCTACTAGTCTTTCTCAAGTCTCAACCTCCACTACCATTTATATCAATATTGTACAGTGATTTGGTACTTATTTAGCTATATATGTTATCTCTTTAGACCCAAAAAAAAAAAAAGAAAAAAGAAAAAAAAGAAATCCCAAGGAAAGAAAATGTTTATTACTTACTGAGGCCAAGAGAAAATCATGGCCATGGCAACGACAACAAAAGGTTGATAGGGCCTTTCACCAACCTCACATGTAATTTGGGTTAAAGGACGGCCCACCAACTGAACAAGCCATCGGTCTTGATCAGCTGAGAACCAGTCGTCCAATGGATCATGATGAGGTAATCATACATACGTTACAATCATAACCACTCTGGTGCTTATATTGATTGCATATTTGTTTTCTGCCTCTCTATGACCAATGACCATAGACTCAATGCTGTTCCTGCTTTGCAGTCAAGCAATTTTCAACTCTCATACATGCCCACGACATTGCCCAAACCCCCAAGCCTTCATTCACCAAATATCTATACCTATTAGCTAAAAGCTTCTTAGCACAGATTAGAAAAACATTATATATATACTTCACGGCTGGAAATTCATCAGAATTAACTTCTGGAGTCAACTGGGTTGATCGTGATGCCTGCAGAAGATATGGCTGCCCCTCCTCTTTATTTATTTATTTTTTTTTAATGTTCTCCAGGTATATATCAAAATTTATCTGATTTATATATTCATCTTGCATTGTCTCCGAATGAATGCATCTTCCTCATGTGCATATGTATGTATTTATATATACACATGCAAAACCAGTTGCAAATTTATCTATGGTCTGTTCAAATTCAATGGACTCTAATTCTATTTGCTAGCTAGCATTAAAGATTAGAAGGTATCATATAGTTTTGACTTGATAATTATTTTATGGCCAACAAGGTTGGCTGTGTAATAAAGCATCTGTTCTTGGTGGCGATAAGAAACCATGATAGTGTTGATCACTATGATTATGACCCATCTTACTCTTCCATTTTTATTATTTTAAATCAAATGTCATGCATTTGTATTTTAATCTCACGTCTCTTTAACAAAGATTTATAGCATTTTTTTACGATATCCGAACCCCAAAACTTTCACCTAAATCTTTATTAAAGGTAGTGCAGATTTGTGAATATGATGTCCAATTTTTATATTGAAAAAGATGTTTAATATATCATTAAAATAGTTCAGATATTTATATATTGTCACCCAACTTCAATATGAGAAATATTTATGATTCATCATCATCTTCCTCTTACTGTTTCTTTACCCATTTTAATTTCTATTCTTATTCTCCTAAACATTACTAAAGTGCTTTTGAGATGCAAAGCCTTCCCACCAAAAATAAAAATAAAAAAACTCACATTTATATTTCTCCCTGTAGCAAATTGATGGGTACATTTTTAAGCTAGAGCATAGGAAATGAGACATTCTAATATGTTCAAAAGGGCTATGATAATTTAGAATCTTAGTTTTAGTAGTAATTGAATTGGTTTAATCAAGGTTTGAATGACACAGTGGAGGGATTGACTTCTAGGTCGATGGTAATGGATCCGATTGAAAATCGGAGTCAAATGCGATTTTAATATATATATAAAAAAAATATAGTTGAATTCTCAATTATTTACCAATAACTTCATTAACTTGCATTAATTGTGGACTTGAAGAGTTGGTGCGTCCTTATCGAAGTTCTTCATTTTTTTTTTGGTTAATTTAATTGTAAAGTCAAAATCTAGAGTTCCCTTCCCTGATATTAATTACTCCACATCGTCTCTCGTGACCAAAATTTTCTTGAGCAATGAAATCAAATGCTCCCCCATTGGATCACGTGATTTAGGTCAAGTAGTTTTCAGCATAAGAATCCAAAACCAAACCAAAAATAAACACACTCACACAAAACCAAGTGACCTTCTCGTCTCTAATAAAAATAGACAAAGTAATTAATCACTTGCGAATCATAATATATGCAAAGCAAGAGATAGGGAACAAATTAAAGTAGAATATTAGAGCATTGAGTGAGACTAGACCACCTTTTCTATAAATCTCATTTTTTCAGTAGAAGGAAGGAATTGATAGCACATTAGAAAGAGTAATAGAATGGAATAATTGCTCAATTGTTGATAGGGATTTGATCACTTTTTGGTGACTCCTAATTACGTAATTCAACCTTTGATTATTTTTGTTGTTGTTGTTGTTGTTTTTGTTTCTAAATATTTGATTTATAAGAAGGCAAATGGATGATATTGGCAAGGCATTGGGCATGGGAATACAAATACAAAAACAAAAATTGTTCATTACTTTTACTTTAATGATTTGACTATAAGAGAGAGAGGAGAATTAATCCATGTGATGACGATGAGATGGAGGGGGCCCTGCCTAGGCATATCATAATTGATGTGAAATGGGGTAAGGTTAACTTTAAGCTTTGTTGCTGAGTGGGACTAGGCACCTTGAGCCACAAACAACCCCTGTCCTCTTCTCACATTTGTTGGTATATTTGTCTGCTGCTTTCTTGCTACCTTAGCTAGGTTAACTCAAGCCTCCTGTGCTCTCTTCTCTTCTGTCCCAATTTTTCTACATGTTAGACATTATAAGAGGTAACAGCATGTTTGATTTTTAGCGGATTCAATTTTTTCTTGGACTGTTAGTTAAATAAAAAAAAAGAATTAAGGTTTGATCACATTTCAAAACAGTTTCTCGAAAAACTTGATTTTTCACGCAAATTATTTAAACATGTGTAAATCAATATTATTAAGTTCCAGATTCAGTATGAGAAATCAAATAGTATAAATCAAGATGCGGGTTTCAAGTCAAGGTATGCTTTAGCCATCTCCATATGTAGAGTAAATAAATAAATGGGAAAAGCTTTGCATTGAATGGAAGTAGCTATTAGATGAAAGATTGTGATATGTTACTTATATTGAAATCATGGGATTGTGAAGTCCGACTTAGGAATTTGGTCTGGCCATTGTTAAATCATTTTCATCTCCGCCAAAACGTTAGTAAATGGAACAATCTATCTAGCATTAACACGGAGATGCTGCAAAAGAGGGGCAGCATGCAGCATTGCGAAACAACCAGAGAATTTGTAGTCGTAGCCACACATTTCATGTTGTCCGATACCTGACATGGTAGACAATATTCAAACCCATGGGCTTTAAGGCCCACTTAGATAAGAGATTTATTGGGCCACAATATTGTTAGCCCAACAACTTTATCCATTCCTCACTGGGCTCCTTATTGGCCTATAGATGGACCTTTGAAAAAAGATTTTCTATTTTATTTTTTAATAGTATTGTCATTTAAACTCCACAAAAACTCTACTTAAACCTTTTTTAATTAAAATTTATTTAAAATTTGAAAATATATGTATATTATTTTATTTCAAAAATACATTTTGCAAGAGTTTAAAACATACAAAAGAACTTAAAAATCTTTTAGGAAAACTTACTTGTAGATTAATGGTTATCGTTGTTACATATACTTCATTTCTAATCAATTAAACATACAAAATATAGTTCCACGAACTGCCAATCCAGAACATTCACTCTTTGCTCATCTGAAAATCTTCTCCTCTTCATTAAAAAAAAAACTAAAGTCGCTATGGGACAAGAATCAGTTGTCCACCTTTGCATGTCTTTATTCTCTTCCTTGAATCTTCATCGTCTCGAGACAATTTATAGACAAAGTTCAAAAATCATCAAACAAAAACTGTTTATATCATAAAAACGAATTTATAGAGATTTTTTAATATAAATCATTTCATTAATTTTGTAATATACCGAATAAAAGAAAATATATTAGTGAGTTGGTTATAATAGGACCGGAAGTGAGAGAAAAAGCATTTAATGTCTTTTTGGTAATTTTAATTCAAACACTTTTTTAAATCTTAAAAAAAAAAATAGTAACCGGGGCTTAGAAACAGTTTTTGTGAGACTTAAATAACATGGCTCCTCCTTTTAGAGAATGAAATGAAAAGGAAGCGAACGAAAAGACAAGAGAGGAATTGTAGACTGTAGAAACAAAATAGACTACTAGTGTAATGATGCTATTCCATCTCTGAGGATGGCACAGTAACAGTTGTATCAATTTTGATGCTTGGGCTGCAAGCATTTCTGGCAGTGCGCAGATAAGCAGCTTTTCCATTACTGGCAGTGCAATCTTGTCTTCTAATGGCCCTTAAAAGACGTGGCCGTTTTTCGAGCTAGTTCATTAATTTATTCATAAACTTCCAATATTTCTAGTCCAAAACCTCTCTCTCTCTCTCTCTCTCTCTCTCTCTCTCTCGTATCACCTTACCTTAGGAAAACTTCTTTGTGATAGAATAGTTAAAAACAAATTTACAAACAAGCAAGTAACATATAGTCAGGATAGAACAAACAGGCGTTGTCCATGTGACAGCATATGATAGGGTAAAATAAGTGATGCAGAAATGGAATTAATGTTAATGTGGATGACTACCGACTAACAAGAAGATTATATTAATTTATAAAAGCCGAATGGAAGAGGAGACAATTGGTTATAAAATGTGGTTATAAACTTTACTTACTATCGTACATGTCTACATGTTAGAAATAGTAGCAGTGAAAACAAGAAGAGAATAAAATAAAAGAAGCACTTCCAGTTCGAGATGCACACGCAAAGCGAAAGGGAAACGTGATTTCGGAAAATGGAAAAAAGCAGCTTCTTCTTCGCTTTGGTTTCTTTTCTTTTCCATCTTTTACAGTTTTACAACTTTCACTACCTATTTTCTATAAACATCCTTTCAACCTTTACTTGCCCACCAAAAACCCAAAACCCTAAACCAAAACTCTCCGTTTCAACTTTCATCTTCTTTTCAACAAAAAAAAAAAAAAAGACGCTGTCCACATGAAGTCAATGTTCAGTCTTCACCCAGAAACCTCGCCAGCACATAATCATCCAAATCCCACCCATCACAGCCGTCCATTTCTCCTCCTTCTAACAACCCTCCACCACCACCACCCTCCGACCTCCATGACAACGCCCCCATGTCCTCTTCACGTCCGAGCCCTACCTGAACTATTCCACTCATGTCCACGCTCACCATCACCGACGACTCCGAGTCCGAGAACGACGACCCACAGCTCTCCTCGTTTCCGTTGATCGTAACGTACGACGACGACGACTGGAATACCAAGGACGACGTGTAAGGGTTGTCGATGAACTTCACTTTGCTAAGAGCCGTAGCGTCTAGAAAGTTCATGAGCTCATCCAGTGCGTCATCGTCCAGCGAAAGCCACGCCATTATGTCCTCCCCCAAGTCTGCGGCGTCCTCCGCCACTGTATCGGCTCGTGGCCTTTTCAGTGGCGGTGAGGCGACGTCGTTTTGTTCAGTCTTCTCTCTCTTTCGCGTCTCTTCCATGTTTTTAATATGAGGATCACGTACAGTAATAGTAATAGACTAATAGTATAGTCGTGGTGAAACTCGAGGGTAAGACGATAGGGGAAAGAGATGCGGAACACGAACAGGAGGCGATGTGATGGGATGGGATGGGTCCCAAGGAAAGGTCAGACGAAAAACATTGTGATCGGAGAAGTATGGGGCGTTCGATTGATATCGTGGGGTATTTGAATGAGTACATGCCCTTTGATTAATTGATATGGGTGGTGCCACGTGGGAGAGAGGGCCAGAGGTGAGTGACGTGGTGTGGCACGGTTTCGTTGTGTTGTGTTGCGTTGAAGCCAGTCGAGTCAAAAGTGAGTGGACTTTTCCTGCCAGAAAGGGGCGGGAATTTGGCGTGACAGTATGGTATGGTATGGTTATGGAATGGCATGGAAGTACGTCGATATGGGAAAATAAAATGCCTTATCTTGACAGCTTGGTTTACAAGTTTACCCCTGCGATGGATCTGCTTCGATTTGAACTTTCTCTCAATTTTACGAATACTTAACATCGACCAAATAATTACTAAATAAAGAACAAAGAAAGGTAAATCAAATTAGTTATATCAAAACAAAATTAATAAATTACTAAATTACAATAGGTGTTATTTAATCAAAAAGAAAAAAGAAAAAGATCAATTCCCCTGAATTTTGATCGTGGAGTGGGGGTAAAATGGGGATTGAGAGGAGAGGAGAGGAGCGATAGGGTAGGTGAGAGTCACATGTTAGTAAAAGAGGCCCACTGTACACCTGTGATAAATTACAGGCACACGCAGACGCGTGCGCAAAAGGCCAAGCTATGGGTCTCCGTCTTTTCTCTTCCCTTCTCATCCATTCCGTTCTAGCGTGAGAAACGTTTGTGCTCCTTAGGGAAAATGCACTTGTCTTCTTGTATTATCGTAGACCCAAGACTCATCCGGAACTGGAAGGGAACTCCTTCATGCATCGGTGCTTCTTCATTATCTGTCAATAGTTTTAACTCCCCTGTAACCTACTTAAGTTCTATTATTTCCAAATTCTAATAACTCCCTGCATTGCACTTAAATTAATGAATTAAATATTTTTCAATTTTCAACATATATAATAATATCTTATGATTATATTATACTCATATGTCCTGGTTGCACATTCTACATTGTATACTCTTTTAAAAGGATAAAAACGTTATTCCCAATGGTTTCATTTCCGTGACTACTAAGCACTTCAATTTGAGATTCAGACCTCGACAACCTCATGTTTTGGGTTTTCCATGTACCTCTTACAATACAGGCCCTCCAACAACCTGCTCTTAAACAATATAAAATCCAGCAGTTTCTGGAATCGGCAAAAGAATTTCACATTTCACGATTCTGAACCGAACGCAATGCCTCGTACTGCTAACGTAAACAGTAAAGATAAAAACCTGCAAACGTTTCTCATTTGCCCTTTTGATTGTCATTGACCTCTTGGTCGGTCAATAACTTTGAATCATTTGAGCTTTTAACCACAACTTGCATATATCCAACCACTTCAAATAAACTACAAATTTGAATGAAAATTCATTACTCTTCAGGGTAGAAATTACCATGAATTCATCGTAGAATCTCATTTCCGTGAAAGCTATATTCTCTGACAAGAAACCTAAAACAAAACATCCCAACTATTTTCTATCAATTTTTAATAAGTCTACCCAATAGTTCAATTAAGATGATAAGCTACTTCCCCGTCATTTTTTTCCAACAGTTGCAACAATGATATGTTGTCTCAGGGCTTTGAGGCACAGGAGATTACATGAGACTTAAACTTCTCAAGCTCTGCCAAAACCTCTTCTTCTGGCCTATAGATCAAGTCACTCATGCGCCATATCTGCACAATCATCAGAAGATTATCATATCAACTGCCTCATTTCAGATAAAAATTTTATTTGCTATTTGAACAAAAACAAGAGAATGAAAGGAGAGTATAGACCCGAATACTTTAAAATAAAAATAAAATAAAATAAAAAAGTTTGCTGGTTAGAGAGGGCTAGGATAATATGTAAAAACTATTCCATGTTTCCATTTCTGTCCCACCAAATCAAGAAGTCGACTGCTACGGTTGGAAATAGGGGTGCACACGGGTCGGGTCGGTTTTGTCCAAACCCGATTTTGACCCGACACTGTTCAAACCCGACCCTTTTGACCCGAATTCGGGTTACTATTCAATATTAACCCGCTTAAAACCCGACAACCCGATCGGGTCGGGTTAGATCGGGTTTGGTTTTATTCAAACATACTATTCAAACCCGATTATAACCCGGTACTGTTCAAACCCGAATATTCCAACCCGATTTCGGATTACTGTTCACGGTTAACCCAACCAAAACCCGACAAACCCGATCGGGTCGGGTCGGATTATTTTGCACACCCCTAGTTGGAAAGAACACAAAAAAAAAAAAAAAAAGGAAAAACACTTCCATCTTCCAAGACCACAGTTATCATTTTATTCTTGAAACGTCCCACAAAACACAGTAACTTCAGAAAAACTTATTTTTACCATTTCCACTGTTGTGATACCATCGAAAGCATCATATTTTTTAACTAGGATGCTTTTAGAACCATCTTTGTAGAAAAGTCTCCTAATGAATTTATAGAATTTTTATTAGCATCTATAAAAAGTTGTCCATATTCTCTGCTACACAGTTATCATCTGGTATCCCTTGGCTACTAGGACTTGAAAAAATTCTTTTGCACGAGACTTTCAATTTTAATCTAATCTCCCAGATTCCAACCCCACCACATACCCTACGAAAAAAATTAAAAAATTTAAAAAGCATCACAGAGAAAACTGAAACCTGCAATGTTCCCCCTCCACCAGTAGTATCACAGTCATCAGAGACACTAACAACAGTCCATGGATCAGATGCATTCCAATGGAAGTCAACCACTTTGTCCCTGTGTACAAGAAAAAACTTAATTAGATAAACAATCACTTCAACATAGCCAAAAGCTTGAGACAGACAGCAATACCAAAATAATAATATATGCCAGGATAGGATTCTAAAGAGCAATTCAGAATGGGGGCTAAAAGTACTGTTGTTGGGCATTTTATAACATCTTCACAAAATTACCAAGAAAAAATAAAGGTTAACTTAGAAAAACCATCACATGTACAACACCAGTTCAAAAGTAGATTAAAATTTTCTCAATCTTACAGTTTCTAAATACTTCATGATGATAAACAGGAATTTTTTTTTTTTTTTTTTTGTAATCAGAAACTAAGGAAAATGTCTTAATAATGAATCAATGAAGAAGATACAAGTATGGACCAACAAACCACATTGAGAATAATCATTCTATGTAAGAATACTGAAAATCCTATGAGGCCAAAAAGCCCAGATAGACATAAAGCTAAATTTTATCCCACCAACTGCCTGCCATTTCCTCTCTCTCCTGAAAGATTATGGTTATCTTTTCATTGCCGTCTTATTATCCCAGCATAACAGAAGTGAGTTTACTGTAAGGCATACTTACCCTCATGTTCATAACATTAGAAGGATAAAGAGAATGAGAAAAGATAAAGTGAAGTATTAAATAAAGGACATGATGGCCTAATTTAAACAAGATACTGTTCACTATACACACGGAGAAGAATCAAAGCCGAGTAGATAAGACACTAATTAGCAGGGAAGGAAGAAACAGACCTGTGCCCAGCATGCTGGAAAAACAAGCCTGCAGGAGAACTTGGGGATCTTGACCCATGTTCCACCTTTTTACCAACCTGCAATATAGACATAATCACATAAATCATAAACATACAATATAACCAGTCAGACACTCAAGCCAAAGAAATAAGGAGGTAGATCAGTATTTCAAAAGTAATAGGAAGACGTAAGAAAAGCATCTTCCTGGCCATGAGGCGAGGATAGACAGAGCTTCAAATTCAGTAGACAATAAGGTAGGGAAAAACCTTTATTTAGGTAATAAGGCCAAAGTGGAAACAAGGCCTACGAAATTCCTTAAGACAAATACAAATTTTATATCATATAACCAACTTAATTAAGTAAAAGGAAAAGTTTTAGATATTTCCTCATCTGAGACTCTGTTAAGCCTTGAACGATCATATAAATTCCTCTTTTGAGTCAATATTGCATGATACTGAATTAGATTCAAACATATACTTAGATTTCTATACCACAAGATAAACAGTTCAACATATATGCAAAAGAATATATATTTCCAATAATACCAAGTGTTAAACCTAGATGCAAAAGGAACATGCAAATGATAAAAGTTCTGCAAAGGATAAATTGTCCATAGGCACCTTCTCATAATCCCAGATGTTTAAAAGACCATCCTCCGCAGAACTCCCAAATACAGACGACTTGTCTGGAGACCACTGGAAAATGAAAAAATGAATCAGTGAAAGCTTATGCTCACAATGTATCACTCACATCAAAATAACTCCACAGAAAGTATTGGATATGGGAAATGAAATAATTAAAAAAAAAAAAGACTACTAATTGATACCTGCACACAAAGAACAGCAGCTCTGTGACCCTCAAATCTATAGATAGGGGACCCAACTCCATTAGAAGTCAAATTCCGACGATCAAACATGCGAACAGAATTATCAGCTGACCTGGAGATGTCATACCAATAATAAGTAAGGCAATTCATCATCACCTATCAGTGGAAAAGCACAGACAATTGCCCACTTAGAAGTCTAACATACCAGCCCTGAAACAAAATACAAAAGCTGAGGAATAGAACATTAGAAAGTACCCGGTAAGGATAAGATTATCGTCATGAGGATTCCAATCAACACAGTGAAGATCAGCATTATGAGCTTTCTCAACCTGCCAATGAGACCCAAAGACAACGAAACACATACCACCATCAGAAACTGAGGTATATCTTCGTGGGGAAAGATCAAGCATAAATTAAGAAATCAAGTTCCACAAAGGTAACGAGTTCAAAAGAGAAGCTACTTGCAGCAATCAACTATACATCAATGCAACATGGAATCCACAATTAGAGAGACTACTCAATAATAACCTTAACAACTGGATTCGAACCAACTCGAGCATCCCATAATATGAGGCAAGAATCATCACCTACGCTACAGAACTCCTGTGCACTTTAGCCAAGATTCATATATGTCAGAAATAATAGACAGGATCAATTTGCACTGCTACTAAATAAAAATAAATTTTTTTTCAGGAAAAGCAGAAAAGAAAAAAAAAAAAATCCCACATAAGAAATGTGGCTACTGCCAGACAATTGTAATAAAGAAGCCCAAGCATCAGCATACAAGATAAGCACCCTAAACCTTCCATCCATGTTACATGGAAGTTGAAATTTTATTTACTGTATTCTTACAGTGATATAATGAACCAATGAAACATCTTACGTATTCAACTAAGAAAATGCAAGCTACCTGGATGGACAGAATGTCACATCTTCAACAGTATCCTCATGGCCATAGTAGATACCTCGTGGACCAACAGAAGGCCCATCAGCAGCTTTATCATTACCTTCCCCAGGCTTGGGGCTCTGTTTAATGATTGATCCACCTGATCCTGCAGATTTAGCTGTTGTTGGATCTGTGGTCGATGTAGTTATATGGTCCTGGATACTCCATAGAACCACAGACTTGTCCTTACCTGTAAAATAATCATTTTGTTCACATCAAGATATATCAGATAAAACTCAGCTCCTGATTAATAACAACAACAATAACAATAAAAGAATAAATCATAGGGCTCTTAAATTCAAAACAATATTGTAAAGGATAGCACACTAAAAGCTCATTTACATGCCATGACCAACAAATAATACCTTCAAAATAACTTTGCCAAACAAGAAAAAAGGATAAAATGCTTTTTGTCCAAATGGAAAAGGCTCCAAGATTGGGAACTCCTCTCTAAGCCTATAATGAAGTAAAATCACAACCTTTGGTTGTTAAGAAACCCATGGGATAAAAAATCCATAGGAGAGTTGACCTAAAACATCTTGGTTGAGATCCAAAGGTGATATTATTCAACCCTTCCAATGGGATTGGATTGAATATACTCTATCAAGTACTACCCATATATCCAAAACAGATAAATCGCTTGCACTCAACTGTAAAGAGAAACACTTATTTCTATTGACAAAATAAATGAAAATAAACTTCCCCACCTCCAGAGAGCACATAGGGCTCTGTTGGGCACATAGCAAGAGCAAATTCGGCATTATCTTGATGTCCAGTCAAAATCTACAAAAAGAGCTCCAGATTATCTTGGTTCGACATAACCAATATCACAGAAACTTAAAAAAACCAATAGTACTTCAATTACAGATATCATAGTAATCCCAAAATACATGCTAAATACAGATTGGTGAAAAGAATATTCAAATCAATCAGAGGAGTTGTTTCACCACCGTGTCAATTTTTTAAAATGTAAATTGTTGACATTTCTACAGAAATAGTTCAATATTTCAAGGATTCACCAGATTTTTATAAGGCTTCAACACCCAATATGGTAAATGCAACACAGCTAAATCCTTTGAAATTTTTGAAGTACAGGCAAGTATTATCTTTTTTGGTGTTTCTCAAGAAACTGCGCCTAAAAAGCTTTATAGATATCATATTTACCAAAGAAGTTGGACTTTGACTAAAGCTCCTCTCTTTGTGTGATCCAATTCTTGAATAATAGTGGAATTTAACCTACAGTCCCCGGATAATATGAACCGATGAATCTCCTAAATGGCACTTACCCAGAAGGTGGAGTCCAAAAAAAAAATTCCTTCCAAGAAAGCATAACACTTACCCCTAACTAAAGATAAGGCAGAGAATAGAGAAATTCCAACAAAATTAAAAAACCTCTCATACTTTTGGAGCTATCAGGAGCCTGAAAAAACCTTTTTCTATGCACAGCAGACCATATGAGCAGAATTACTTTCTTATCTCTAAGTGCCACTTAACAACTTTTTCTGATGATGAAACAGAAATCTTTTCAGCCACCTTCCTATCCGATAAGATGATTAAAAAAAAATACAAGAACTGAAAGGATTACAAATATTATAACAGTATATTATAACAGAAAGAGTGAGAAAGGTCACGATGGTGATGTTAAAGAGAGAAAGTATTAATCAATTAAAACATACCAAGTCTGGGCGAGAATTAGTGGCTCCAAGAACAGCATGACGGTTAGGTTGAGCTTCAACATCCCAGATGAGAACCTGCAAGACCCAAATCATATAAACATCAAACTTTATAAAAATAATAATAATGATTATTATTATACTGATCTATTAAGCTGAACAAAAATTGAAGATGCTTTGATCAAAATAAATTTATAAAAAATAAACCTCTTACATCCGGACTATCAGTGTGAGTGGCCACTATTTTAGTATTCTGTGGCAGCTCCCTGATTCTGTTAACCTGCAATATAATAGTAAGTGATCATGCAAGAGAGAGTGAGAGACACTCTTCAAACAGTGTATATAAGGAGAAATGTAATTTTTTAAATCACAAAGATTTTCAAACCTAACAAAGTCACTTCATTGATTGAAAAGCACAAGGTGCCAAAAAATTTGTCAATGGACAAACCCATGTCAATTGTGTCTATAGTCTACTGTCTGGGGAGATCATTTCATACCTCTCCAGGATGTATGATGGTCTTGTACTTCTTGACAAATGGAGACCTTGCCTCTTCATTAAACTGCATAGCAAAGCAATCAGCGTAAGCACAAAGAAGAAGAACACACGCATATTGAAGAATCATAAAAGTAAAAATACAAATAAAATAAATAAATAAAGCATCACCTGAGATATGTGCTCAGCAGCTGCAACCCTAGGTTTAACAACCTCACAATTCGCAATGACCAGAGTATTTGGAACACTACCATCAGTCTGGTAAAATAACAGGAAATTAAAAAAAAAAAAGCGAAACAGCAATGAGAACATTCAATTCAAAGAATATCCAACATCGGTTTTCAATACATCTTAACTAACAATCACAGAAATCGAAAATGAGAAACAAAATTAAAATGCAAGACAGAAATGAAAGCAAAAACTGAACCTGCTCAGACAGGTAAAGCCGTTGGCGATTCTTGTAAGTAGCTTGCTCTAGCTGTGGGCCCCATCTGAAAAATTTTTATTAAAAAAAGCTAAGAAAATGGAAAAACCCTAACAGAAAGAGAGAAACCCTAGAAATGAAGAAGCGAGGAGAGGAGAGTACCGGCAAGAGAGGGAAGGCCAGACGAGGTTGTGGTTAGCGAGCCAGTCGTAGAGGACGGGAACGAGGGACTTCCACTGAGTGTACTTGTCGTCAACAGTGTGATGCTGATTACGCTTGGTGGTGGTGGTGGTGGAGGTGGTGTCTTTCATCTTGGGTTCGTCTTTGTCTTTCTTGTCTTCTTTGGGTTTGGGTTTACGGCCTCGCTTCTTGGGTAGCTGCTGTGGATCCATTGAGTTTTGAGTTTATGTGTGAGCTTAATAGTCGCCGTGACACTTAAAAAGGGCTACAAATCAATCAATGAATGAAATATCATTCAACTTCAACTTCAACTTCTACCACCGGGGACCTACAACAAAAACAATACTACACTTCCACTTCACTGAGAGCGATATGGGACGGGACGGGATGGGATGGGGGTCTAGGTCTTTTTTCTCTTTCTTTTCTTCTCTTTTCGTTTCTTTTAACACCCGGCTTTGCACCTACACGCGTTGCTTGTGTGTTTCCGCCCTTGCCTACGGATATTACACTGGCCTACCTCACACATACGCATGTCACTGACACTTGCCCCTGCAACTGCCAAAACCAAAAGCCTGTACTCTACTGCCTCTACTGGTTTGGCGCTGCCGGTATCCAAACACCTTTTTACCTTTTCATTGAATTAATATCATACCCTACCGCATAATCGTATTCGTATTGTTTTCATCTTTAAGATTTCTACATTTATATTATTTAAATTATGTTGATTAATTTTTTATTTTTAAAATTAAATTATAATTAAATAATTTTTATGATAAAAATAAAATCAATATTGTTTAATACTTAATAAATGTATCGATCCATGTGATAAAAACATCCTTATTTATATGTTAAAAAGCAAATAAAATTAATCAATTAGACTTAAATAATACAAATGCGTAAATTTTAAACATTAAAATAATACAAATATGAAACTATATTTTTAAATAATATTATTTCAAACTTTAAAAGTAATGTATGATATAACCCCTTTTTTATTTACCGTATGAGAATTCAAAAAATTAGAAAAAATATCTATTTTTAATAAATTTGATATTTTCCTTTAATTGTTTAACTAAATTCAACCTTACCAATATGTACTAACATTAGAGAAACATAAAAGAAAAATTGAAATTTGGTTGAATTCAAACAATGCCTCTAAATTTATTTATTTTCACAAATTACACATAAAAATTAAAGATAAAGATTAAAAATTGAATAATACTAAACCTATAACTTATTGACAATTAAAATTTTATATAATCTAAATTAACAAGATATTATTGAATGAATTATTTCCATATCATTTAATTTAACATCTTTTATTTATTTTTATTTTTTATTTATCTAATAATATCTTATTAATGTAAACTATATAAAAAATAATTATTTAATAGTTATGTTATCACTTACAATTTAATAACAGTCGGGCTAATAAAAAAAATCTTATAATATAATATACATCTTAATCGTTAATGGGATAGCAAGCTATCCAGAAAATCGTGGAGCACTTGATGAATAGTTGGCGCATACTCGGACGTCCATACGATACGGCCCCGGCAAGTAAGAAGGACAAGGAGAATAGAAAAAGAAAGAAAAAACTAAATTAAGATTTATGCAATTTAACGACCTGGCGGCTATGTCACGTTCGGTGTCTTGAACCATGCAATCATGCATCATTTTAAATTAAATTTGAAAGAAGCATTCACTCGGACCATTCGCGCCCTGCTTTAGTCCATCGTTAAAGCTGTGTTTATTAATATTTTTTTAAAATTATTTTATAAAAATATATACTTTTTAACGTATTTAAATTAATATCAATCACCACGTATCATTTTTAAAATTAAAAAATATTAAAATCTATTATACATTCCCCTTAAAATTTGAAAACAAAAACTCTAAATACACAAATATACACGTCCTGAATTTCTCCTCTTATGACTTGAAAGCCTTGAATAGTACATGACAACATGAGAAGAATATATATATATATATATATATATATATATATATATCCCAATATAAAGTTTTTTTTCTACTCAATCCCCAAAATGATCGGATGCGAACTATGCATCCGTCCATATGCTAATATCTGATTTCCGTCTAATAAACAAAGGCTTTTACAACAACGAAATGCTTAAGGTGAGACGAGGGTTATCCTCTGTTTGAAAGGCATATATAGAATTTACGTCCGATCCCTATTAGAAATGATATCACAGTCCATTTCGATCATATTATACCTAAAATGAACAAAAACAGGAAAAGAAAAAAGAACAAAACGGAAATTGGAAAGTAATTCTTCCAACTAGAGCCTAAGCAATTCATCATGTCCACATGCCATGAGCACAAAATAAGCTGCCACAGTTAATAAAGTAAATTGTCCTCATCAAAGCCAAAAATTTTGTTTAACTTGACATGGTGTCAAAGATACCATCATCCTTCACATATAACTGATCCTACTTTAAGCAAAACTCTAACTGGTTCAACATTTTGAAATTAAACATAAACTCCAGAAGCAAGTAGCAAGAATAAGGAGCCAAAACCCTGCACCAGACAGATCAAGATTAGCTGTCAGCAATCAAACAAAAATTCCTGGTAATCTACCAACAAGGAGGGACATGAATGAGGAGTGAGACATACTAGGAAGACAGAGGCCACCGCTCCTGTTATAAGCTCCTTGGTAAGACTGCGATTTTGCCTCGAAGAGGTTGCCTCATAGCTGCAAATGACACAGCAGTCTTATTAACCAAAAGCGGTATAGAAGATAAATCATACAAACTTATTGAAAAGGCTGATCTTAATTCAGTCACGACATGTCCATCATATGCAGGCACAATGCCTAATCATTAAAATGTGATATGTGCAGATCAATAATAGTTTAGTATAGTAAAAGTAATAGGAATTTAAAAAAATTAAAAAAAAAAAAGGGATTCTGAGAGTAGAATTTGCAATAGTTAAATCCAAGGCAACCTTGATACAGAAAACTCCCTTATGCTTCCACCACAAGAACCAGTTTAGGTATACATGACAAAGGAAGCAAGAATAGCAAGTTGAAGTCCAACTAATCCCAACAAAGGGGTAACCATATCAGATCTGACATATTTGTAATGATAAGAATATAATAATAATGTTAGCAATGAGATAAGCGTCATAAAGGCATGTAGCAGTAATAATTGTTACACATCTTCCACCAGAATCAACATGAAATGCAAAAGTTAGGAATAGAACTGCTACAAGTCATATAAATCAGAAAAGAAGCTTAGTAAGTCAAAGAACGAAAAGAAGCATAGGCGCATGGCGGGTTAGAAGGACATCACCCCACAACATAGATTATCCCAATCACAAAGGAAATGATATAAACAAAGGGGTAAACATGTTAGACTAGCAAACCATATCCACGGCTACAAGAGTAAAGTGAATGAATGCTAACAATTGTGCAGTCCATGATCTCATGATCTCTACAATATACGCAGAGATTAAACCAAGACCACTTGCACAAGATCGGCTGACAAGCACATCAATCCCTCCCATTGCACCAACTGCACAAAATTCAACTGGTCCCTTTTTCACTTCACAAAGAAAATTTATGCACAAATTCCTAAATATGATGGAGGTAATATAAAGACAGTAACAGTAATATACATGTAGACATAAAATTATACTCTTAGTTGATGGTAATCATTCTATTACGACTATGACTCCAATTTTTACTACGACGAAATTCAATATGGATTCCGTGTATATGATAACTGAATGAACCCTTAAAAACGACCATTTGATGACAAACCTTCACATTAACATATTTTCATATAACAGCACTAGTCTATACATCTCATTTTCACCCGCTAAGAACAAAATTGCTAAAGAATTACCATTCAATTGCCCAAAAAATAATAAAATTATTGCTTGAGCTCAAATCCAGCCAGTTGCATAGTTAAAATGTAATCATGAACTGCAATCCCTAGAAATCCACTACACTACCACTCAATCTAGATCTACAAAATCTGAAATTCAAATGTAATATACCTCAAAGTGATTAGTCTACAAAAATTCAATCAAAAATCGAAAACGAAACAAAAAGCAAAGAAACAATTAAGAAATATAACTCAATTGTTTAGCGGAGTTAACAAAGAAAAGAAGAAGAACGCGAGACCAGATCGAGCTTACATGAAGAATGACGCAGTCACGACGAGACCGATCGCAAGCATTAACACGGATAGGGTCGGGTACCACGCAGCGGGCAATGGACTTGTAATAGGTTTTGGAGCCTGCAATTGAAAATTGAAGAGAAAGACAAGAAAAGAAAAGAATCAGAAATAAAAAGCGAAACGAAAACGGAGAAAATGTTTTCCGGTGAAACCCGAGAAATGTTTTGGATTTACCATGGCAGACGGCGGTTAACGTAATGGATCTCCGCTTCGGCTTCCAGTGATTGATCACTTGAGTCAATCAACGCGCGAGTGATGGGAGAGCTGACTTACTGAGGCCTTGGAGGTTTCTGGGTATGTGACTCTATGTAGGAGTGCTTTGTCGTTGGACATTGCTATTCAGTGGTTCCAGACACACGTAAGACTTCCTGATCTCTCACCCACTAGCCGTTCATGTAAAATTGTGATTTATTATTTCTTTTAAATAAAATAAAATATATGACATAATAATACTTTTTTTTTAAATCTTTGGATAAATAATTTATGGTTTTCACTTCGTTTATTATTATTATTATTTTAAAGTGGAATTATATAGAATGGTACTACATGGCTTAAACGTTGAACCATAATAATTTGCATAAGCAAGTGAAGTTTCTAGACAAGACATGGTCGTATTATGTTAATATATTGTTAAATAAAAACATTTTAAAGAAGAGATTCAACATAATTACTATTCAATTTAATGTTCCAAAGCCAGGAACAGCTACATTACATTCTGTACATTTTCAGTAAACAAAAGTTGCATCTCACTGAACACAAGGCTTCTCAAACCCAGAGTCAAAATTACATCAGCACCTTGTTGATTCCTCAACTCTGCCTATCTTGAACGAACAGAAAATAGGCGATGACAACCTTGTTTGAGATTGAGAATAGGTTCTCTTACCAATTTGACAATTATTAAGGTTAATCCACTTTGCCTCTGCAAGTTATGTCCGCACAAATCTGCAGTCCCCATCAGCTTGCTCCTTTTCTATTTCAATGCCGAAGCAGGATCTAAGGACTGCGTGTGCTAATGAATATTCAAAAATTTGTTGAAGGAAGTCAATCTACACAAAATGACATTTTAACTGTTCAATATGAACCAGGCCATAACCTGAATGCAGTGCCGTGTTCAGTGACACTGCCTGCAGACAATCTCCTCACCCTTTGCCAGAATTGTTTGCCCCTTCCTGTTCTCAATGGACCTGAACTTGAACATCTTCGAAATGAGGCTGATTCCTCCCTCCCATGCCTTGCTGATGAACTGAATAGCTGTGATACTGGAGGTCCTCTTTCGGAATCAATCCCCGAATCGTAGTTAGGAAGTGAGTAATGGATTTGCAAAGGATCTGGTAAATTTCCTGAACCTGTACTAACCCTCGTGTCCATATCGATGGATAAATCGTCTTGGCTAGAACTTCTTGAAACGATTTCCTTTGCCTCATCGCACTCATTACATACTAATTTTAAGGCTTGCACAACTTCGCCCATGAAAGGACGGTGTTGTACCTCTGGTTGTACACACATGGAAGCTATAGCCGCCACTTTGGCCACACTGTCAAAAGAGACATCAGATCCAAGAGATGGATCTATAATTGTTTCCAAACCTTCTTTACTTGTGAGGAGTGGACGGGCCCATGCAACTAGATTCTCTTGGCCGGGCAGCTGTGACATGTCTACTGGTTTTCTTCCAGTTAGGAGCTCAAGAAGGACTACACCATAGCTGTAGACATCACTCTTCACAAGAAGATGCCCCGTCATTGCATACTCTGGAGCCACGTACCTGGATGAAATATTTATCAAGATTTCATATTTAGATTGAAAAGATAACTAAGAACACGTAATATAGGAACTTAGGAGAATAACAATTCATTACCTGGAAGATGCTCAAACAACACTCGATGATCAAGCAAAAAAAAGAATAATATTTTCCCAACCACCAGTAATATTATTGTTTCCTAAATTTTTCAGGAAAAGAATATGTAATTCCCGTCAAAATCAATAGATCAGTTAAGAAAATGTTGAGAAAAATTTTCACAATTTTGGCACCAAACTCACTGTTAATAAACTACTTTTTACAAGTAAGATTTACCACTGGAAAGGTATCAAAAAATTCCTGGAAATACCACTGAATTTAACGAGCTAGATATTGACATGAATATATCAGGGAGGGGTGCCACACTTCAAATATGTTATTTCACCATTTTTTGGTCAGAAGACTCAGCAATGGCTTGCGGTCACTGAGATATTCTTTAATTTATGCATCAGTTCTTAAAAAAGCCACTACTGCAGGAAATAAATTAAAAAAAAAAATTGTTGGTGGTTTCAAATTATTGAGCTGAACCCACAGCAACTCCCAAAATGCTAATTAGTTAGTAGGGAGTCTATAAGGTTATTCAACCATAAATGTGGCCAGCAAGAAGCTCCTGTCTATTCTAAAGAGCTATCATTCTTACTAACTATCCTAAATAAAGGAAAGACAAGCGTATCAAGAATGAAACATCTTCACACTCCCACTCATGCAAAGTGTCTTGCAACGGAAACATGGTTGATCCAATGAAAATTGAGTATTGACACAGAGGAAATTTCATACCCAAATGTTCCCATGACACGTGTGGATATGTGTCTGCTTTCCTCATCCAAGGCAGTTCGAGCCAAACCAAAGTCGGATACTTTTGGAGTGAAATCATGTTCCAACAGGATGTTGCTGGACTTGAAGTCCCTGTGTATGACACGGGGACTTGAATCCTCGTGCAGATATGCTAGACCACGAGCAGCACCAAGTGCTATCTTTAAGCGGGCATCCCAACCAAGAGGAGCAGATTCCTTGTCTACACCTGACAACAAAGAAAAACAGACATAAGTGAAACCATTTTACAGAAAATCAGCAAAAAAACAGCAAACTGAAATAACTACCATGTAAATGAGATTCAACACTGCCATTTGGAATGAGTTCGTAAACCAAACAGCGGGAATGCTCCTCAATACATATACCAATTAACTTGACCAAATTTCTATGATGCAGGCGACTAAGCATCTCAACTTCAGCCAAGAATTCACGGCCTCCTTGATTATCGTCTCTCTTTAGAACTTTGACCGCCACTTTGGTTCCATCGTCGAGAACACCACTATAAACACGCCCAAAGCCACCTTCCCCAAGGATTCTTGAAGCATCAAAATTACCAGTAGCTTTCTCCATGTCTCTTGCAGTAAAAGTTTTAGCAGATCCTGTATAAGTTGCAATGCTAGAATCAAATGATAAGGAAGCAGAATCAAGACCACTGCCAATCATCGACCCAGCTGCACCTGCAAATTTGGGCTTTTCTCAATTATCTGAAGGAGCAAAAGATATGGAAATTCACTCCATACCGTTACAGTTTAATTATACCAACAATGCATACAAAATTCATAGGAGAAATGACAAAACATCTATTAAGACTGTAAAATCTAACTTCAATACATTATTACAAAAGCTTGATATATATGCAAGTGGGAACTGGTAAGATTTGTTTGTAGCATCTATTGTAAGTTTTCAAGAGGTCTTAGGATTGAATCTCATTCTCACCAGGACTGGGGTGGGAGAAGAGCAGTTGGTTTAAATTTGAACGTTAAGTAAATGACAAATAATGCAAGGTCTTCTCCATATATACTCATTGTACACTTTGTTTCCAAGGTAAAGCCAAATGGAGCAACTTATCTCGCAAAAATCTCTAAATATATATATTAGATACATTTGATGAAACCAACATTCTAAAGGCTCTTTAGTATCATCTCACAAAATAGAAAATCACCTGGCTTTATAGAAATTAGTAGTACCTGATGGTTTTACATGGGATGATTGCAATGTTGGTGGAGCTGGAGTTGGTTGAAAAACACGACCTCTATATTTGAACAACAAAACCCAAGCAATGGCAGAACATAGGACAACAGCTACCAAGGCTGACAGAACAATAATAGCAATAATGCCACCGCTAAGCCCGCCTTTTTGCTGCCTCTTTGGCACATTGACTCCTTCAGGCTTTATTGTCCTCGCATTATTTCCAGAATATGGTCCATCATCTATTATAGAAATGTCTGAAGATGCTGAAGGTGGAGATGGAGGTAAACCTACAAATGCATTATTTCTGTATAAATACCCAGATAATATTTACAAATATAATTTTTATTTAAAAAATAATAAAAAAGCCAAGAAACTAAATGTTATAGTACCAGGATAGCGCACATATAATACTTCATAATCACCAAAGTAGGAAGATTTTATATTGACTTGCTTGTGCCAAAATCTGTGATAAATTAAGAAGGCCGTAGTATTATCAAATTTTTCTCCAAGGGGTACCAAGTCAATAAGGACAACTGTCTTCTCAGGTTGTTGACTAGCAGCATTGGCTCCCATAATCCGCACTTGACTTTGCTTCATAAAAACCCCAGAAGCAATTTCCACGGCTAGCTCTGAAACCAAGGGAAAGAAAGTATACAGTGCAACACTAAGGCGCAGTCCAACTTGCATGGGCCAGACACAGCCACATGGTGAGCCAGGAGGAGTATTTGTTAATGGCTCTGTGCAAATAGTTGTCGAGCAATCTACAAAAACAATCAACCTATGTGTTACTTTTTAGTAAGACAAAGAATCTACAGGATCACAAGATGAACAAAAGCACCAGGAACCCAAGGTAAAGAGAACCTAGTGTTACATACCTTGATTAGGAGGTGGGGGTGGTAGTGAGTGAATGGGTGGCAGGACCGGCATTTTTGGACTCTTTGTTGAAGACCCAGAAGGAGAAGTTTTTGGGGGGAAAATAGGCACTGGGAAATGCAAGAATATCATAAAGTAAGTTATTTAGTAGACCGCAAATGGAGTGAATACATGAAGAGCAAGAGTGACACTAGAATCTCTTACTCTCAGTTTGGCCAGATGTAACCAGTGGAGAGGGTGAAGGAGCAGGTGGCACATATCTCTCCTGTTCAACCGATGAATGGGAGGAGGACTTGGATGGAGAAACTAAAAAAAATTTCAAGTCAGGAACAAATCAAAAGTTATAATGCCATATTAGTTAACTGCTTAGGATGTGGTCGGAATCAATCACCATAAAATTCACTATTCTGGTACCTGGATCAGTGGGTGAATGAGGATGCTGTCCTCCACGGTTTGTAGGAGAAGGTGTTGGAGGGTGAACAGGACCTATATAAAGAATAAAAAAGAAAAAAAAAATCCATAAATAGACATAAAAGATCTCAATGATATCAGGTTGGGAGATATCTCAGATATAAATATTATACCTTGTGGTATTGAAGCGGTAGGAGAAAAAAAGTATGATGATGAAGGAGCAGGGCTGGTGATTTTATTCCTGGTATCATGATGCTTAGGTAATGTGGTTGAAGGTGGAGATGCAGGAGAATGATACCATTTGCTCTCAGGAGACTTGGGAGATGGAAAAGTTGGAACAGGAGCATCACTAGATTGCCTCATGGCTTTGTGCGTGGAAGGTGCTAAATCAGAAAAAGAACCTCATTAGTAAGAAAAATAAACTGTCTTGATTACAGATCATGTCACTTATTTGGCTGAATTTTCAAGTTATGAAGCATACCTTTAGTTGGGGAATGGTACACAGGTGGTGGTGGCTTTGGCATTTCATATGGAGGTGCAGCAACGGGTATCCCATATTTTTTCCTGTCGATGCTTGAAGGTGGAGTTGATGAAGGAGGAACATCAGAATCTGCAATCTCATATATAGAATATTCAAAAATATATATCAGTGTAAAGAGCTTTTATAAATATGTAAATATCACCATTCAAAATCCATATTAAGATGAATCAAAAACTCAATTCAACTGTGACTGCAAAAATATAATGCCATACATAAAATATTAAAAAAAGAAGAAAAGGAAATGTAAAAGAACAAAGCAGAACAGTGTCCTTTACATTTTTATCCTTCAATTGGGCTGATAACAATTTCGGTGAGAACAAAATAAACTAGCATTTATATTCCACAGCTACCATGTTCCATCAAAACCTTCCCCAATGTTCATTTGATATATAATTATCAAATGAGGTATCCAGTATGCAGTGTGAAGTGTGAGGGAATTTTTCAGATTCATCCAAGCTGCTGCGCTCATGGCAAGGCTTGTTACAAAAAGATATGTAAAGGAAAAGAGGGGAAGAAGTTTTTCTATTTAAAGTATTCGAAATACAAAGCCTCCTTTATTTAGAGTAAAAGGCTCTAGATCAACCAAAAAATGAAGATGTCAAATTTCTCAATCAGCTTATGGTAAAAATAACAACGAAATTATCAAGTAACTTGCACCTGGTATACCAGATGGAGATTCTCCAGGCAAAACTGGGTGGATAGCAGGTGAATGTCGTGGCAATTTTTGGGTCGGTGATGGAACCGGTACTGCATTATTAACCAAAGAATGAAATAACAAGGTTAATTTGAAAATATCTCAGTGGTAGATACTTCAAAGCAAAAATGTATAATAAGGCATACCAGGCAAAGGGGGTGATGCTGTTCCTGGAATGACTGGATGGACCACTGTTGAATTTTGCCTAGGTTTTGTTGTTGGATATGGAGCTAACAGAACACACCCATAGTGTTTTGGTAAAAAGAGAAACAGAACCCAGATTAAAACAATATTCACTGGAGATCTCATGATACCGTAACAAAATAATATCAGTATACCTGGAGCAGTTGTCTCTGTAATGGGAGCCTTATTGTTTGATGCATTTCTTTCATGAGTAACTGGTGGCAAAGCCACAGATATAGTTGGGAGGGTGGATGGTGATTGTTGTGGTGAGCTTTGTGAATTGCCCAATGGAGTACCGACTGAAACATACATTAAAAAACAAGTATATCTGAAAAAATGTCCAATTCAAACTTATTCGGACAAAACAAAATTCCAATCAGTCCTGTACCTGGAGAACCTGGCACTGAGACAGGACTCTTTCTAACAGGCACCTTTCCTGGAGGAGCACTTGGCAGCATGGATGGTACTGGTCCTTCAACAATTAAGGGGGGCGGAGCTGTAGTAGATGACGATGATGCTAATGGAGTGCTTGGTGTCAAAAATGGAGGGGGGGCTGTAGTAGATGGTGATGATGCTAATGGAGTGCTTGGTGTCAAAAATGGAGGGGATGCTGTAGTAAATGGAGATGATGCTAATGGACTACTTGGTGACAAGGATGGCTCACGTGCTTGAAAGACAAAGGGTGGAGGAGCAGTATTGTAAGGTGGCAATTTTATTGGAGTACTTGGTGATAAGGGTGGTACAAGCCCTGAATCCATGTGGGGAACTGGGGTGGTCGTAATAGGAGGTATTGCAGGTGGATGTAAATTTGACCCTGGATCAAATCAGAAGCTTCATCAAACAACCTTAAATGAATTAAGAGCTCGACAGAGCCAAGTCTCTGAAAGTTACCATCTGGCTGAGATGCTGAGCCTGGTGCATTGCTTGTAAATGGCTCACCGGATGTTCCTTCTCCAGGAGGAATCACAGAAAAAATTGCTGGAGAGGGTGAGATATCAAGCCCTGAACAAGGGAGAGTTAAAAAATTAAAAATAAAATAAAAATGAAATGTGTATAAGCAATTAAGAATTGAATATTTTTAATCCTTGTAAAATATCTAGTAATAGTCTGAAAATTGATATATAGTACATTAAAGAAAACCTATGACCTGAACTACTCTTGGCAATTTCAAAAATGTCAACTACATGCCTCATATAAAGTCAATCTGAACATACATATTGACAATCTTTATAGCAATGTTAGTTAAAGAGGATCATGTTTGACTTCCATAAAAAAAAATTCCAAGCAAATTAAGAGTTGACCATGTTTGACCATCTAAAAGTGTCCACAATCTGTGTTCTTAGAATGGAGAAAACTTCTGTTTGATATTTCTGCTAAAAATTAGGGACATATAGTGTAGAGTCATGAAAATTAGTTTGCTTACCCTTGAAAATTTATTGCAGAGGAGGGAAACAGAAAACTCAGAAATTAGCATGCAGAAAGTGGAATTGAAGAAGATATAAGACAAAAATTCACTATCAAAAAAGGGCCTAAGGTCCGAATTTTCTTTGCCATCCAAGCAAGTCAGTTGAGGCAGCCATAATACAAACTATAAGCAGCTAACATACTTTATAGAAAACTTTCCCCTAGGTAAAGCCTCAGCAAAGAAATTCCGCAGATGAAGCCTATTCAGAGCTTTAGGCAGCAATGAATTAAGCCTACAGAGATCTTTTGAGACTCTTAAGCATGACTTAAACAATAAACTAGTATATCACTAGTTATTGGTACACTCTAAAATATTTCACTACAATCAAAAAGCTCAAACTTGGTTTCAGAACCAGAAAAGGCGAACCCAGCTAAAAATGGTTTATCAAACAATGACGACTTCAGATTCGATAGATGCCAAACTCCAAATCACTGATCTAAACTCCAACTCTACCTAGTATTTGTTCATCATTTAAAACTTGAATTTGATCAAAATATTACGCACACGTTAAGTTTGTCCACGTTATTAGTCTTATATACAATATAGTTGAATCCTCTTCAACCGGATCGCCCAATTGTTGATTAAACAAAAAAATGATTAATCCCGCAAAGCATCTAATCACCTTATCCACAGATTCAGATCATATTATCATTTCCAAATCCAAGAAATGAACTTTAACAAAGATATAATCACCTGTAGATCCTTGAACACTGAAAGCAACACCAAGTAGACATAGCTTCAGCAGCAGCTGATGAATCACGGGCAAAGCCACCCCCATCCCATAAACACCAAAACTCAAAACCAACCTCCCCCAATGATGATGAATAATAAATAAATTAACCAATAAATAAAATACAATAAAGCACTAAAATTTAATAGACTGATTGATAGCTTGAAGCAAGAACAAGATCAGATGTGTCACATTAACAAAGACCCACAAATACAAACAGTAAGAGAAAAGCAATGACAAGACCAAACCCAGAAACAAAAAAGTTAGTTGAAAACAACCCAGGAACTGATTTTTCTCAAAATTTAAGCTCTGGGACTTGCCAGAGCTCACAGATTTTCCCATGCATGATAAAACCAACTAAACTGAAACAAAAGCAGTTTCAGCTACCGGTGCTATTGAAAGTAGAAACTCTTAACTGTAACTGCCCAAGATAACAGTTAAAATACCGTGCGACACTAAACTGCTACACTACAACGTAAGTTACAGAACAAACTTTTCCAGCTTTGATTAGATTTGTAATTTTTAATAGGAAAGGTTAGATTTAAAAGTGGGAATTGAAGCAAGTAATTGCTGGAAATTTGTGGGGATTAAATTAATGGACTAAAGTTTCTCGCAGATATTCAGTTGATCCTGTTGGCCAATTCGAGAATCGAGATAGTGACTTGGAGAGAGTGGGTAGTGGCATGTGTCAATATTAAATAACTTGACACATCACCTCATATGTTTCTTCCTTCATTGTAATAAAATAAGTAATTTAATCTACTTCTGCTTTGTCGAATTTGCATTTTCGGGACAAAAGTTATTATTTTTTAGTATTTAATAAAGTATATTCTTTTTCTGAACTATGGTTCACCATCTTATCGCCCACTACTAAAGATTTGGCTGACGAGTTTTACTTTAATTGAATGTAATTTTTGAGAAAAAGACAAATATGTTATTTTTCTCTTTTAATTTTCATTTAAATATAAAATAGGCTTTTTAATGTTTGAATAGTTTCAAAAATTGTTAGAAACCTAATTATGGGATTTTTTTTTGCTTGAAAAAATTCTACAAAATTTAACTCATTAGAGATGAAAAAAATATATAAAAAAAGCGGGTATGTTTCATGGATCATTTGTTGCCAACCAGTTTGCGTTTGGACTATCAATTTAAAGTTAGTGGCCAACGTGAAAAGTAGAACAAGGACTAATTTTTTCCTTACCATATATTATATCCTTATTAGAGCACATATTTAAATGTCCGAAAAAAATTAAGTTTCTTATTTATAGTCTATAAATGATATACCGAATGTAAGTTTGGAAAACGTTATTAAACACAAGTCATAAAAATGCAATTGAAGTCTACAAGTGAATAGATGGAGAGGGAAATAATCAATAAACGAGCTAGTCTAAATACATTCAATGTCAAAAAACGGTTGAATTGTACCGAACATAATCAAAGTGGGTAGGCCATTGATTTTGATTTGTAGGAGTCGCATACTGACTCAAGAATAGAATCATGTGTTTCTTTATTTCTTTATTTCTTTATTTTTTGGTGAGAAAGCTCCAAACCACCAAAGAAAAAGATGTAAACAATTTTTATATTTTTTTTTTGACAAAAAGAAAGTGCACAAAAGAGCCCAAGATGACAATTACTTGTTCAAAATTACGTGGAGCCTACCCAATAAGTTAACCGGTGGCTAAAGAAACAGAAAGACATGAATTGAGCCAAGGGCCAGCCAGCCAGCTAATGATGATGGTGAAGAATAGGAGATATATCGGTGACGGCTCTGTAGCTATGCAGCATGTGAGTTGAGGAGGTTCAATCAATTAATCAAAGGTTGTAAAGTTGTTTAATATTTGATAATAATGAGGAGCTTTGCTTTGTGTTTGGCTGAGATTGAGACGGTGATTCTGCTTGGTTATCGTTTACAGTTAAAAGTAATGGAGGGCCAAAAGTTGGCAAGAAGTTGTCTGGAATCTGGATGGGTATTTTTTTTCTTTTGTTTTTCACTTTGTTCAAATTTGCAAGAAGACATATTTTTATTCAACTGTGTTTTTTTTTCCATTCTTATGTGGGGCTTGATTGAATATTAGAGACAAAAATCAATTATGTTTAGAAAAAGTTCGCTTTGTAGATAGAATTTGATCAAGTATGTTCTCTTCCTGATTAGTTGTATTTGCCACCATAAAAAAAGTTTCAAATTTTGAGTTCACAACCCACTGTATTTTCACCACATGTTCATTGATGTTAAATTTATTGAGAACCAAGCCTAAGTTATAACTTCTTTTTTTCTTTTCTAGCCTACTGAGGCTACTTAGATTCAATGTTTATGCATAAAAGAAATAATTTTCTTTTTCTTTTATCGTCCTCGAAACTGAATAAAATTTTTTAATGAACTTGTACAGCAAAGACTGATCTGATGTCACCAGACAACAACGGAACACGAATCGATGAAGACAAGCACTAGATGTCCAAAAGCAACGAACCCTTTTAGATTTCAGGTGGACCATCCGAAATCAAGGGCAATTTGTTTGTCAAAGCATAACGTAATAAAATGAAGGCCCACAAATTAGACATTATATTTCAAACCATCCAAAAGAACTATGCGAGGCGCAACACAAAGGTCCCTCCAGGTTGAGGTTGTGAGCCTTGCTTTGCCTTGTTAGCATTCACAAGAAAGCTTATTAAATAAAAATAACAAAGCTTTGTCTCACTGTCTGCATGCAACACAAGAATCTAAGCTGGGGACCCCACCTCGCGGAGCCATGTGATAACATGGAATTAGCTCGCCAGGATCTCAATCTGGATTTCACTTCACGTGTTGCGTAGCTTTGTTGCTTTGTTAAGGCTGAAAAGATGTGTCCTTGGATGATTATTCTCTAGCTCCTCTACCACCTGGTCCACCTCGTCTAGCAATGGCAGTGCATCAGTATTTTGCCGAACTTAAGACTCAAGCAACTGTTACTGAAGCGTACAAGTAATTGATTTTCTTGGCCCAGATTCAGAGCTATAGACCCCTCAATTGTAACTTGATGGGCCCCAGCAATGCTGAGGCTTGCAGCAATTGAAACGTTAAACAATTGGACAGTGGGACAACCAATAGCATGAAGCTTTAAAATAATTGCAACTCACCAAGCAACATTATTTTAGACTTAACACCACTGCATAAACAAGAGATGTTGCAACACGTGGGATGGCGACACTATTTATTTTTCTTCCTTATAAAGCAAAACATTGAAAGGAGTATACGTGATTGTCAAGGAGTATAAAGAAGCATTGGTTAAAAATTGCTATTTCTCAAGTTGGAGGTGAAGCTATTCTTAATCCACTAACAGATGGGTAATTATACAAAGCAGGATTTAGATGCATGGCATACATCTAATTTTCAATGAAAACTTAAGAACCAGGTAATTCTCTCTAAAAACAAAAACATCAGAGTTGTCTTGGTGCATAAATCGATCTTCCTTTAGCTTGAGATTTACTTCAACGCCTAAGTGTAGACTAGGTTTTACTTGTTCCAGAAGGCTAACTCTTTAATTTCACTGAATGTAAAATATGATTAGGAATACAGCAAATTCTGCAGTTGTCATGGAGACAGGACACTGGAGCATTTGTAATCCAACAGTGGGCCTTCTTCCATCAAGATAAATCACGAATTACCCTCTCCCCTCGCCATTTTAGTGACAAATCAAGGTCAACTTTATGGAGCTATCCAGGAAATCTTCAGATAGACAGGTAAAGAATACCTAAGGGTAGCATCTCTCACCAACCGATTAGGCTGCTGATACAATACGCTTTCTCATCACAGATCAAAACACAAGCCTGTCGTTACGACCTATATTCGTAAAAATCATTGATTTGGCTCAAATTCTTCAAACCGTTTCTTGAAATCTTCAGCCATCTTAATTTCCTCTTCTTTGCCAGGGGTACAATTCCTCCAATCAGCCCTCTCAGCAATGTTCAGCAAGCCTGCCATAACCTGCAAACGATTCCATTCCTTTACATCCATCTTTACCATAAATGTTTCATGCAATCAATTAGGTTTTTTATCCAAAAGGAATTATAGATTCTTCCTCCTCAGTCAAAAGGATTTCTGAAAATTAGCTTCATATGATTTGCAAGAGCATTATCATACTTTGAAAATCAACAACAAATAGATTCTGCTTAGATCAGAGGCCAATAATGATCATGATAATGAAAAAAAAAAAAAAAATCAGCAAGTTTTTGTCACTAGCATGTTATCAATAGGCCATAGTTGCAACATGGAGAGCCATTATGTTCCATCAAAACAATAAAGTCATCCCTTATGTCCTCATCACATATAAGGAGAAACAACAGCATAAAAAATCGGAGTCAATACATGTTAAAGACATCAGATTGACCCAAAAAGACTAATGGCATAGCTTAAAAACCAAGACCAGACAGGTAAAACATTCAATGTAATTCACACTTACGAATGAAATACTGAAACTTAGCAGCGAAATTCCAATTAATGGAAACCAAACTTATAATCTAAACCACTTCCCTTGACAGTTGACCAGGTTGAAAATCAGCAAAATCTCAGATTTAGATGTTAAACTTAAGTATCTTACCTCACGTCCAAATTGCGCTGGGAATCTTTCATTCTCTTCAACTATATGTGATAGGATTGTACCTCCAGGGAGTTCAACATAAAAGAAACTAAAATTCTTATCAAACTGTGTCCTCAATGATCTTCTCCCATCAGAGCTATTACTGACTGCAAATAAATATCAAACGTACGGAGAAGTTTAGAATATATCACACACTGCTCAAAGTAACACTCAAACATGCCACTTCCATCTTGGCCAAGATGAACTTGATGCATAGTTTCCAGTGAAGAAACAAAAATGCTGAAGAAATAAACCCAGATGTTAACTTCCTACTGTCTTAAATCAAGATATAAACAGATGGGCAGACAAGATGTCAGGAAATTCTGGACAATGAAGAATAGTATCCAGGTCAAGATCCCATAAGACCATTGAAATAAAAAATATACTCTACAGACTATAAATAAACAGATACAACTTACATTTCATGGCCGCAAATTTAAAACCCAATTTTTCAGCAGCCAAGTTAAATATATCTTTAACAGAAATCACTTTGGATGATGGAATAGGAACAGCCTACATGGGAGGAAAAGACAAAGACAATAAAAACATTGCTAAAATTCCGTAAACATGATACATATATGAGAGGGACCTTCCCCATAATAAACATTAGAATATGCTAACCATAGTGGCTAATTAAATCAGAGAGAGAATTCCACATCGAGTTGGTTAAGAGCACAATGCATGAGATTGTTAAACTATGCTCATCCAGAGACCAAAAATTAAGTGCTAGTATATAATAATTATTACAGAAGGAAGCAACCGCGCTGGTCGTAATAGATCGACTTTCATGCTAGTTCTTGCTCCAGCATGACAGTTCAGGACTTGAATTCTTCCCAAGGGAATATTTGCGATTGCATGAGTATGTAAGTTAACATAGTATATGAAATTCTAGGCAAGTAAGCACACATTGTATCCTAAGTTCCGCGATAAATCCCAAGGGGAGAGACAGAGACGCCCCATTTACATAAAATATTAGCAGCATCTTAGAAAACATGTAAGCATTTACTTATAAGCAAATTATCAAATTATACGTGATAAATATCTGACAATAATTGCAATTTAATACCTGAAGATTAGCATGAGTGCCACGTTTGGAAACCCATTCAAAGAAAACAGCTTCCTTCCCCTGGTTTTTATAATACATCTTGAGACTGTTTTGCAATCTACCCAGCTCAATTGCACACTCCGGGGAAAGAGAAATGGTGTTAGGTGAGTGCTCAACTGGTATTATCAATGCATGATCTTGCACAAGTGGGCCTTTGGGCAGTGCACAGTAGAAATGCTCTCCTATGCTAATAATCAAGTGCGACTCCACATTGGGGCTTGACAAACAAAACCAGCATTCTTTTGATCTGTAAATTGCAGGATATATCATCACTAATATGTTATATACATTTCATTTAGAAAAACTATCAGAGAATTTAAGAAAATGAATGTAAGCAATTTGACTATATATTAAAGCAGAAAGACTGAAAGCAACTTGACTTTTTTTTAATTAAAAAAAAAAAGCTATTGGTCTAATCATTCAATTAGATAACTGTTACTCCAACAGAAGACCAACCTGTGAGCACTAGCATTTTCAGAAGCAGGTCTCGGGCAAGTGGTTTCACCTTCACTCTGTAGGCTGTGCTTAAAGCTGCATTCTGGACCTTTTTCACATTTTCCTTTGATAATAAAATCAAGACAAACACCTCTCAGACATTGCTCTCTTGCATCAATATCATGCCGGAAGTTGCATTTTTCCCCACGTGGACAAGACCCAGAATATATAAATTTAAAACACAGCTTATCACCACCATCTCCTCCTTTATGCCGTTTTTGAGAGACATCATATCTCCAATATTGAGAATCAGAAATTTCATCGCTAGACCTCTTTGTTGCTTCTCTAGAATTAGCTTGCTGATCCACAAGTAAGTATGGAGATAACGTAGTAGTTGCTGGCTTTGTGCTTATCTCAGCGGCAGACATGGTAGATGCTGGAGTAGGAGAAAGTGCATGGATAAATTTCTAAGAAAACAAAGGAACCAAGAATTAGAAGAAGACAAAACTTGAAGGGAGAAGCAAGTACTGAACTGCTCATGAGGTATATCACAGATATCATGCTTTCTGTGTAGAAAGTAAAATGGTCACAACCAATTTCATTTCAAAGGAATTCAGGCATAAGAGTTCAGCTGAAAGGTAGTCCCAGTCACCAGAGTTATCAATTGGGTTGGGGCTAATCTCTGCTATATGAGTTTCTTAACAAAACTTTTGCATATTTCGGAGCTTAAGATTTGTTTTACTTTCTACTGTTCCTTTACAAGCAACAAAATACATCCATAATTTATGTAATATGTTTAATGCCAAAAAGCACGCATACAATGTAACTTCATGTGTCATGTCTAGATTATTTAGTCTAACACCAGTCATTTTGTACAAACAGAGTACATATATCATCATCTACAGTTAAATTCTCCAGTAACAGATTTTGAAAGAAGAAAAAAATATGGATGAGGTAGAAATATTCGGTACCAGGATACATATTCTGAAATTTCCAAACATATCAACATGATGAACACAGAGTTGATAATTCAAATTTCTCTTACAACAATAACCATACCTGTTTATCTTTGTTTCCAACGGGAGCAAGACCCAAAAAGCGGGTCACGTGGGCAGCATCAACGTTAGAGTAAGGCTCACGAGAATAGAATACACCCTTAGAACCTGCAATATGATAGCTTCACAGAGGATAACCATTAATTACAATGTAATCATGAGTTCTATTTGATACAAACAGCAAAAATATGTTCAGTCATATAGGAGCAAAAAGCAGTAAAAGAATGATGAAGCATGCAAAGAACCATTTCCACCAAACAAAAGTTGCAATTTGCCAGCCAGTATCTATACAGCTAGATTTTCATCATAAATAGATATAACCAATAAAACCAAAATTGTTACGCTATAAAATCATAAATTCTAAGGTGATTTTCTCCAATTATGTACAACAAGCAACATACAATTTGACTGGACAACTAATTTTGTAGAGTTGAACGAGAAAAGGCAGAATACTATCTCAGATATCAAACTTTTCAGGACAAAAGATGCTGTAATAATCTATAAACCTTTGGAAATTTTTACAGCCTTTTTGATGATTTTGGCAAGACAAAAGCATCAACAATCAGAAGAGAAATGGTAAACCTATTGGACCATTTAATTATATTGTCATGCATATTGATAGCCAAGCAGTAATCTCCAAACATCACGCACCGTGGTTTGATTTCTGCCACCAACTCTGATACCATAGAATCACTACCTGATGAATCTGAGATTCCTGATAGAATGTCTGATGTAGCAGCCCTGTTTGTGACTCCACTCGGCCATTCATTAGTAAGAACTCATTAAGGAAACCAAACAAGCAGACATTGCAACTACAAAAATAAGCAAGTAGAATCGATAAGGACACAAATCACAGTAAGAAAAGAATTCATTCCATTCACACGAAACAAGGATATGTCAGGAACAAGTCAACAGTTCCAGGTTCCTCAGCTATTGCTCGCAACGCATCAACATCATCTTGACTATATGTTCCAAACTGCTGAGCAGTTGAAGATCGCCTACCAGATAAATATACCACAGATAATCCTAACAGAAGAGGAGAGCATATCAGCTATGACGAAAACTAACACAAATGAGCGCAGTTATCTAAATGTCAGTTTGGATTTTAAAATTAGCTTTCAAGGAATATGTCCACAACCGATTTCAACGACTTCCAACCAAAGGAATTTTCTTAAGCCATTCTAAATCCATTGTTAATAACTGTTCTCAAATTGCAAACCAAACAGGCTCCTAAACACGTCAACTAACAAAACTACTAAAATTCTACACTCCTTTAATTTCATCTTAAAATTATAATATATTAGTCAAAACTTGAATTATCATACAAAACATAGAACTTGTAAAAAAGAAGCTCAAGATTCGTAAAATTTTGCAATTTCCAAGTTTTCAAGCAAGATTGTAATTTTAACCTAACCGTACCGTGGAGAGTGAACTTGCCGCTGCCTTTCAACCAGAACAAATTATCGGCAACTTTGAGGCCGTCCATCTTGAATCCTTGATTGGCGGAGTCCTTGGAAGCAGCAATCAGGACTTTGGCGGCGCCTACACCGTAGTCCCCGATGAAGTAAGTCGGAAGAGGAATTTGACAGCGGCCTTCGACATAGTCCATCAACTCCTCCAGACGCTCCGAGGAGTCGGGGAAGAACTGGCCCACGCAAAGAAGTGCATCGAACGGACCAGCTGATTTGTTCACCTGGAATCACTAACATTGTGAGTACATAAACCCTACATATACATAGACATAACTATACGTACAGCTAGAGAGAGCAAGAGACCGATTGGACTCGCTTGAAGAGCTGGTTGAGGCGGCCTAAAACGTCGCCGCATAGCAGAATTCTAGGAGCCATACAGAGGGAGCGAGTGCGACTGAGACGGTGAAAGAGCGGGGGCGGGGTTTTGGTTATCGGTTTCGGGTTACGATGCGGGTCTGATCGTGGGCGATCGAAGGGCGTGGGAGTCACAGAGAGAGGAGAGAACCTCTGGAGTTTGGGCCGGGTCAAAAATCTGCACAATATTGATTTCTAATTGGGCCCATTATAGGTTAAAGAAATGAGAGCTGTGGTGTTCCTAGAAATTGTGTTTTATGACATTGAGTGCACGGCACTAACTGAAGCCCGTAATCCTACTAAAAAGAATCGTCAGCCACAAGGCACTACTGTCGACGAGTTAATTAAACCAATTACAATCAACTCTTACAAAGTTATTACACTGCCACTTTAAAATTAGGCCGAAAATTGGTCTACATGTAATTCAAATTTTATATTGAACATAATCAACTTCTGAAATCTGAATCTAATAGTAAAGTTTGGCGTATATTATATCCATCATTAAAATCCAATTTATAGAAGATATGCATATCTATTTGTGTTGAAGTTAATGTAAAGACGTATATTTAATTTTCTATTATGGAAAATATTCATAACAACGTTATTTTTTTCTTATTTAAATAATGTGAATGTTGTATGTATTGTAAAATATCATTGCTACTTCCAATTACAAATATTCTTTTTGTTATTACTATTATTATCCTTATCTGGTTGTGAAAATATCCATTATTGAATCTAACTTATTATTTTTAAAAAGCTGTTCACCCACGATGATGTTTTATCTAAGTTCAAAAACGTATTAAAATATATATATATATATATATATATATATATATATCAAATTACTTTAAAAAAAAAATTTTGATCAACCACGTAGCCATAAAAATACCTAAAAATACTCAACGACAAAGATTAGGTGCCTCACCACCAACGTTTTTTATAGTATGAAAAGATTATAATGCCCTTAATTAACAATGAGTGGCACAAATGTACTGATATGAAGAAAATATACACTTAAAATAAACCGCAAATAGGGTCTATGAAGCTTGAATGTTTCCTTCACCACGTTATTCACTTCCTCTAACTTGAGCTAACTCTCCATGTTACCATTGTCAATCTATAAGCAGCTATCATTACAAGGCATGTAATCACTTGTCAAGGAAATTAAATGTTGTGGTTTCATCAGAATTTACCCTCCCATGATAAAGTCCTCGGAAGGTTGAGGTGACTTCTATATTATATTTGAGCCCTTCAGTGGTGATGACATGCCATAATTTGGAGTTGTTAGTTTGGAGATCACCTATATGGAAAAACTGACAACAGTGGTTTCATTAACGATTAGCCTTTGACCATGATCAAGTCAACATTGCCTCATAGGGTTGAGTGATTTCTGTATTACATTCGTAAATCGAGCTAGCCATTGAATTGTGATGATATGTTGTCATTTAGAGTTGCCAACTTGGAGATCGTTGTATGATCTTTAACGACATCAATATCTAGAAGTAGAATAAAATTTAACAAACACAATTATTGAAAATAACAAAGCACTTTGAATTGATAAAGCAAGAACCTAAAAAACATGTTTTAGTAACAAGAGATGATGAGAAGAAGAAGTACGAGGCCATTAAGTATGGCACGTTTTGAGATCCGAGTCTCTTCTCACAGTCACAGCTGCCAAGTTAAACGTGTAAACGTTTTTCGGATAAGAGAACAAAGGCGTGCTCCAGGGGCAGCAGGCGTGTTGCAACGTATATCTTGAGTATTGTTCCTGTCTTTGAACCTTTTCCTCACAAGTTGATGTATTAATAATTTACCGAGGTAACTGCTGAAGATTCTTCATTATTAAATAGAGATTCGGTGACATTTCAAGCCGGGTTGAGAAACGAGATAAGATTCCTTCCTTCGTGGGTAGTTGTTAGTCACTTTATTATTGCTAGCTAATATTAAAAGCAAGATGCACAAATTATTTTCAGAAGGTGCCAAATCTTAAATGACGTTTATGGTGAATATTACACCAAAATTTTTCAGAAGGTGCCATTAAAGTAGGACCATACCCTGCAGGCCAGGGAGTGTGTGTAAGTGTCAGTGACTCAGTGCCCTTAACTCACATACCCCACCATTTCCCAGCTGTTAAAAACTCTTGTCTGAACATCTTATATCACACTAATAACTTCAGCTATTATTAAATGATTTCTTTGGTTTGATCTGAAGATGTCTATATCACCTCACCTCACCTCACCTCCACGCTGGCCTAAGTAATAATAATCACCTTGTGAAAAACGAGGTCCTTCAACCACCAGCTTGTTCTTTAATGGCAGCACTGCCCGTTCTGCTTTCTCTTTAAACCATCACCCCTTAACTCCCTAGAATAGTTTATTTGTCTTCAAAGTCTTACATTAATCCAATAAAATATGGAAAATGACTTCTTGTGTTCTCTAAATCTAAAGTAATGCCACGCTATTTGAATCAATTTAGAACAATGAATGCGTTCCCAGTTCCCACTCCACAAATATACATCTGATTTTTTTCGTTGGAAGATTAACATCAACCCATCACTTCAACACTTACTACTCGCGATCGTTTAAATCCAATATTTTATTTGGTATGATTTTGACGTTTAAGGTCTAAAGTCCATTTTTTGTCATTCTCCAGATTTCAATCTATTTTGTTTACTAAGATGCAATCATTTTTTTTTTTTGGGAAATCCTATGGCTATTGGTTCTTAATTTCCAATTAGTAATTTCGTATTGACCCGTAATTCGAAATTAGTCTGGTACTCATTTCATTTTCGATTATTTTCTGTTATGAATCATAATTCGTTTAATTTAATCTACTTTTAATGATACGACTAATCGTATTAGCTAAATTGCATAGTCTTTGATTGTCTAGTGACTCTAGTCAGCTTTGGCTAAATGTTGACTTGTATTTTCAATATTCTTCGCATAAGTAATTATACCTTTCACGTTTATCAAGACGAATAACCTTAGTTCCATTCGCACTTTTGAATTCAAATAAATCATATTTGAATTCTAATGTAAGCATTATTGGGTTGAATTGAAGCCTCTACTTTTTTTTTAATGAAAAATTAGAGAAGAGTACTATATGTTATAGCAGAATTTCAACATTAAGAATAAGAATTCTACCATCACGGACTTTTTTTTTTATAGATTAAATTATGTTTTATAAATTCTAGAGTAACATTTATGGATGAATTCGGACCACGACCACCTCATTAAAATACCATTTAGCTTTTATCATTTTCTCCGCCACCTAACCTTATCAAGTTCATAAAGATGTTCACATTCACATGAAATAATTACTAAAAATTCATTATATACCCGAGTTAAAAAAGCGAATCGAATGATGGACCATGCACCCACTAAACAATAAATGTGACGTAATCTTGCTTATGTCATATCAGATTCTAAAGCCTATTAAAATGTGAAACATAATAATTAAATTGGACAGCGCGTGTGGTGTGGGTCGAACGTTTGATTCCATATTGCGTATTGTAAGAGATTATTTAACTACATCTACGTGGGCCATCCATGCCCACATATTAGCACCAAATGGGTGTACATTTGTAACTTCGTATTATCACAACTCAGGACTCCGACTGGACTTCTGTCATCAATCATAGCCATTTCTATAATACATTTCTATAATACAGTCAAGTCAAAATTCTACTAAGCATTTAACACCTGCAATCAATAAAATAGTATATCTTTAATTTATGCTTTCCAGTTTCTATGGACATTTTTTTTAATAATTATAAACAATTGAATGTAACATTAACTATTTAATTAATTACTTACAACCGACGTGTAAGATTAATATTATAATATATTAATGGATCAACATCACAAAGCTGAGATAAGATCTCATTCCCACCACTAATCTAGATGGAACAAAATTTGAAACTAATTATAAAATTGAATTCTGAAATCAACACAAGTAAGAGCGAATCGCTGAAGAGTCTTTAATTGTACCAGAATGGGCCGATTGAGAATCTGGTTCAAAGTCTCTAGTTATGTTTATAATCAAGAGTTAATAATAATTAGGTGCTAGGGTGGCCGATCTTCTACTCATTAATATATTGGAAAGCTACACAACGTCTAGCCTAGATGACATAATAATATAGTATTAATAATTACTTTAAACAAATCTGATTAAGTACATTCATGAAATAAGTTAATATTAATTGATGCTTTCAATCGTTTTGTTTAATACGTAAATCAATGTCGACATAAATTGCCCGTTACTATACTAATTAATAGATGAATTTTCTTCTTTAACTCTAACCAATTTATTTCAATCTAAGTTTATATTCTGTAACTGGCATTGTTTAAGTTCATACAAAAAACAGAATTTTGATTACAAATAAAAACTGGAGTTAAGAAAAGAAATGTAATTACTAACTGAGTTTTTAAACAAATGAAAGTAATGTTCAATCTCCACTTAATTGATCATATTATACAAAAATAAAATAAAATGAATATGCTACAGTATATTATGAAATGAAGATTAAACTGTATTAGGTTTAAAAGTTTGACACGATACGAAATAAGATAAACACGAATACAGATATAAATAAACGTGATTATTTTTTAATTTATTTAATAAAATAAATCTATTTTAAGTTTTAAAAAAATAAATAAATATAAAAAACAAATCACTGCCAACCAGTATATGACACGATATGATATTATTAAATCCAAAAAAAATTTCAATTGGATCGGAAGAAATCCTACCTGCTTCTTAGCGACGAAGTTGCCTCCAAAGTCAATCAAGTCGATCTAATATTCAACGGTTAGTTATGAGGTGTGCTCATTACTATGCTTCACGCCATTAAAAGTAGGACCATGTCCTGCAGGCTAGTGAGTCTGTGTCAGTGTCAGTGACCCAGTGCCCTTAACCCACGTGCCTCACCATTTCCTAACAGTCAAAACTCTCACCTGAGCATCTTAGACGACATTGATAACTTTAACCATTTTAAATGGTTTTTTGGTTTGATCCGAAGATGTACATCACCTCACCTCCACGCTGGCCTAAGTAATAATCAACATGTGAAAAACGTGGTCCTTCAACCAGCCGTTGCTGTCTCTTTAATCATCATCCCTTAACTTCTCGAATATTTTTTTTTCTCTCGAGTTTTACGTGTAGTTTTCTTCAACTTATCATTTAATATTTAAAATATTTAAATTAAATCTTATAATTTTTATTTATTTTTTATTATATTTATTTGAAGTGATAAATCATTTAATTAAAAAAGTAAAAATTTATCACTTTTTTTAATTATTATTGTCTAAATAAGATGTTAAAAATTTTATTCCATAAATATTTTTACATATTAAAATAATATAAATTTTATCAAATTTTCTAATGATTATGATTTAAATGAAGTGTTAAAAATTTTATTTCATAAATATTCTTACATATTAAAATAATATAAAATTTATCAAATTTTTATTTTTGAATATTACTTTAATTTATTAAAAGGTACAATTTTAATATATTTGTGATTATTTTAGTATTTATTAACAAATTGTTATATATTTATTACTATATTTAAATTACGATTTGAAAATAAGATAAATATTTTTTATAATTAGTAAACTTTCATTTATTTCTATTAATATTTCAAATTGTTATATTATTTATTAATATGTTGAATAATAACTATTGAAAAATTTGATATCGTTATAAATAGCGAGTTTTAATAGACAATATATTTGATAGAATTTTATTACATATTATAGGGACAGTTTTATTGAAACTTTAAAAGTTATTTATTAGATTACTATAGACATTTTATTTTATTTAATAATATAAATTTAAAGTAAAAAATTAATATTTACTATTGTCAGTTAAAAGATCATATTAGTTTTTTTCTTTTTTAATATTGTCAGTTAAAAGATCATATTAGTTTTTTTTCTTTTTAAGTTTATGAAATATAAAACATTTTAATTACTAAAATTATTCTTTTATGATTCAAAATATGATTCTCAAAATATAATGCATAAAATACTACTCTTACAATTTTTTTTATACAAATTAATATGGGTTAAACTTGATCTAATTGGAGGAATGAATTTTAAAAATTGATAATATTAATAATATAGTAGTTATACAATAATATCATATGAGTTTATATAATATAATATTAACTATTTAAATGAAAAAAAATTGATTTAATTTTATTAATTATTTAATTTTTAAAGGATTGTATAAATATAAATATAAACATTTTACATTTTAACAAGGATAAAAAAAAAATCACATTAAAGGTAAAATATTCTCTTACCATTTTTTTAAGTGATATCTAAAAAAACAAATAAATATTATATTAAGTGGTGTAAATTAAGTTCTAAAAATTATTTATATCTAAAATTATTTTTATTATATCTTAATTTAAATTAATTAAATATTTTAATTTTTAAATTATGTATTATATTAAATATTAATACTAAGGATAAATATGCCACACGAGAGTTAATTAACCTATTTAATACTGATTTGAAATTTAAAACAAATATATTATTAACTTGTTAAAATTAAATATATTAAATATATTATTAAGTTATTAAAATTAAATATATTAGAAGATTAACATCAACCCATCACTTCTACACCTTCAAATCCAATCTTTTCTTGGATTTCGCGCTGGGTCTAAAATCCAATTAACATTCTCCAGATTTCAAATCAATTTTGTTTCTTAGCAACAAATATAGGAGGATTAACATCAATCCATCACTTCTCCGCCTCTCGCTGGATCATTTAAATCCAATTGTTTTCTTGGATTTGACGTTTGGGGTCTAAAGTCCATTTACCATTTTCCAGAATCAAATCTCTTTTGTTTCTAAGATGCAATCATTTTTTTTTTGTTTTAAATTTTGTTGAACCCTTTAGTTATTTGGTTCTTAATTTCCAATTAGTAATTTCGTACTGACCCGTGATTCGAAATTAGTCTAGTACTGATATCATTTTCGATTATTTTCTGTCATAAATCATCAGTCGTTTAATTTAATCATCAGTTACATAGTCTTGGTCAGTTTTGGCTAAACGTTGACTTGTATTTTAAACATTCTTCCCATGAATAATTATATCTTTCATGTTTATCAAGACTAATAACCTTAGTTCCATTCGCATTTTTGAATTCAAATAAATCATATTTTTTAATGTAAACATTATTGGATTGAATTGAAGCCTCTATTTTTTTTAATGAAAATTTAGAGAGTTGTATTATGTAATATATAATTAAATATCTATTTATTTCGACTTCTTCAAATAAAATTTATCAAAAAATATATGTTTTTAAGTTGAACTTCTAAAAGCAGAGTTTTAATTAAAAAATTTTTGAATATTTGATAAGATAAATATATCAATACTTATTATAATTAAATTACTAAAATAGAGTTTTGTTATAAAGAAAAGATAAAATAAAATATTTAAAATTAAATAAATGTATCTTTGATATTTCAACTTTAAAAAATTCAAGAAGAGTTTTTTCTAACAGTCTTAGGATTTGTTTGTTTCGACTTCTATAAGTAAAGTTTATTGAAGTATATCTTTTTGAAATAGAGCTTATAAAAGTAGAGTTTTTATAAAAAAGTTATTGATAGTTCAATAGAACAAAATATAGAAACACTTATTATGATTAAATTACTAAAATAGAGTTTTATTATAATACAAGACTAAAGTAAAATATTTAAAATTAAATTATGGTATTTTTGATATTTCAAAACTTATTAAAAGAAACTTAAAAAGAGCTTTTTCTAAAAGTTATAATTTTGAATTTTTCTTAGTGGACGTAAAATAACTTTTTTTATAATCTAAAAGCTCTTTTTAAGTGATGGTTAAAAGACATAAAAACTTTTTAAAAGAGATTTTCATATTTAAAAAGTTCTTTTGATTAATAAAAAAGTTTAACCAAACGATACTCTTAAATTTGAGCTTTCCTTAAAAGATATAAAATAATTTTTTTAATCTTACATAAACTCTTATTATAATCTCTTCTTAGATGCTCCTCTTATATAATAATCAAATAATATAAAACATAGTTAAAAGAGTATTTAATATGAAAAAGACTCTTCTGATGCGCTCTAACAGGTGATATAGCACAATTTCAACATTAAGAATAAGAATTTTACCGTCACGGACTTTTTCTCATTAAACTAATATTTTCTCAGCCACTTCAACTCATTAAGTTCCATAAAATAAGTTCCCATTCACAGGAAATAATTACTCAAAATGCATTATATACCCAGGTCCCTGGTTAAAAGGGTCAATCGAATGATGGAACATCCACCCACGTAATCTGTAAAGTGACGTAATCTTGCTTATGTCAAATAAGATTAAAATGTGAAATATATTAGTTAAATTGGACCGTTGTGTGATGTGGGTCGAATATTTGATTCCACGTTGTATTTTTAAAAAAGTTATTAAATTACATCCATGTGGGCCATCCATATCCACATATAAGCAACAAATGTACAAATACATGCACTTTTGAAATTAGGGTGATAATTTAAATTGGCACACGCGAACGCTATACGATATAAATATAATACATAATTAATAAATAAATTAGATTCGTATCAAGGGTATTCGACACGTTAATCCATTTAACGATACAAATAATTTTATATTTTTTTGTTAATAATTGGCATACAAATTCATTAATGATATAATTTATTTATTACGTATAGCATATATATTACAGACAAAAATTTTTGTACCATAAAGAAAATTAATTTACATAATAATAGTAAATTACAATGATTTTAATAATGTTTTTATACTAACAAATATTTATATTTTAAAATAATTTTAATTAATATAAATATATAGATTATGAGATGATTACAACACGTAAATAACAAGTTTAATAATCTTATTATATTTGTGTTTTATGTCTTGATATGAATAATTAAATGGGTTGACAGACATAACACAAATTACTACCCCTATTTGAAACTTCATAGCGTCACAACTCATGACTACAAGTGGACTTCTATCATCACTAGAGCAAATCTGTCCTACATCTGTTGCATTGCAGTATGATCTACAAGCGACGTCACCTAGACGCCACATCAATGATAAAAACCACCCACCAACCACGTTCTTGCCTTTATTCAACACAATTCAATTCATATTGCAAAATGTTATATATATGTCTGGGTGTGTCTCTCTGTATGTTTTTATGAGATGAGATACTTTAACTTAAATTTATGATCGTTCATCTAATTTAATGAATAGTTGAGATTTAAAAGGTAAAAACTTATATTTATGATGTCCACTTATTAACTATCTTAACTATTGATTTAGATGAGATGAATGATCACAATTTTATATTCAAATTTAAGTTAAAAGTATCTTATCTCTATATATGTATATTGGATCATATTCCTTCGTAATCTCACTTTTACATGAGTTTTAAAAGATCTGTTAACATATGGATATAATTAAATGAATTGCTAAGATTTACCTTCTCTATTTTTTACATTACCAATCTCCAAAATAATGGGTTTTTTTTTTTCTTTGAAACCACTATGCGACGACAACGTTTCATAGCCCCCTCTTAAATGCAATCATAAATCATCATTTCTCTCTCATATACAATCGTGAATTCTTGCTTCAAACAAAACGGCAATCCTTACCAGATTGATCAACAATGCTCTTTGCATCAAATAATAGTCTTCACGGTCCCATTTTCTCTTTTCGGGCAAATTGGATAATTCATTCTAATTAAAAATTTATTTATTTCTATCTCACACTATCATTAGTATCCTTTCATTCTTTTAATTTTCTTTATCTGACTCAGTTCCATCACATCTATTCCTCCCGATCCAGTTTAGGACCACCACTTTTACTTTTGTACAGAGAGCTGATGCCCTTTCAAAACAAAAAAGATTATATCACTTTTTAGCCTCAAATCATGTTCCACATTTATAATGCAAACGGAAGGTTCGAGAATAAGATCATGGTGGATGTTATTTGAGACCTTCTATTAGGTTTTTCTTGAACCAAAGTTGTAGAAATTAACAAAAGATCAAACAAATAATTGTTTAAGAAAGATACTTGTCTCTTTCGACATGTACAAATTTTTCATGTAGATTGACCATGTTTGGTGAGTTGGTATTGAAGTAGAAGAATAAAGGTTAGAAAAAAAAAAGGTTGAAGTTGCTTGCTTCTTGCTGATATCCAAAATGCATTAATTTAGAGGTTTGGTATGTTGAAAATATTAAAGAGATCAATCCAAGCTATTCATTTTGACGTACCCACATGCTCGCAGATCTTAAAAAGCGCAGAAAAAATCAGACGAGGAAAATGAACCTTATCCATGTATACTACACATTTATCTTATGGTTTCCATTTATACGTAAATACTAATGTGCAAACAAAGGAGAGTTGTGGAGAACGAAATAATAGAAAAGTAGACTGTCGTTGAGTTCATAAAATGGAAATATAAATCTATATTTTTATGAGTCAACTTTATTATAAAACAGAATTTTGAATAGTGAATCAACAATAATAACGGGGGATTCTATGCCCTACTGGAAAAGATGTGCAACAACAATTCGTGTGGTGCATGTGTAGCAACTTTTATGATTATGATCCTTTTTATTTGAATGGACCATGTGGAATTCGATAAATGAAAAGACACAAGTACATATTAATTGATTCAAGCTATAATGTGATGTTTTTATTGAAAAAAAATGTCTCGACGGATTTGGGTGTTCAAAATTATCCGATTCGATCGGATTTATAGGGTTAAAGGCTGTTTAGTGTTTTAAAAAATTTGAAATCGGGTTATTTAAATCCGGTTTTTTGCAATCGGATTTGAAATCGGGTTTTTCTCTGCATGTCATATCCAAACCGACCCGAACAATTTTGTCACATGAAATAAGCTCTACAAAATTTGTGAATCAAAACCTGACCCCAACCCGATAATTCGGGTTACACCTCGAGTTTTATACTTAAAAAACTCGAACATGGATCAAAATTTCCAAACCCGATCATGCATCGGGTCGACTCGGTTGGACAAAACCCGACCCGACTCCTATAGACGGATATGAATTATACTGTCCTATGATTTTGTCCCTCATCAAATTGTCTTATCAAAACCAATTATCCATCTTCGCTACGTTACTAAATATCACTCCTGTGATCTTCACTTATTTAAGGAATTCTTATGTTAGATAATGATGGTTTTGAAAATTACTCTTCTTCACAAAGTATATACTAACAAAGATGAAAAAATAATATAATATAGTCTAATAACAGAGTTGTCAAACTATTTACTTTACAATTTTATGTTTCTCTATTAATAAATGAATTGAATTAGTTTGTTAACAATGAATTTTTATTATAAAATTAAAAAAGAAACTTAATATATACTTTGTAAACCCGTTTTCTAATTGACAAGAAAAGATAAAAGCACAAAGTCACAAAATGCATATTCACACCTGCAATCAATAAAATAATATATCTTTAATTTATGTTTTCTATCGATAATTTTTTCTAATTATGAACGATTTATTGTAACATTAACTATTTAATTAATTACTTACAACCGACGTGTAAGATTTATATTATAATTTATTAATGGATAAACTCATCAACATCTAGCTTTTCATTCACACTCACTCTCACCGGAGATAAGATCTGATTGCCAATGGAACAAAATTTGAAACTAATTATAAAATTGAATTCCGAAATCAACCCAAGGAAAAGTAATAATAATTAGGCCAATTGAAAAGTCTTTAATTGCACCAGAATGGGCCAATTGAAAATCAGGTTCGAAGTCTCTAGTTAATTTTTTAATCAAGACTTAATAATAATTAGGCCCAAGAGTAGGTGTAGCCGATCTTATGCTTATTAGTATATTGGAAAACTACACAATGTCCAGGCTAGATGACATAATAATATAGTACTAATAATTAATTTAAACAAATCTGATTAAGCACGTCCATGAAATGAGTTCTGCGGCTGTAATATATAAAAAATGTAAAAATTTGCATAAATATAGTAAGTTAATAAAAAAAATTATATTTATGACTTATATATTTTATATTTAAGATTTTTTTAGATTTTTTTAGATATAATTTTTATTTATTCGTTTATGATTTTTATAATGTGTTTACGATTTTTATATAAATATATAATTGTTGTATGAGTACAATAACTATACTGTATCATTTCCTTTAAATAAGTTAATATTGATTGATGCTTTTAATAGTTTTGTTTAATACATAAATCTATGCTGACATAAATCACCCGTCACTATAATAATTAATAGATGAATTTTCTTTTTATAACCAATTTATTTCCATTTAAGTTTATATTCTGTAACTGACATTGTTTAAGTTCATACAAACAGAAATTTCATTACAAATAAAAGACTGGAGTTAAGAAAAGAATAATAATAGTAACTGATTTTAAAAAAAAGGAGAATTGATCAATCTCCACGTAATTGATCGTATTTATACCAAAATAAAATGAATATGATATGGAACAAAATAAATAAAATGTAACAATATCAAATTTAGATATATATAGAAAATGGATAATAGTTTTTTGACGCAAATTACTTGTAACTAGAATTGTCGTTTAGTGAAAATTGAAATAGTAAAAGCAAATTTATTATTTATATAACCTACTTTGGTTACTTTAAGTAAAATTGTCGTTTAGTGATGATTGATTACTGAACAGTAAATATGAGCGTTCACATATATAGTCTCCCCCTCCACAGATTACCATTCTTCCTTGTACTAAACTTCCTCTCTCCTGTAAGGCTCTACAGAATCCGACGTCTATTAAACTGCCTTTGTTTGAGTTTGAGACTCCCTCACGACACAATCGCAAAACCAAGCCATGATAGGCCAATCACTGATAACTTCCACGTGGCTCGCCGTCGCCAGCTGGTTCACCCCTACCACTCTCTTTCTCTTCGTCAACCTCGTCATCGGAACCATTGCAGTCACCTCTCGTTTCACTTCTCGGAAAAAGCCAGAACAGCTCCACCACGACCAACTCGCTCATCCCCAACTCGTCCGAGCTCCCTCGCTCTTGGACCGAGTCAAGTCCATCAACTTTTCCCTCTACAAGTTCCCTCATCAGTACTCCTATCTGGAAGAAGATCAACAACAACCACCACCAGTACAGTTCTCTCAACCCGTCTACGGCGTAAACCCGGTCGACCCGGACCCGCCCCAGCTCACCCGAGCTCCGTCTCTTTTAGAACGTATGAAGTCTTTTAACTTATCCTCTATTTACAGTTTCCAACAACCCTACCCAGAAGAAGAACAACAACAACCACCAGTACAGTTCTCTCAACCCGTCTACGGCGTAAACCCGGTTGAACCGGACCCGCCCCAGCTCACCCGAGCTCCGTCTCTCTTGGAACGTATGAAGTCTTTGAACTTATCCTTCATTTACAGATCCCAACAATCCTACCCACAAACCGAGACGGAGATTCTTCACGATTCTCAAAAGGATACAAAGCACTCTTCCGACCCAACTCAGGGTTTGGAGTGGGATCCGGGTCACAAGCCGAAGAGGAGCAAGTCAGAGACGGCCAAGTCGAAGAAGAATGCGCAGGAGAATATGAAGAAGTCTGTGAGCGAAAGGGCGATGAGGGTGGAGAACGAGGACGACGATGAGGCCGAGAGGTTGGAGCGACGGAGGCCGCAGACGGCGAGGCTGGAGGGAACAGTGACAATTGGCGAGGATGACGAGAGTGTTGACGCCAAAGCTGATGACTTTATCAACAAGTTCAAGAAGCAGCTGAAGCTGCAGAGGCTTAACTCTCTCTTACGTTATAAGGAAATGCTCCAGGGAAAGTAAAATAACGTAAAAGGAAGGGTAATAAATTAAATTTAGAATCAGCCCTCGTTCTCCCTCTTCTGTTGAAAGTTTCGTGTAAGGGAGAGCTTTACTGGCTGTTTGTGTTCACCGTTAATTATGCCCCGTTAATTATGCCGAGTCGCTGTAATATCTCTTCGTTTCGGACTCCGTGCATCTGCATCTGCTTGTGAATGGGAGGTTGTATTATTGTACGCCCGAACTAGCCTTTCTATGTTTGATTGAGTTCAGGGAAATCGATAGGCCTTTCTGTCATTTCAATATTATTATTATTATTGTTATTATATTATTTTGTCGTTTATTAGGGTATTGTAGTAAACTGTTGCTAAAATACATAAATGCTTCGATAATTGTATTGAAACTCATAAAAAGCGGAAAGTTTGACGTAGCAGCAGTACTCGTTTACTGAAAACTTGCAAGAGGACGAAGGATAAAAGGTGCTGACGCGGACGCTATGCCATTTGGTGTGGGCGTGGGGCACACAGCAAGCTACTATTTACATAGGAGTGGTTCAACAAAGAAACAGCGATATTTGGGGTAAATTTGCCAATTTCTGTAGTCGAACAAATCAATATTATTCCCACTTTCACTGGCATCATCACATGACCTGAGAATAGTGGCTTCATTTATGGGTTTTTTTTTTTGTTAGGGGGAAAAACGTGATATTAGCATTACACGAGAATCAGATATCACGTTGGAGGGATGAAATATAGATAATATTTTCTTTAATATCTTCTCTTCAGTAATAGTTGACATACAAGTCTGAATATGATTGAGTTATATTCGCTTATCGTTTTAAAATCCTGAAGTCTCAAATTCTGCTATTAGAATTGGATCCTTAGTAATATTATTGTTTTTTGCTGAACAAATCTTTCTTTCAAATTGTTTCAAAGAGCTAATGGATCAGTTATAGTTTATATTTAGATTTCAGGCTTTTATTTAAATGATGACGTAATAATATCAGTCTTAAACTGATCTTACAGGGATACAGTGTTTTCATTTGTTATGATGTGTCTGATGCCTATAGAATTCAAGTGAAGTACAACATCATCAGCCCAATATGAATAATTGTCTCTATTATGCAATAGTGACTCAAACATCAATCTTTCGAAATTTGTCATTATTTCTGAAAAATATTTCGTACTGATAACGTATTTTATATATATATATATATATATATTACGGTATTTGTGATAGATCTATATATGTGTTTTTCGTGCTGATAATGTATTATATATATATATATATATATATATATATATATATATATATATATATATATATATATGTTACGATATTTGTGATAGATCTATATATGTGTTGCATGTTTACAGGAATTAAAAGGGAGTGAAATGAGTATCAATTAGGAGTATGCAATATGGAGTGAGGTAAGGGCCAACAAGAATAATGAAATATATTTTTCTAATGAATAAAGCAACATAAGCAAAAGTGAGTCACTCAACAAGCAAATGGGCAAGAGAGAAAATTATTTTCTTTTGATTTCTTCACTACTATTACACAAGGGTGGAGGGGTTCTATTTATAATCACATAAGTAACCGCCTACTACCACTCCATTTTTCACTCATAACTCACACACTTAATAGCCAATTAAACATTGCCTAGAAGAAAATTATTCAAATTTCAATATTTATTACAAATCAATTAAATAATGGACTCCTCATATACTTCATATGGTGGTAATTTATCAGACATTTTATAATACATTTATAGGATTTTTTTTGTTTGTTAGGGGAGAAAATGTGATATTAGCATTGCACGAGAACCAGAGATCGGAAACTTCGATCAAATGGCGGTATTTTGGCGTTTTATAACCTTGGGATGGCTTTATTCTTTAAACACTTTCATGTGGTGCTTAAAAAAATTATAAAATTTTTACTAGTTAATTTATGAACATGAATTCAACTTGGTTATTAGATGTTATGAATTTAATAATAATAATAATAATAATGCCTTTACTAGAAGTTTCATTTCCTCGTTTCTTTAAGTAAATCTTAGATAAAGTAGATGTAATTAGTTATATAATTTAATCCTTAAATAGTTAGAAGTAGATACCAGGAGATACTTATTATGTTGTTAATATATTAATTTAAGTTAAGTTTATTTGCAGTGAAAAAAATGCCATCAAGAAGCATCAAACATGTTAGAATGGACTCCAGTGTGTCACTGACACGACCCACCCCTAGCTACACGGATAAATCGTGCCTAAAACTGTTAACTAAGAGAACGGTCTTTAATTAACTATTTTTTTTACACTTTTTGCTCTGTCGCTTCGATAAAATTATTCAAAAAAAATTATTTCTAGTTCAGTTCTTTTATGTAAAATCCTTAAAAAAATCCTCTGAAAATCTTAATGAAAAACTGACAATGTTTCCCCTATAATTTGAAGAAAACCCCCTGCAAAAACACACGTTTATACACTTCTAAACTATTCCTCATCCTAACTTCTTTTGGGACTTTCGTCCTTATCAACCATAACATACTAAAAGATAAATAAGTCATATTCAAAATACTTAATATTTAAAAGCTTATACAATACATAAAAAAAATGAAATACTTTCAATTGATGAAAAATTATTATACATCGTGTGGCCTTCCCTAGCATCAGAGGCAGTTTAGCACCAAACCTATAGCACCTTTACTTTGAACCATCCTTATTTAGTCTCGTATACACTGTAAAATATATCACTATATCTCTTTCTTTTCTAAAAAAATTGTATAAACAGATGCCAAAAGAAATAAAATAACATAGAACTTTTAAATAACATTCCTCTCATCATATACTCAATCACTTGCTAAATTTATTCTAATCATAAATTACATGACTATGACTATCTCATAACAAAATTATATAATACATTTCTGACTAGAATATCTCATCTCATATTTATACTTAAGAAAAATTTTATCGTACTTGTCAAAATATCATCAAATCTCTCATAGAATTTTGAAAACTAATAACTTTTGATTAAAATCTTCAAATCCAATTACTTGATTCTATATTCTTTAAAAAAATGAAAAGAATGTATATTTCTTCAATCTTATAAAATAAAACTCATGATGATATGCTAAAATCATCGCTTCAGTTATGTAATATACAAAATATAATTTTCTTAAAAAAAAATCTTCTTTCAAAAGAAACTTTGTGAATCTTGCTTCTTTCTCAAACTAAATCATATAAATATATTCAAAATTCTTTTATTATACTAAACAAGTACCCCTGAAACTGTCTGATCCTGCCTGGCGAGATCTAACATCGCTCAGGCAGAGCTATCTGAATTTTCTCATACCTGGTGAGATCTACATCACGCAGGCAGAGTTATCTGTACCTGGCGAGATCTAACATTGCACAGGTCTACTATCTGATCATACGCATGCGTAGAACTGCCCCCAAAGGGCTAAAGCGCTCAGATCGCACGGCCCAAAGCCTCTATGTGTGTCTGAACGGGCCCCAAAGGCCTCTATCTTTCTATTTGAAATCTATTGTCTCACTGTCTAAGTGAGCTGGGTACTAGCTTAGTATAATATAATTAAACTTTCTTCTTTTTGCTAAAACTGATTTCTTTTTAAAATTTGCTTCATATGTTAAATCATTACATCTCAAACAGATTTGTCAAAATCTGTAAAACTTATGTAAGCTGAAACCCATAACATCCGAATCCTTGAAAATCCATAATAAATATTTCAAAGAGTAATTGCAAATACTTTAAGAAATCTTCAAAATCAAATTACTACATAAAAATATGATCATAATTGTTTTGCTTTTACACTTTCTATAAAATGATAGAATATGCATCTATAATAATATAGAAAACAATTCTTGTATATATAATATGAATCTTTCTTTAAAAGTGCTATATCTTTGCTCAAAACTAATTTTGAAACTAAAATTTATGTCTACAACTATTTTGATACTAGCTTTAAAACATCTCAATGATTGAAAACAAACATAACAAATAGATCTATTTACCCTCGAGAAATACAAAAGAAACTAACTTGAATTCTTCTAAATTCACTAAAATTCTCAGAAATTCTATAAAATGCTAAATAAACATAGCTAAGTAAATACTAAAACATATATCTAATTATTCAGGAAAATAAATCTCATACTCTTTCTAAAACTTTCTAAAATATCTATAAAATAAAATACTTTTCATCTCACTATAAACCATAATTTATATTTTTATCTCAAAATGCCATACTTTTCATATAACATTCTATACAACATCCTTTTCAAAATCTCATACTTTCCGTATAACATTCTATATAACATCATTTTTACATAATTATACTTCAAAATTTAACTAATTTCCAAAAATTTCAATTTAGAATTTTAAAGATTTCCAAATTCTTAAATATCATACTTCAACTAAAATCTTTTTGACTATCATAAAATTTTTAAAATTCTGTATTCAGGTCCCTGCAAATTTGAATAGTTTTCTAAATTTACAAATCAACCCCTACTATTGGGCAATTTTAAAATTTGACATTATCACCCCTACAAAAATTAAATTCTAAATTTCCAAAACTTTTTCTTGCTAATTTGCTATTATTTTAAATATAAAATTACTCATCATTTTGTAAATCAAAACATCATTTCTTCCACATGTGTATTTATTTAAAGAAAATATCTAAATACTTCAATTTTTCTCTATAAATTCATTTAATTATAATTGTCTCTTTTTCAATCATAAAAAAAAAAACTTTTTACTTTCTATTAACATATAATATACATTCATTCTACATCTTTCACTTTAAATTTATTTATTATTTTTTCTATTGTACTCAAACTCTTCAAGACTACACTTACTATATATATTCAAAAACTGATCTATTAGCACTACCCATAACTATCTCTCTTATTCACACTTAATAATTTACACGTATTTATTTTCAAATACATACATCATCATTATCTGTCCTAAAAACATTTAATATAACTCAATCAATCAAACTAATAGCTTAAATCATATGAAAAAAAAACTTAAATTTAATACTCTTCAATATAATATGAAATTCTCAAAATATAGTTTACTCACTGAATTTAAGCTCCTTTATGGATGAATAATGATATAAGAATTATTTAATGGCCGGAAAGCATAACCGAAAAAGTCATCAGAAAGTCGTCGCCGGCGAGTGAATAGTGACCGAATTTCATTTTTCTCCGATTTGCAAAATTCGTATATCAACATGTAACAAAATTGGTGTGGTTAGAAAGAGCATAAAACAAGCTTTAATTTAATGTAAAGATTTACCGGTGACTCACCGGATTTTGGCCGGAAAACGCATAGGAAGCCGTCGGCTTCCATGCTTCGATCCGCAAAAACGGTGAATGACCCAAGGACAATACATATATGGATGGAAAGAGGACATTACAAGCTTCAAAATGACATAATGTGGAGTCGGAGACTCGTCGAAAATTGATCGAAATCGACGGTTAAAGGTGGCGGTAAACAGTAACCGCTTTCCTCCTCCTCTCTCCCTCCCGATTCCTCCTCTCTCCCTCCCGATTCCTCCTCCCCCTCTCTTATTATTATTATTATTTATTATTTATTTTTATTAAAAAAATGGGCTGGGTTGGGCCTTCATCAAGCCCATTGACCTAGGGGTATTACAGTCACAAATTTCTTCCATTTCACAAGGGTTTGAATCCCTCGTTCATGTGATGAAAGGCGCCGCAGTAGCCCCAATCTAAGAACGACCACCATCCGAGTAGAACAATATTGGCTGGCAATGTCAAACGGAATCATTAGTTTCGAGATTTAACTCTATATTTAGCTCTTCCTTTCGTTATTATCTCCCTCTCCAGTAGATGAACTCATGCAAAGCGTTAAAATAATAATAATAATAATAGAGTAAGACTATTCTTATAAATTATCTATACATATTTAACTATCTATACAAATTTATCTATATAAACTGATATATTATGATTTGATTATATGAGTAAATTTTAAAGTTTAATTATATAAATTTATATGTATGATATGATAATCATTCAATAATGTCACATAAATTTATATCAATAAATTTATATAAATAATTTTTAAGAATAGCATTACTCATAATAACAAGTTAATAACAATAATAATAATGAAACCCCGAGAAGATCTAAAACTATATCGCTCTTTTGATTCTCGAAACTTTAATAGTAATTTTCTTCTCCTAGGTACATGTTAATATTTTATTTTTCATAAATATTATAATAACAAAATCATATCAAGAGTGTTAAGTTAAGATGAGCATTCATTACATATGTACACTAAGAACGTACCATTCTTTTTTGTGTAATTATTATATCTTTATCTTTATTAATATATTACTTTATAGGTAGTTTAATAATTGAATATTATTTTAACAAATACGTTATCAGAACATATTTACATAAGTATAAATAAAAGCCCCGTTTATTATTAATTGCACGCTTACGGTTACTGTGGCTTTTAAGTATACTTTATATAACTTTTGTACCACAAATATCTCAATTGTCTGCATATATAGTTATGCAAACTTACAAGGAAGAACTGCCCAATATGATGGCTAATATGAGTAGACATTTTTGTCGCCATTTTCGATCTTCGACAAATCAGAATCTTGATATGCTAATGCTTAGTTGTTCGTCATTTCATCATCAGAAGGATAAGGCCCTCTGCCTCATGTACAGGGGAAGAGTCTGGACTTGTGTTGCTCCCCTCTTCAATGACATTCTAACACGTACGACTATCGAACGTCAAGATTAAAACCCTGGCTTTGGGACCTTTACGCCTTAAATTAATTGTTTAATAAGTTTGCCATGATTGATTAAAGATAACTATGTCGGGTAGGTTTTTTTTTTTTTTTTTTGATTGTCATATATATTGGATGTGTTTGACAGCCATATAGTATAGAATGAAAAATATTATTTATATAAAATTTTTTTATACCGTGTTTGGTATGATTGAAGGGTAGATAATATAGTAAAAGGTTGCATAATATTCGTATAAGGATCGTATAAAAGGAGACAAAATAATAATGCTCGCACCATAGATTAAGGTCGGATAGGATAAGGATATAGAGAATTGTTAGATATGATTTTTAATTCATAAGTTTTATATAATATAATATGATATATATTATATTATATTATTAAAAGATTTAAATTATATAACTTTATTTTTTGTTCCAGTTTTTGACAATAAATACGGTAAACATATATAAATAAATAAATATTTAAATTATTATTTTATTGAATATTTAAATGAATTATTTTAATAAATAAATATAATTTATTAAATATTTAAATAAAAAATTAATTATCTAAAAATTAATTTAATATAAATAATTTTAAAATATTATATTATATTATATTATTAAAAGATTTAAATTGTACAACTTTATTTTTTGTTACAGTTTTTGACAATAAACACCGTAAACATATATAAATAAATAAATATTTAAATTATTAGTTTATTAAAATTTAAATGAATTATTTTAATAAATAAATATAATTTATTAAATATTTAAATAAAAAATTAATTATCTAAAAAATTAATTTAATATAAATAATTTTTAAAATTATTATATTTTATTATATAATTAAAAGATTTAAATTATACAACTTTATTTTTTGTTCCAGTTTTTGATAATAAATACCTCAAACATATATAAATAAATAAATATTTAAATTATTATTTTATTGAAATTTAAATGAATTATTTTAATAAATAAATATAATTTATTAAATACTTAAATAAAAAAATAATTTAAAATAAATAATTTTGAAAATTATTATATTTTAAAATATTTTATTAATTTTAAACCATTTTTATTATTGTAAGAAATTTAATATAGTTAAATACAATCTTTTATCAAACACAGTATTGTATAATATTTATACAATACAGTGATAAACGAAACATAGTATAGAGTTTACTCAGTCCTATACTATACAATTTCATACAATGCTATATGTTACAGTAATAATTATACAATCTTATACGGTGCATCAAACGCAGCCATTATGTGTCAGTGTGTGTGGCTAGTGGCATATTACACATGCTATACTGTTAGCATTATTCTGAAAAGCCGGATTTCTAATAACATGTAACCGCATGATATGCACATATAAAATTATTGTACTTATGATAAAATATTAAATGCTTACTATCGGACACGTACAAATTACAACTCAAAAGGAAAATAGTGTTTTAAATCACATTTTTGTTATGTTACTAATGTTTGCTTTAATTTGTTTTTTTCGATAAGCCTAACTTAGGAGTCATCAAATATGCATTATTTTTTCACATAATAGAAAACCGAAATAAAATTTCAGGGCTAGATTCCGAATGTAAATTGTGTTGACTTGAGTACCTGATAAATGGTCATATAGTGGTAGTGATTAATTGAATTATTAATCAAAAGATCGGAAAACAGGAGTGAATATAACCAGCAATGCAGCATCAAGCTGCATGCTCATGCTTCGAACAATAAATTCATTTTTTTCGCAATTCATTAGATAGTAGTTAATAAATAAACATGCAAAGCTCTTCGATTGTCTGGGTGGTGTAGTTGGTTATCACGCTAGTCTCACACACTAGAGGTCCCCGGTTCGAACCCGGGCTCAGACATTAATAAATATGTATTGAATTTTTGATTTCCTTTTTAATTAATGATTTATATAAAGACAAACAAAGTTTTCATTGATACATTATATATATTATGTACACTGTATAGACTACATACATTGAGGATTCTTTAAATAACTCCTTCTTAATCACAAAAGAACGCACACTTTTGAAGACAAATTTGGGACTTGAGAAACATAACTGCTAATTAACAAAATTATAAAAACCTGTAATTGCATGCATCTTCAAAGTTAAGTTTTGAAAACACACACTAAAGATCTGTTATTAGCTAATTAATTATATTTTCCCTATTGACTTCCTTAATTTTAGTATTATTCCATGCGTTTCTATCCCTTCAGAGATGATAAGTTGTCCACATTCTCAGCTACCTCTTCATCGCTCAGTGACTCTAGAGGATCCCTTTCTGGGGACCTGCAGTGCATGCATGTGTTTTAATTACAAAGCATATACTTATTAGTCTCTAATTCATTGATATGAAAGATTTATAGCCGGTGCAAACGAGAAAAATAATAGATTACTCGGATCTCCCGGTGCATCTAAACATGCAAAAGCTTGGTCGGTTTGGTAAGGGTCCATCGTCTGATAAATGACCTGCATCATATCTGTACCTTCTTCCATAGTTGATTCGTAATTGTACAGACCTCCATTGGTGTTCAGATGATCACTTATACCAGGCTAATTAAATATACAACAGAAGATATTAAGATTGTAAGTAAATAATTAGTTAATAATTAAGAAAATATTTAATATGCAAGGTGAGATTGCATGCAGTAGCCTCACAAGATGATGGAATTGGTTTGGTTCCTCGAAATTGAAACCATAAAATTGATTACTCTTAACCATCGAAGGTGTGAATGGTGGTGGAAAAGGTGATAATGATGAACCCTTGAGAATATGTTTTAACTGCTCTTGTTGCTTATTTTCGTGAAGGAAAGCTACTAGTTGCTTAGCATCTTCGATTTGCTTTTCATAAGCCTGTATCTGGGAGTTGAGTCTGCGGACAACACCTAGGGAGCCATGCACAGGATCAAAGTGTCTAATGGTACCCTCTATGAGTATGGACTCAGCTGTGGCATGTCTTTGATGTGGTTCAACTGAATTCAGCATTTTCTGAATGTTGCTTACACCAAAAAGTTTCTGGGCATATTGAAACTCTTGATACCTGCTTGCGGGGAAATAAGGAGCTAATTCACATTTCTCATCACACTTTTTTCTCTGGTGTTTACAGGAGGCACAAGCTTGGGGATTGAGATTGCAATTGGAATTGGAGTTTCCATCTCCAGGACTATTGTCCCTTTTCATTGTTTGTATTTTTTCTTGTAAGCCAAACAAAGGGAACAGGAAATGCAGAAAAATGAGAGAGAGATTAGTGTATCGACACTACATATAGAAGAAAACATATATAGAATTAGATTAACTTAATGGAATCGGAAAATTAATTTTGAATTTTGTAAGGGATTTTGGTGTCTAGATCTTAATGGGGTTAGATTTTGTAGAAGATTTCAAGTGGGGATTTTGTCAAATGTACAATTAGGAATCAGATGGATTTAGTAAAGTGTTCTCAAAATACCACTTGAAAGCCAAAACGGTTATGTAACATGTTTTTGTCTAATTGAGTCATTGTCCCTTAAATTACACCTGTATTACTGTCCCAATTAGGGTCACTTTTGGTTCTTTTTTTTTTGGGAGAAGTACTTTACTTTAAATGTTATTCATTATAGTCTGTTAAAGAATCTTTTAAATCAACCTAGCTCCTTGAGCTTCCTCTATATTGTCAGGGTTGTTAAATATTTCTTAATATTCATACAAATTAGAAAAATATATATTATTGTAAAAATTTCTAAATTATTATCCATAATTTGGATCAATTTGCGTCTATGCATTATGTATGAGCTATAAAACTCCACCTTTGTTTGAGAATTGTATGGAGATACTCCCATAAGAAAAACATATATATTTTACATCATATTCGAATATAGCGACAAACAATTTTTTAAATTTCAGTAAGAAGAATTAACTCGTATAAATGATATTATGTTTAAAGTAGATACGAGATTCATATATGATTCTTCCTATCGTGAGATTCGAATATTCGACTATTTAATTAATATCAGACAAATATATTCCTTTGTTATCTATTAATGAAGTTGTTCAGTTTAAGTCTTTGACAATGATTCTAATATTCAACTATTTAATTAAGATGGAATAGTGTTTTGAATATGAGTAAGAAGCACTAACTTGTATGAAAGATATTATGTTTAAAGTAGATAAGATATTCATATATGATTCTTCAGATTGTGAGATTCGAATGTTCAACTATTTAATTAATGTCGGACAAATATATTCATTTATTATATGTTAGTGAAGTTGTTCTCACCTATATTTTCTTTGACAATGATTCTAATATTCAACTATGTAATTAAGATGGATTAATTTTTAAATACGAGTAAGAAGCACTAACTCATATAAAAGATATATTGTGTTTAAAGTAGATACAATATTCTTATTATATCCACTATTAATTCTTCATATCATTAAATTTGAATATTTAACTATTTAATTAATATTGAGATAATAACGTTTTTAATCAATCACACTTTCGAACTTGTATTAAAATCATCTTCTAACATTTTTCATTAACTTAAAATACCAACGAATATGGATAATATAGGAATTTTCTAACAAACCATTATAACTTTTCAATTAGAATCCCTAAATTAATTTATCACAGTCAATTAAAAAAAAAAAAAACAAAGCATACGCCACCTTCCCCTCCCTCACAAATTCCGGCCACACACCCATTACCCCCTACAAATCTCAGCAACAAGCACCACCTCATTGATGTTAGAAAATGTATGCAATATATAAGGATAACACATAAAATAATTTCATTTAGCTTTAAAATAAAATTACCAACTGGAAGCTCGTCCTAGTAATAGAAATTATCCGTCGAGACTTGTGTATCACACGATTTTCTTAAAACATATTTGCTTTATTTACTAGGTGCTTGAGAATTCTATTGACGTCTATCTCTCAGGATACAATGACAACTAGTAGCAAAAGAAACAATAATCTTCTACTTAAGCGAACTAGAAACCCTTAAACTCTATCATGAACTTTAGAACTGAAAGCTAAGAACACAAAAAGAAAGAGATAAACACAAGAGAGCTAACTTATGGTGTGTTGAACAAATGAGGTAGAACCTCTTTATATAGGCTAAGGCATTTGTAAGTTGTGGAATTTGAAACACCAACTTCATTAACTCAAAATTAACTTTTATTCGATACATAAAAATTCATGAATACATGAGTTATAAATTTGAAAATACTTATAACATCTAGGAATTTGTAAAGACTTCTAACATCAATTTCATTCACTAATTTTCCCCCAATCCCTCATATGAATGAAATTGATTGAAAACGAACGAATATTTGACCTAGTGATAGAGTTCAACAATCGAAACCTGTATAGAATAGGTAGGTGTTACCGTTTGAACTGTCCCTTGTGAAAGCATATTTAATTTACCGATAAATCAGTAGACACGATGTCGTTGAACTGTTCTGTCGTTTATGTAAATGATTGTATATTCCATACAAGAATATTTCCTCGAATTTCTAGTTCTTATTATTATGTTTCTTTTGGGCGTGAACATAACTTGGTTTTGTGAGATTTTTTTCAAGAATTGAGCCATAAATAATTCTTTTAGAAGCGGCCCCATTTCATTTTCACATAGGTGATTTTTTATTAAAAGGTAACCCCTATTACTCCGCTCGAATTTCTGACGTATAAGAATCATTAAAAGCAATGCTTAACCTTATCCTTCCGGGCATCACTATTTTATCATAGGGATGGACAAGAGGTTACCCCCATAGTGATCTATCTAAGTCTTTACAATTAGGTTGTCCCTTTGAACCTAGATCTTAGGATCTTCAGTCAACTAGGTTGGATTTCCTTTGCATTGACTTATTCTTTCATGGGCTTCAGTCTCATTCCTCTAGATGACTTATTAACTAGCTCTCTATTCAACCCTTTCGTTAGCGGATTTGCAAGATTATCCTTAGACTTTATATAGTTTATAGTGATAACTCCAGTTGAGAGCAGTTGCTTAATGGTATTATGCCTACAACGAATATGTCTAGACTTACCATTATACATGTTATTCTGAGCTCGTGCAATAGCAGATTGACTATTGCAATGTATACATATAGGCAGCACAGGCTTAGGTCAATCTGGAATATCTTCTAAGAAATGGCGTAGCCATTCAGCCTCTTCACCACATTTATCTAAAGCTATAAACTCAGATTCCATCGTGGATCGGGCTATAACCGTTTGTTTAGAAGATTTCCATGATATAGTAGCTCCAACTAGTGTGAACACATACCTACTAGTAGACTTTGAGTCTTTTATATCAGATATTCAGTTTGCATCACTGTATCATTCTAACACTGTAGGATATCTAGTATAATGTAGTCCATAGTTACAAGTATATCGTAAGTACTTCGGTACTTTCACAATACTTTTCCAATGCTCGACGCATGGATTACTCGTGTATCTACTTAGTTTACTGATTGTGTAGGCTATATCAGGTCTTGTATAACTCATCAAGTACATTAAACTACCAATCACTCTAGAGTATTCTACTTGTGAAACACTCTCATCTTTATTCTTATACAGGTGTTGAGTCAAGTCTATCGGTGTCTTAGACACTCTAGAATCACATTTATTGATTTTTTTTCAAAATCTTGTCTACGTAGTGTGACTGACTAAGCATAAGTCCATCAGAAGTCTTTGTAATTTTAATTCCCAAAATTACATCAGCCAGACCTATATCTTTCATGTTAAATTTTGAATTTAACATATTTTTGGTAGATTTTATTATCTTCTCATTACTACCAATAATGAGCATGTCATCAACATAAAGACACAAAATAACATAACCATTTTCATTATCTTTGCCATAGACACATTTGTCACACTCATTGATTTTAAACCCATTTGCAAGCATCACACTATTAAACTTTTCATGCCATTGTTTTGGTGCTTGCTTTAAGCCGTACAGAGACTTCACCAATTTGCAGACTTTCTTTTCTTGTCCAGGAGCAACACATCCCTCAGGTTTTTTCATATAAATTTCTTCATCCAAATCACCATTAAGAAAGGTTGTCTTCACATCCATTTGATGGACTTTAACATTCCACAAACTAGCAATCGTAAGTATTATCCTAAAGGAATTTATTCTCGTCGCTGGAGAATATATATCAAAGTAATCTAGACCTTCTTGTTGCTTATAACTTTGATAACAATTCTAGCCTTGTACTTGTCAATTGATCTATTTGTTTTCATTTTCTTATTGAAAATCTATTTAGAACCTAGTGGTTTGCATCCAGAAGGAAGATTCACAAGTTCCCATGTATGGTTTTGCATTATGGAATCAATTACACTCTTAATAGCTTTTTTCCACAAAGGTCTCTCTAAAGAGCTCTCAGCTTCTTTAAAGCTTTGAGGTTCACTTTCTAACATACAAATCAAAAAATTTGGACCAAATGATTTTTCTGTTCTTACTCTTTTACTATGTCTAAGCTCATGTTTAATAACTTGTTATTGGTCTTAACTACCCTTAGTGATAGCCTCATAAGTTCGCTTAGATGAACTTGGTTCTTCTCTAGATTTATATGGAAATTCATGTTTAAAGAACGATGCAATTCTCGATTTCATTATTGTGTTTTTTTGTAGATTTGGGATTTGTAACTTATACATAAGAAATCGATAAGCATTACTATTATGAGCATATCCTATGAAAATGCAATCAATTATTTTTGGACCTATTTTTATCTTCATAGGTATAGGTACCACTACTTTAGCAAGACACCCCCACACTCGTAAATATTTGTAGGAAGGCTTTCTTCTTTTCCACAATTCATAAGATGTCTTTTCATCTTTCTTGCAGGGTACCTTATTTAAGAGGTAATTAGTTGACAAAACAGCTTTCGCTCATATGTTCTAAGGTAAACCATAACTCAACAGCATTGCATTCATCATCTTTTTCAACGTACGATTTTTACGTTCAGCAACTCCGTTTGACTGAGGTGAATAAGGTGACGTGATCCATGTATTATTCCATGTTGTGCATAAAACTCACCAAAAGTTGATTTACACTCTCCACCACGGTCACTTCTAATCACCTAAACTTTTTATTAAGTTGATTTTTAACCTCATTCTTACAGAGAATAAACTTCTCTATTGCTTCGTCCTTGCTTTTTAATGAATACAGATAACAATATTTTGTGCTATCATCGACAAAAGTAATAAAACACTTATTACCACCTCTTGTTTTAAAAAATTTCAAATCACAAATATCATTGTGAATTAAATCAAAAGGTTCAGTACTTCTTTCTATAGTTAGAAAAGATGACCTTGTCAATTTTGCCTCAAAACAAGTTTCACACTTATGTTTTAAATCAATTTGGAAAGCAGGAATATGATTTAAGTTAATTAATCTACGTAATGTATTATAATTAACATGTCCTAGTCTACCACGCCATAAAAAGGAAGACTCAATCAAATAAGCAGAAGAACTAGCTTTATTGATTTTGGGCTTTATAATTATTACGTTGAGTTTAAACATACCCTCACTTTCATATCCCTTTCCAACGTACATACCACGCTTGGTAAGTACAAATTTATTTGACTCAAAAACCATGTGAAATCCATGCTTATTCAGCAATGAATCAGACACTAAGTTCTTACGGATTTCTGGCACATACATTATGTTATTTAGAGTCAGCTCTTTTCTAGAAGTCATCTTTAAAGCCACTTTGCCTAGACCTTTTACCTCAAATGTGGATGAGTTACCTATAAGGAGCTTCTCCCCATTCTCAATGGGTTCAAAGGTTGTGAACATGCCTTTGTCAGAACAAACATACCTTGTAGCTCCAGTGTCAATCCATAATTCTTTTAGGTTAGACCCAACTGGATTGACTTTAGAAATAACAGTAGACAGGTTTAGCTCTAACACGTCTTATGTGATGTTATCCACCACATTCACTTCATTCTTTTTCTTCTTTGAAATTGACAATTTGAAACCTTGTGACCCATCTTGTCACAGTTGAAGCACTTCTCATGGAACTTCTGTTTCTTAGAAATTCCATCTTTAGGCCCTAGCTTGGACCATTTACTTGACTTGCTCTTCTTTATCTTAGAGCCTTGACTATACTCTACTACATTAGCCTTTACCACTTCAAGAGTTGAACTTCTCTTCTCTGAGCTTCTGTTGTCTTCTTCAATACAAAGTCTGACTACAAGCTCTTCCATGTTCATTTCCTTTCTCTTTTGCTTGAGGTACTTCTTGAAATCCTTCCATGTAGGATGTAGCTTCTCAATCACAGCTGCTAGCTGAAAGGTTTCACTAAGAACTATCCTTTCAGCATGTATCTCATGAAGGATCCCTTGGATCTCTTGTACTTGACTTATCACAGTTTTGGTGTTCACCATCTTATAATCAAGAAAGCGTCCCACCACAAACTTTTTGAAGCTAGTATCCTCAGTCTTATATTTCTTTTTTAAAGATCCCATAATTTTTTAGCTGATTTTTCTCAATATAAACATTGTATAATGAGTCTGTCAAGCCATTCATAACATAATTACGACATAAGAAATCAGAATGCTTCCAAGCCTCAACAACACTGACGACTTGGACATCTTGTTCTCCTTCATTGAGTTTAAGTGGATCTTTAGTTAAGATTCTTGCTAGACCTAGAGTTGTCAAGTCAAACAGCATCTTTTGCTGCCACCTCTTCAAATTCAATCCACCGAATTTCTCTAGTCTTTCACCATGATTCACAGGAACTAAAACAGATACAGCTGAGGCAGTAGTCGCATTAGGTTGTTGATAATCAGTTGTAATATCAGCCATCTCAATAACAACAACAACAACAACAACTGGAATTAAAAAATCAAATGATTTTTAATTTCTTGAACAAACTATAGTTTGTGAGAACAACTGAATAACTTTCAATAGATAATTTTCAGGAAAGACTGGAGGGTTTACAAATAGGTCCCACTTAAAACCCAACCTCCTTAGATAGAATTTCTTTAAAAGAAATTCCCAGGAAAGAAGTAGACGGGTTATAGTTGCTTCTACTTCAAATGCAGTATCTTTAGATAGAACTTCTCTATTTAGTTACTATCTAGTTGACACCAACAAACTATAAAAAGCCTTCCACAAAAATATCACACCAAATATATATATATATATATATATATATATATATATATATCAACAAATAAAGACAAGAGCAATTTATATATTCAAACAAATAAAATTATATAAATATATAATTAAATTCTAACATGCCACTTTTAAAAACCTTATACAAAGCAAGAATCTATGTTAAGTTTGTTAGAAAATGTATGCAATATATAAGGATAACATATAAAAATAATTTCATTTAACTTTAAAATAAAGTTACCAACTAGAAGCTTGTCCTAGTAATAGAAATTATTCGTCGAGGCTCGTGTATCATACGATTTCCTTAAAACAGATTTGCCTTCTTTGCTAGGTGCTGAGAATTCTATTGGTGTCTATCTCCCAAGAAGCAACGACAACTATTAGCAAAAAAAACACTATTCTTCCACTTAAGCGAACTGAAAACCTTTTAAACTCTATCATGAACTTTAGAACTGGAAGCTAAGAACACAAAAGTAAGAGATAAACAAGCTAGAGAGAAAGAGATAGCTAACTTATGGTGTATTGAACAAATGAGGTAGAACCTCTTTATATAGGTTAAGGCACTTGTAACTTGTGGAATTTGAAATACCAACTTTATTAACTCAAAATTAATTTTTATTCAATACATGAAAATTCATAAATATATGAGTTATGAATTTGAAAAGACTTATAACATCTAGGAACTTGTAAAGACTTCTAACATCAATTTCATTCACTAATTTTCCAACAATTGAAACCTGACTAGCACACAACTCTTTCCTCTCTTCTTTTCTCTTCTACATGGACTTTATCTCCATGTAACATACCACAAAAGGTGCATTCTTTATTATATTCTTCACATTCACATCCTTTCCCTATGGTAACACCTGAGCCACCTTCATAAGGACTTCTAACAACTTTAAATACCGACTTCTACATGTGGCCAGCACAAAATGCACCTCTTTGGCAACATCCTCAATTCTCAAACCAACCCAATTTAACTCAACCATGAACACCAACATAGTTACCACCAAAGGCATCGACCTCTTTCCTGTCGACAAATACCACTTTACTACATATTCACAAAAAAACCCATTGTTTTCTCATGTTCTCCAATTTATCCCTCTCCAGTTCAACTAATTTGGTCAAATTGGAATCCTTAACAACTCTCAAACATAACCAAAATATCAAGCTTGGGCAACTTCGGATTGAGAAACTCAACTGGATTTCTCTGCGACCTCTTGGAAGAACTCGGGCTGCTTTGAAGTTTTTAACTCTGATTTAAGAGAAAGAGAATGGAGTTGGTTCGCTTGTTGTTTGGTAGCCCAAACCAAACAAGTTTGTTTCGCTACATCTTGGGCTGGGTTTGCTGGCTAGGAGGGTCGGGTCAAAGGCATTTCGCTTGCAGTGGTGGAAGAGGTGTTGCAGGTTGATGGAGGTGAAGGGTGAGCCTTTTATTTAAAGTATTTCTTTTATTTAAGTCAATAAAGGTCTCTGAACTTATTTAATTAATTTAATTATTTTTTAGGGATAAAAATACATTTTCAAACTTATGTTAAGATAAAAAGTAACAATAAATGTTAGATGATGATTTTAATACAAGTTCAAGGGAGTAATTAATTAAAAATGTATAGTCATTCTCTGCTTGAAATTAAACTAAAATTCAAGGGTACTTATTGTTATTGTCGCAATTAATATTGGAAAATTATTAATTTATTTATATATTAACAGAGCTATTTCACTCAGGGGCCGTTTGGTATGGGGTTTTGCTTTTATGGGAATATGATTCAAATTATTAGGAAAGTAATTATAGGAATCTGATGCCTGAGACACTAAATTACTATGTTTGGTTGCTTATAAGAATCTTTTCTTTGATTATTACGGGAATCAAATTACTGTATTTGGTTATACACAGGAATGTGTTAAATTTATTTATAATATGTTAATATATTTTATAATTAAAATTTTTTAATATTTTAAAAATATTTATTTTATGTATTATATTATAATATGAAATAAAATAATTTAACATAATATTATTTTTATTTTTTAATGTGCTAATTTTGAAAAATTTTTACATTTATTATATATATTATTATAAATGTTATACTATTAAAAAGGAAAAGAAATTTATTTTTTCCTTCTTTCTTGTCTTAGGAACGGTTTCGAGGCAAGCCCATTTTTTCCCCATTTTTTCCTCTCTTCTTCTTCATCGCTGATTTCCTCTTCCCTGCCCTTTTATTCCATCGCCAGCCATAGCCAGCCCTTATCGTCATTGCCTTGTTGTTGCCATCATCGACTAGCAGCAACCCTTCATCATCGGTGTCTTATCACCGGCTCATTGCATAATCACCCACGGCAGCAGTAGCCCAGCACCATTAACCATGGCCAAAAACATTATCACCCATGGCCACCACCGTTAACTGTTGCTGCATAATCCACCACTACCACCGCATTCTATAGCCACCCACAACCACCACCACCGCTTATGGCCACCTAGTTCTCTCAATTTTTTCTTTTAATTTGTATTTTATTATTTGATTTTTTATGGGTTTTGAATTTGTGATTTTGGTTTGATGACTTTGAAATAGGATTTTCGGAGAGAATGGAAGGAGCTTTTGTTGGCGGTGATGTTCTGATTTTGGAGATAAGATTCATTTGTTGGTGTTGAATTGTTCCCGTAAAGATGGGATTAGGATTCCTAGTAATGTAAAACTCAAGTGATGAGTGGGTTTCATATTATCCCCATTTCGTTGTAATCTGAAACCAGTGGAAAAGATAGATTCTCGAGTTTAAAGACACAATAAAGAAACCAATCAAGGAGTTAGCTTCACTTTTCTATTCTCACACGAATAACTCCGCATACCAAATGCCCCTTTAAATTTTATTTGATAGTGATGATTCTTTTGTTGAGTCCTACATTGTACGGTTAAGAGAGGATTTTAGAGTTTACAAAGAGATTGATCACTCTACCCATTAGGTTAACCTTTTGGGTTTATAAATACTTATTTATTAAAAATAACTCTTATTAAATAAGAATCTCATGTCATTCTTTTGAAAAGGGGAAAAAATATTGCCACCCCCAAGGTTTGGTCTATGTAACACTCTCACCCTCGTTGTTCTGATAGTAACACACAACCCCTGCTTTGACGAATTCGTTAAAAAACAATCCGTAGATAAGTTATGTAAAGCCAACTTTACATTTATTTGTTGTATTAAGAAAAATAGAAAATTCTTCGTCTTGAAATTGGAAAAAAAGCTGAACCATTATCAGTACCACCTATCTCCACCCTCAACCATCATCACCCACCATTACAATAAAACAATCTACCCAAACTGAAACAACCAAATCTACGAAAAACCAAATCAACCAACCTAGAAGTATATAATCCCTAACCATCATCAACTCCACCACCTCAACCCACCTTATTTTACCGATTTTAAAAGTTTTTAAACTTCAAAATCGGCTAAACGGAAAGAGCCATCCAAAAAAAAAAAAAAAAAACCTAATACCAGAAGCAAATAATTAAGAGCAAAAAGAGTGATTTGAGGTGCAAGTGAATTTCACGTGCATTACAACAAGATAATCCATTTGCGAGGGCTAAATAGCCTTGTTAAATGTGAATATCCCTTAGAAATACCCATTTTCAACGACTAAAGGCCCTTGGATGCCCTCGCTGATTCCTTGGTTGGTGATTATATTTTTTCGAGAAGCCCTATTTGATAATATAGTTTTGAGGACTTAAAACTCTCATCGAGGTGGTTGGTAATATGATTGAGAAGTCCTCGTTGATAATATACTTCCAAGGATCTCTTGTAGTCGGAGCTTATTTGTTTCCGATGAAATTCTTCCTCGAAAATGGGATTTACGCCCATCGCAAATAATTTTGTAATGATGATAAGATCCTATTCCAAGGGCTAAAAGACTTTTGCTAATATTATAGTTAATGATGGTTTATATTTATTTCCGAGGGTCTCTCTTTGTCAGACGTTGTACTTATTCCGGAGGGCATTGTCCCTCGCAAATATGATTATTTCGATTAATAGAAAGTAATTTCGAGGGATACAAAATTGTCACTAATAGCAGTAAAATAACGATTGAGTGATTTTTTGAGGGTTCTATTGCGTGGAAAATAATTATATTTATAAGTGAACTTGTCCTTGAAAATGATGTGAGGATAGACGTAATTTTATTTTCGACGGCCAAAAGGATGTCACAAATATGATTATAGCAAGGATAATAAACCATTTCTGAGGGCCAAATTATCATTGTAAATATTTGTTTTTTTGATTAAATTGGTGGTCGAAGATAATTTTAAACGGTTGGAAATATGGTTTCAAATTGCATTTTTACTGTTGGAAATATTTTATAGAGTGGGAAGAGAATTTGTTTTTCTCGATGCATTACAATCTCGGTAATAGTTTTATACCCTTCGAAAATGTGGCTACTAAAAATGTAATGTTAGTCGAAAAAAATTCTAAATGTTCTCGGAAATGATTTGTGTTTCTAGGGTCTTTAGGTGTTGGATATAATAACATATTAATTACAAAAATAAAATAAAACAACAATAATTTCAACACAAGGTAGTAAAAACAAGGTAGTCATGGTTGTTTTTAAGTAACAAAAGGAAATAAAAAAGATAATATAGTTTCAACCTTCAAATAAGTCTAATCATATGCAATGGCTGAACAAAGTATAGCATACTGCAAAAACATGAAACAAGTCTATGAAATCCAAGTGATATTTATTTATAAGTGATCGCTTTACACCTCATCTTCACTTTACATCTCTTCAGTCTTTTCTTGAATTTCATTTGATACGGCTTTTGTCTACAAATGAAATCAATAAAACCATTCAACAATATGAAATTGAATCCAAATGTTAAAGAATAAAATCAAAAGAAGTTATTTGACATTAATAAACTAAACAAAGGATAAAAAATATAGCATCAAAGTATCTAAGTAATCAAACGATAAGAATAAAGATATACCAAATAATTAATACCCCAAATTGAACAAAGAAACAAGTCATTTTAAAAGTATATGTTCAATATCAAAAAGATAACAGATAACATGACAAGTGACTAAATTCACCTAATGAAATGATTCTTTAAATTTGAACAATGTCTATTGTAAGAATTTTATCTAATAACTCGTAGCTCAGAAGAGTTAAAAAATTTACAAGAGTGTTTACACGCATGTATGATATTGTACACTTATAACATTTTCATTCATACATAATCACTGCTCCATTTGAATCAAATAAACACACATAGATTAGGATGGTTAATTTAAGCATATGAAGAATTTCAACATGCTAATTAATTAAATTGTTGATGGGGATGTGCTTAAGCTCGAAGGAAGTCATCTAGGAAAGTGACCAAACCTCTGTAATTGGAGATCCTATGAAGAAGACTCAATAGTTAGGAATAATCCATACTACGTGAATCGTTAAGCACAATTATATGGACATATATTATAGGCACATGCTCTTGCTCATCCCTATGGCAAAAGTGCTTATTACATGTGATGTTAGGAATGATATTTATCCTAAAAGAGTCCAAAGGCTAGAATGCTCTTGTGAGGTATATGTCACATATACCTTTGGAGGACTCACCTAAGTGAGAGCATCGTGAGAGCCACGACCATGAGAATTGGACTGTTCTTTAAAACTCTTAAGAGAATCAAGATTAAGCACATGGCTATTAAAGTGCTAACCCTCCGAAACCAAGTCTTCATAAATATTATATATGTGTTAGTTTGAAGTTTTGTTAATGAACTGAGTTCAAGACATAGTTCACTCAAGTTTCTCAAATGGATGCTATCAACACTAAGTGTAGGCTCAAACCTGAAAGGCATCGACACCCATTGCATAATAGAATGTTGCTCTTTATAAATCTTTTGTGGGAGACTGTTAGAAATAAATGGTTTAAAGCTCATATTTTACATCATTAGTTCCAAATATTAATTTGAGATTAATTTCAAGAGTTACAAATACATTAAAAACAAGATTTACAAAACTTATTATTTATAAGTTACATGTTTTTATTATGAACTTTATGGTTTAGGAGTTACAAGAGAGTTATCTGTAAGTTGTCTAAACTAAGAGACTACTATATATAGGAGTCTCTAAGTTCTAACATTATGACAACATACTTCAGTATTTTGTTTATGTTTTTAAGCAACCACGATATATGAAGAGATGTTATTTTCTTTTGATGATTGCGCTAATTGAGGAGGTAGGCTATGAGCATTGAGTTATATCTTGGAGTCCTTAAGTACCGATATTACTTGTACGAGGGGGGGGGGGGGGGGGGGTTTTTTGGCTTTAGGATAATGTCTTTAACATGCGTCCAAAGTGCTTAGGCCTTATAATTTTTTTTTATCTTTTTTACTTTATATATGTTATTTGATTTTCTTAATTATTAGTTATATGATATAATTTATGTTTAATTTATTATATTTAGATTTATTATAAATATTTCCAACAAAACAATAACGGCATTGCCTAAAAAACTTGTTACAGACTTGTAACTTACTTTTATATATCTACTCATCTTTTTGTTGTTATGAGTTTGCTTTACCAATTCTATAACTACCTTACAATCACAATGTATAAGAATAGAAGATATATTTCCAACGACCAATGGCATTTTTATGAGAAGACTCTTGATCCATTTAGCTTCTTTATAAGTAATGTGTAAGGCGATGAGTTAAGACCCCACAATATTTCTAGAAATCAAGGTTTGTTTCTTAGAACTCTAAGATGTAGCTGCTTCATCTAAAAGAAATATGTAACCAATTATAGATGTAACATCTATATTATCAATAATCCAATTTGCATCATGATAACCTTCAATAACATTTGGAAATCTTTTATAGCACAAAGAATAATCAATTGTACCTCTAAGATATTTAAACACTCTTTCGAATGCAACCCAATGCTTTTCACTAGGATTATGAATATACTTAATAAGTTTTACCATAGCATTTGATATATTAGGTCTAGTTTTGTTTTCTATGTACAACAAAGACCCTATAATTTAAGAATGCCTTAACTGAGATACTGTTTCTCTTTGATTCTTTTTTAACTTTATCTTAGGATCATAAAGAGTAAATACAGATTTAGAAGAGGAGATATAGGCTTCAAATCAAAGTATCCAAACTTTTTTAACATTTTCTTAATGTAATTTTGTTGATCTAGAGTAATGCCCTCTGAAGTCTTCTTTATTCTCATACTTAGAATCACATTTGCTTTACCCAAATCTTTCATATCAAAGTTTATAGAAAAATAAGACTTCACATCATTTACTATCTCCAAGTTTGATCTGAAAATCAGAATATCATCCACATACAAATTCAAAATAACATGTGCTCCATTAATCTCCTTATAATATACACACTTATCATGTTCATTGATCTTAAAGCCATAACTTAAAACTACTTCATTAAACTTCTCATGTTATTGTTTTGGAGCTTACTTTAGACTATAAATAGACTTAACTAACCTATATACTTTGTGTTCTTGTCTTTTCACTATAAAACCTTTAGGTTTTTTCATATATATTTCTTCATCTAAATCTCTATTTAGAAAAGTGATCTTTACATCCATTTAACAAATAACTAAATTACATATAGCTGCTAAAGCTATCAAAATCCTAATTGTCGTAATAATAGAAACTGGTGAGTAAGTATCAAAATAATCTATTCATTCTCTTTGTCTAAATCATTTTGCTACTAGCCTCGCCTTCTAATTATCTAAAGTACTATATGGTTTCAACTTCTTTTTGAAGACCTATTTATAATCTATTACTTTGTTTCTAGGTGGAAGATTTGTTGAAACCTAAGTATTGTTTTAAAATATAAATTCAAGTTCACTATCTATAGTTTTCTTCTAAATGTGCATCAGTGGAAGTTACAGCTTCATTGTAAGAACTAGGATCTCCCTACACTGAGTAAGTATAAAATTATTCTCCCAAATTCTTTGTTTTTCTAGGTCTCTTACTCATTCTAAGTTTAACTTGTGATTTATCAACTAAAACATTAGTAATCATTTTCTTTTCATCATTTGATGTTGATGGACCACATATCGTTTTACGAGAAATTTACCTTTTACCCCCTGAGGTTCGCTCTAATGACTTTTTTCCCTTGAGTTTTTCAGTATTGCAATTTACCCCTTGAATTCGAATTGCAATCATTAACTTAAACGGTGTTGGAGCCTCTGATAATGACATAAATAGGATAGAGAAGAAAAGTTTCGTAGTATGACTAAATTACCCTTGTCTCACCATTTCTTTTACTAATTTACCCTAAATATCATAAAAATTTACTTGATTACCCCCTAACTCCATCACACCTACCATTACATTGTCACCATCATCAATTTCTCTATGAAAAAGTTCATTCAATCCCAAAACCTCTACTACCGCGCTCCTTATCCTCCGACTCAGGCCTTTCGTTCTCCTCATCATCAATCTTATCCAAATACTTCAAAAACTTAATCATCCCAAAAACCCTAGATCGATAATCTTTCACTTTCGTGATGGGACACTCGTATAGATCAAGAAAGACAAGCCTAAGCTCAGCCAGTGGCACAAGATCCTTAATGAACTGGATTCGATTGTTAGACAAATCAAGGTCATGCAAGGAATCCAATCCGGCTTCCACCACAAACTCGAGGCCACTAGCAATGCGATTGTAGAGAGAATCAATTTCTCAAGGTTCTTCAGCTATGGAAATTGGTCCAAGGATGAAAACACTGATATTTGCTAATTGAAAGATGTTGAAGATTATCGATCTTCTCTAGAAGGCCTGAAGGTAGTAACTAGCCTTGTACTCACTTATCGACGCCATCTAATGTTAACATTGCAATAGCAACGTGGTTGGTCTGACCATCTAAGGAGGTCTCCATGGCTTTCTCCCATATCTCTTCCATCAAATATGAAACCTAGACACCAAGACTATTTCTCTACAACCTACAAGTTGTTTGATAGTGAAGAATTATTTTAATATAAATTATTTATATTATCAATTATAATTATTTAATTTTATGTATTATATATTTATCCATTCAACTTTCTTAACCGTAGTTAGCTCAATATTTCAACCATAGTTTGCTTACATGGCTCTTCAAATCTAATCTATTTTGATAAAGCTACACTGGTTTTTTAATTCTTAATTACAACACATTTTCTTTTCGATTCTACCCTTATAGAGTTTGAGTTAACGGTTACAATTCGAATTGAAGGGGTAAATTGCAATAATGAAAAACCAGGGGAAAAAGAGTAATTAGAGCAAACCTCAGGGGGTAAAATTTTTTTTTCTAGCTTTAAATGGAAAAATATCTTCAAAGTAAGTAGCTTCTTCTCTAGTTTCTATGATTGTGTTATTAGAGATTCCACTAATTTCTAAATTTATAACCAAAAATCTATTAGCACTACTATTTTGGGCATATTAATAAAATTATATCTATTGTTTTTGTTTTTATTTTCTTCTTCTTAGGTTCGAGTATACTAACCTTAGCTAAGCACCTCCACACTCTAAGGATATTATGAACTCTTCTTTTCCAAATTTTATTAGCGGTTTTCTTTAAGTCCTTAACTGTTTTCCTATTTAATTTTAAACATGCGGATAATATTGCTTCCCTCCACAAATTCTCTAATAGACCAGAACTTAACAACATAAAATTTATTATATCTATTAAAGTTCTATTCTTCCTCTCAGTAACCCCATTAGATTGTGGTAAGTAAAATGGAGTTAACTTGTGAATAATTCTATTCTATCCATAAAAAGTAGTTCGAGCACTTGAAGGATACTTACCTCTTCTATCGGATCTAAGCTTTTTTATCCTTTTCTCCAATTGATTTTCTACCTTATTTTTGTATACTTTGAACTTATCATACACATCGTCCTTAATTTTAATCAAGTCCACATAACAATATTTAGGACAATCATAAATAAATGTTACGAAGTATCTATTTCATCCTCTAGTAAGTGATCGACGAAAATCACAAACATCACTATGTATAAGTTCTAAAACTTGAGTTGTCCTTTGAATTGACTTATAAGGTCTTTTAGATTGTTTAGCTTGAACACAAATCTCACATTTATGTTTAAGATCAATTTTAGCTTTAGGCACCCAGTCAAGATCCATCATTCTTTTGATTTTCTTCAAAGATACATATCTAAGTCTCTCATGCCAAATATTAGAAGTTTCAATATTAAAAACTTTGGAAACTTTATTAGAACTTGAAACATTATTCAACTTAAATAAACCATCACACACATAACCTTTACCCACAAATACATTGTTCTTAGAGATTACAATTCTATGGACTCTAATACAATTTTATATCCTTGTTGAACTAAAGAAAACCCACTAACAAGATTTGTTCTCACTTGAGGCACATATCGCATTTCCTTAAGAGTTAAAGTCTTTCCAGAGGTTATCTTCAATTTAATATCTTTGATTCCAAGTACTTGTGCAGTGGTATTATTTCTAGAGTGACACTTCCTTCACTTTAAGTTTTGATAATTTTTAAAATAACTTCTACACAAACATGAATATTCGAATTTGAATCTAACCACCAATCGTTATTTTCATAAGTGAAATTAACACTCAAAGAATTAGAGTTATTATACCTAATGAGAGGTTTATTTGGTTCACTTGGACTTTCTTCTTCTAAGACATGAACTTGATCATTTTGATCTTTACGATGTTGATTAGGCTTAGACTAATAAGCTTCTGTCTTTTTGTAATAGCAATCCTTTGCCACATGATTAGTCCTCCCACAAACATAGAAAATCCTCTCTCCTTTTAGAATTCTTAGGCCCATTTTGTTGATTATTCTTATTCTTAAAGTTCATTTTCCCAGGTTGAAAACCATTTCTTTTATTGTTCTTTAAATTCCTAGTGTTTTCAATCAGGCTTACCTTAGTATTTTCTTTTTCATTAATAGTACCAGCTCTACTGTTTTCTTCAATTATAAGTAAGTTAATCACTTGTGTCATGGAAAGACTTTCTTGTCTATGTTTTGAAGATTTGGAAAAATTAGACTAACTAGGGAGTAATTTTCCTATTAAACATGACATCTTAAAGTCTTCACTAAGGTGGTGTTTGTTTTCTTCCACTTATCACTTAACACTTTAAGTCTTTAGATTTAAATCTTAAAATTTTTGTTTGTTTTCCCATTTAGCACTTATTTTAAGTGATAAATCACTCAATTGAAAAAGTGAAAATTTATCAGTTTTTCTAATCACTATTGTCTAAATGAGGTGTTAAAAATTTTATGTCATAAATATCCCTACATATTAAAATAATATAAATTTTATCCAATTTTCTAATCATTGTTATCTAAATAAGGTGTTAAAAATTTTATTTGATAAATATTCCTACATATTAAAATAATATAAATTTTATCAAATTTTTATTTATGAATATTATTTCAATTTATTAAAAGGTACAATTTTAGTATATTTGTGATTATTTTAGTATTTATTATCAAATTATTATATTATTTATTACTATAATAAATATTTTTTATAATTGGTAAACTTTCATTTATTTCTATTACTATCTCAAATTAATTAACTATTAATATGTTGAATAATAACT